>CABFVZ010000890.1:145871-191760 GCA_902151445.1 Timema monikensis
ATTATTATAATTATTATTATTAGCACCGCGTCTTACTACCCGTTCGGGTTATACGCACTTACGCTAATGTGTAATGGTAGGGTGATTGTGAGATGAAATGAAGGACCTACAGTTTAACGTGGAATCCGAACCACGGTGGAGGCCTGGCATTCCCCAAAATAAGTGTTCATTAAGTGTTGTTTGTATTCCTGTAATAAGTTTATGTAGTTATTAAGGCCCTTGGTTCTGTCAAGTGCAAGTTTAAAACCTATTTTGTGGGATGGTGGGTCGGAGGGTGAAAGTCGTGGCGTGGCTTCACAGCTGACCAAAGTATCCTTCCGCGCCAACAAGGACATACAGATCACGGAAACCGTAGATGGTGCTGGCTACCGGACAGGTCTTGCGGAAAAATTATACGTTTAAAAATATCAGCTTTCTCGAGAACGAGTGAAATTTTTAAATTAATACTTTCAACACCCCTTCTAAGATAATGTATCGATGTTTATTAATCTTTCCATTTTTTTATGCAGCGATATTTTCTATTGAAAATAATAGAGGAGGTGTGTATATATAAAAAAAAGTATAACTTAATCAACATGCTTATATTCTTGACCAAACCATTTCCGAAAAGAAAATTGCAAAAGAATAAAAATTCTTGAATATAACGGTTTGTTCCCATAGCTCTGAATTTTCACGTCAAATGAAAAGGGCCAATCGCCTTAAATATATCTTTGCCCCAACATGATAGTCAGATTTGACCCTTGGAATGAACTACATTGGACCATATGGCATCACAGTAGACTGGACCACAAATGATGAGGAGATAGGGGTTGAAATCCCAGTTCAGTGTACTGGGGTTGACTATTCCTAACTGGTTTCCCACTTAAGCAAATGCTGTTACACTTCCTCTAAATCCAACCTTACTCATCCCTACTTTCTTTACGTAGTTAGGGCGTAGTGTTAGTAGAAAAAAAAACTTTACCTGATAGTTAGAAAATATACTAGACCTATTTTCACATGCGGTCACAGAAGTTGGCAAAAATGCCATTAATTTTGCCCACAAAGAAATGTGATTTTATTTTATACAAGGTCTTTCCTATGAAAATCGGACTGTATAGACACATCTATTGTAGGTGTGACAAGTCAAGTGATGTCTCTTTGGGGAGAGTAATCTAAACGGATGGTTTTTTGATGTGACCGCGGTGATGTGGTTCGCCCACCGGAGCCTGTCCTATCCGAGTGCAGTGTCCATGATCAAGTTTGATGATATGTGGGCGAGTGACCCGTTCATAAACCAGTTACAGTACTCCGCTCTCAGAGAAGTTGCGTTATTTGGGAGGTTTGTGCCCCCTATAGTGGTAGTGATGACCAAAACTACTAGAGGTCATCGTAAGCACCATTTTTATAGGAAGGGCCGTTAAAAAAAACATAGATGTTTGTGGCCAAAATTAATTATGTTTTAATATTTTATTATATTATTTTATTACCCGCCTCGGTGGCGTAGTTGGCTAACGCACTTGTCGTGTTGAACTCGACCACCGAGGACGGGGAGATCGAGGTTCGAATCTCGGTCGGGTGAACTGGGGGTTGTTTTACCTAAATGGTTTTCCACTCTCCCTCCACGCCAATGCGGGTTCACTTCCTTTAATTCAACCTTCCCAATTCCTAATCCATTAGTGTAATTAGTACTTAAAGCGTATAACCCGAACGGGTAGTAAGACGCGGTGCTAAATATTATTATTGATAATATCTATTACATGACCTGACGTGTGGATACGTGAAATTAGACCGAGTAACCTTTTTAGCTGTCAGTTAAGGTTCTTTTAAAATTTGGACTGTACTCATGTGAAAGTGGGAGAAAGAGAGCGGAACTTCTCAACATGGATAGAGGGAAATAAATCGATCCATGCAACTGAAACTTACAATCTAAGATAATACGTATTTTTTTTAAAAATTATAGGTATTGCTAGGAAATTCTCTTTTTAATTTAATTGTACTCGTCCTACTCACTGTGTGGACTGACCGAAACTTACATTAACCTAAATACACAAGAGGTGGAAGATCAAATATTACAGAAATTCACTAGATTTCTCCTGGAAAGAGAATGGGAAAACAGTGTTAAGATCACAAACTTTAAAACCACTCCTAGGGCACTAGGCTGGGACTTGAAACTAGTCCTTAAGACAAGGATACACGTGTATATTTGACCTAATCCCACATCAGTTGAGTTCAGTGACAATGAGCCAACTCTGCCTCCAAAGAGCGTTCTCAAAAAGTGACTATTTTTTTCCCCTTAAATATAAAGTTTGCGTTTAGAAAAGATATCTTTTCTTTTGAAGTTATACTTCTTTAGGTGCGTTATGAAAAAATTATGAGAGTGAAATTTTAAGATGCGCGCGCATCACTGTAACACAAAAGTAACAGGTTGAAGTTAAACCGCTCATAAAGTCTCGAAAAAAAAAGCTACCAACAAAATAGAAATAGAACCTCTGTTAGTCGCGCATGTTGGTACGCTCGTCGCCTCTGATCACTGTTTTCATATATATAATATTTATCCACATGTTTCTAGTTTCTACATTCACAACACGTGTTTTAGTTTCATACAAGTGCGAATTATATATGTTCTAATAAATTATATTCAGTAGTGATTTAAATTGAATATTTTGATTAATATTATTTACTATTCGTAAATATTAGTGAAAAAAATTGTGCTTATAGACTTTTTCAAGTGCTCCAATATAATTGAGGTTAACTATCCGTATGCATTATTTATTGATATAAATTAAAATATTATTATTTAACATAAATAATACTAAATATTATAAAATTATTTTTTTATTTTTTAATGATGCCAAAGAAGTATAACTTCTCACGCGCGTACATAAGTACACACACCCATTTTTTTGTGAGAGTGTAAGAAAATTTAAAGTTGGTGTTTTACTTTCGACACAAAACAGCATCGGTGCATTCTTAGCCTGCTCTGGAAGAACAAACTAACGATAGAATTTACAAACAAATAAAGACGAACAATAAAGTCCCACTAATGTCACAACATTAAAGTTGTTCTCAGTAAACATAGGCTCATTCTGTTATTAATTTACTCTTATATTTAATTGTTTCCCCAAATTAGTATTTAAAAAAAAACACCTTTTGATATGCAAGTCTTAGTTCATTCTCTTAAACATAAAGGACCTAAATCAAAATAGTCTTAAGTTACTTATTTAGTCAACCAACAAGATTATTTATGTAGGTACATTTTATTTAATTCTGGGTATCTAAAGTACGTTTTCTGAAATGAATGATTATACGATAAATAGTCTCGTAGAATGCACTAAGTAATTTTTCCTATATTGTTTCCCAATCTTCCTTCACGCAAATGAGAGTTTATTTCCTACTATACCTAGTACACCTTCTTCCTCCCTATTCTATTAGCATAATTAATGTTTGCGTACAACACAAACGGGTATTACGACTTAGTGAAAAAATAAATAAAAAACTATATAGTAACTATAATTATATTGACCGCAAAATTGATTGTTTAAAAAAAAAATTGGCAAACACAATGAAGCCACATACGAACATTTTACTCAATTAGTTAATACAATGCTGAGAAATATTCAAGTGATTAACATACTAATTAAATTTTAATTGTTATATAGTTAACTAAATAAATCCCTAATCTGGTAGATGAGCTAGTTTAGCACAAACAAAAAGAGACTACTACACAGAGACAGAATTACAGTAGCACTTTATTCGACATCTAAACATCCTATAACCAACCTAAGTGGTATAAAAAATACAGCTTGTGGCGTTATATGTATGGTAGAGTAAAAATAAACTTGTGTATCGTTTGATGGTATATAAATTTCAAAGTGTCTCCCTTCCCCCTCCCCTCTTTCCATTCTTTAAAGATTACACCCAATATCATTTCTGAGGGAACTGCAGGTCTTCTGAAGAAAAGTTTTATCTTTGCTCTCTCTTGGTTGGTTAACTGTTAACAGATTTCCTCACTTTTAGTTATCTCGGAAGTTAATGTGCTGGTAAGAAGGATCTAATGGCAGCATCGACTATCCAGCGTTGCTAAATTTGTCTTATATTCAAGAGAAAAATGACCACACGAAAACAAGAGAATGACAACGCTGTTTCTCAATAGTAGCCATGATGCAGCTCCCTCACAGATTAGATCCAATATAAGTGCAGCATGCTTGCGTACAGACTCAAGAGTTCATTTGAAAGTGTCCGTAAGCCATGAGAATAATAATTGCCTATTTCACAGTATCCTGTTTCTTTGTAACATTATTACTCTATTAAAATAATCCACGCAATAAGATAAAGAACAGCACTCAGATAATGGAATATAAATTAAGGATTGGATACTAAAATCCTTGAGGATACTTGAAATTCAAGAATGCACTATACAGAATAATAATAATTAAAGTATATTGTTCAAGAGCTATAATACTGCTTATACAGGATTGCCACTATTTTCTTACTATCAAATTCTCTTGTCTTTTCTATGTTTTCCAGAAGGAATTTAAATTTTTCCAAGCGGCTTAGGTTGAAGAAAAGCGTTATGAATAAAATTTAATTTGTCATCAAACAAATTATGTGTGAAGTCATTTAACTTATGTTTAAAAGAGAATGATTTGACATTGACAGGGATGCTGTCGCTTCCCAATCCTTGTAATAAATAGGACATGTTTGAATCAGCGTTCTTAATTCTACATTTCACTTTTTTTTATGCAACCAAAACTGGTTTTAAACTTTCAGTTAAATGTCTCAAATCAACAAACATTCTAGTATTTTTACTAAATTTTGTAAAAATTCGCTGTATTTTCCTGGATCTTCCAGTTTTCTAGGTGCGTGACAACTCTGTCATTGGTGGATCAAACCATAAATAACCAAGGGACGAATTTAACAAGCGCCCAGGCCATTCATTTAAAACTTAGCTGAATGTATGAATCCGTTTGCATGCTCAGAATTTGCCCCAACCTCAACTATAAAATCAGACATGAACAGATTTAGCTCAAACCGTATATTCTGGTTTGCGAAAACTTCAGATTGTCGTTTTGACTACACAAAAGTTTGCACAAGCCACTAGTTTGTGCAAAATAAATGAGCGTGTAAACCCTGCATAGATGTATCTTAGATTATTAAGGGGGTGACTGACTTGTAACAGAACAGTGTAATGTAATACGCTAGTCAGTGCCAATGCATTTTGCAGCAAGTGTCAGAATAAAATGGAGTGTAACAAAGAAAAACCCTTTATTTTTTACTTAACAATATAAGAAAAAAACTGTTTTGAGGGATCCTCAAGATTGACAACATTATAATACATTTTTAAAACGCTGCACTCGCAACTTGTAGGTCCAACATTTCAGATAAAAATGAGAAGAAAAAAACAAACAAAAAGCACGCAGCACTGTCGATACAAGCATTCAAAGTGAACATTCACCGCGTCCAATCAGGAACTTGAGCCAGGCTTTGAAATGTAATGCTCATATCGGACATTGCATTACAAAGCTCGGATCAAGTCAGTCTCCGGCTTTAAATCCCTTAATATATCAGAAACACAATGATCGACTATGGTGGTCGTGCGAATTAAGGCAATTAAAATCATCTGGTCTCGTTTGCCGAGAAGGGGGCGGGAGGGGAATCCTCTCCTACCACGTGAATACAAGCGCACTTTCCTTCAATTCCACCATCATATCCCTATCCAAATAGAGGATAAACATACGAATAGCCTGAGCGGTGCAAGCGGTGGACAAGGTGCACACAAAAAGTAGGGTGCACAGCAAATACTTTTTCTAGCTTTTATCTTAAAAAGAAAGACATTTACTGAAAGCTTGGTAGGGTTGTAAAACGAAATATACATTTTTGTGTGAATACACCACAAAAAAAATTAAATATTACACATTGTCACAGAAGAATTTTCTGTCCCCCAAAGAGCAATGCAAACAATTTCACATTTCAAAGAACTGAATTTTAAAAATATAGGCCTATAATGTATATACTTAGTTATAACTCAGAAACGTTGGTTTAATATAAATACATTTCAAATGAAATATTTTTATACTTAGTAGTATTATAATGATAAGAAAAGTGGAAATTCTTACTCATATAAAGAAGATTACCCTCAAAGTCATATTCAAGGGAAAAAGAGAATTGTCATTTTATATGTAATATTAATCAGTTGGAGGCCTGGAATTCAACACATTCACAAGTTGTGATTAATACACGTCTTGTCAGAGGTGAAGGAAGGGTTTGACACTCAGATAAGTCTGTGCCGGGACCGAGGATCGAACTCCGGACCCCCAGCAAAGAAGTCTGACACCTTACCCCTAGACCATCCTAGATATAAAATTTAATCAAAATCATTAAGGAAGATTTTTGAGAAAACTCAACATTTCAATTTTCACCCTCTAGTAAACTAGCCTTAATTATAGGGTTGGATATCTAATTCCAAAGACTCAAAGGGGGAACCTTATAAAAACCTTAGATACCAAGTTTTAGCCCCAATGGTAAAATAGTTTTGACTCTGGGTCAATATGTACATACGACATCACCAAAACCCGTTTTTTGGTGTCGGGTGGGTCATGAAACATCGTCAATTAGCCAAATTTAGAGCTAGAATTTGTTGGTGACGTCAAAAATCCTCCAAGTGATCGAGAGGAAGTAAACAGTGTATACTCCATTCACGGTAGGAATTAGTCTCTAAAAGGTCCTTTTTCCTACCAATATCATAATATATAATAGATATGTGGTAGGGAAAAGGGCCTTTCAGAAAACAATTCCTACCGTGAACAAACTTTATACGGCTTCGGCTATGACTTTTAAAGAGTTGAGTCCAGTGATCGCCTGCAAGCTCTGAGAATCTATGACTCAACTCTCAGTTTTACCAAAAGTTTGTTCTATATAGGTGGTGTGACATGAAGTTTATTGTTAGTTTGGTCACTCAACCAGTTTGTATTTTAAGCTAATAAGAAAGTTAACAATATAAACACAATGGTTCATATTTTCTAAAATTTTTGTTCATAATAAATTTTCTAAAATTAAATATCAGTAAACTCTCCAATAATAAGCTTTCCCCAACTATGGTGGCCGCATGGTCTAAGGCATCACTCTCGCAATAGACTAGAATGATGATGACGACAGGAAGATCAGGTTTCGATCCTTGTCGGGTGTGCTAGGGGTGGTGTTTAATAAGTGGTTTTCCACTCTACTTTCACGCAAATACAGGTACATTGCTTCTAAATCCAACCTTCCTCATCCCTTACACACTATCGCAATTAGTACATATTCGTGTAACCTGAACAGTTAGTAAGACGTGGAGCTAAGAAAAAAAGTTTTCCACAGTCATAAAAACAAATATTATTTGATACTCGTATGAAACACTCTTATGGTAAAAATTCTGAGCAAAATTTATGACAATTTTTTTTCATTGAACATTTTCAAAAATTAGTTATTACTTACTAGTTAGCTACCAATTTATATATATATATTTTTTTAGAAAATTATTTCTAAAGCAAAAAACTCCCGATACACCCATTTTAAATAAAAACGTTTGAGATATTTTAAAAAGCATCAAGTTTTCAAAAATTAGCAATCGGTAGGCCACCCTTAAAATAGTTATTTTCTAGAAAATAAAGTATACAGTGTTTTAGGTCATGTCAATCACACCCTAGATATCAAATTAAAACAAAGTATTTTTAAGTAATTTTCTAAAATCAGTAATTAGTAAACTACCCTTAGTTTGACTAGAATATATATATTTTTTTTAAATCCCTGAATAATGACCATAAAACACCTAAATTCTAAGTATAAAGTTTGAACTAAATCCTTTAAGTGACAGTGGTCGTAGCCCGAGGAACAGACAAGAAGAACAAACTGAATTTTAAAACACACCTCATTGGGTCAGGTCAATACGAACATCATCTCTGAGTCTAAAATGTTGACGATTAAATGCTTAATCTACATGAGAATGTAAAACATATACGGACACTTTTAATAAATAAATGTGATATTTAACATCAGCAAGTTGAACATTTTAACAGAACTTTTCCACTGTGGTGAGTTTAATTTAAACCAGAGTTTCCGTCTCGCTGACATAAAGCAGATGGTTTGTACAGTCACGTCATTTACTGATACACAACGCGCATGCGCGAATCGGTCAACACAAAAAAATACTTCTTGTCCGAGCTCATGTGATTTACCGAGAACGGAAGAAAGATTTTAAAATTTAAAGTCACCAAATAAACTATTTGTATGTGAACATTAAAAAGATATTCAACTTGTGTGATTGGCAAATATTCCATGTATCAATCAAATGTCAAATGGCTACAAATAAGATTAATATTGAATTTAAAATTATTGCTATTTCATTACTAAAATTTAAAAACCTGATTGTCTTAGAATATTTACAAATATACTTTCATATATCTTTATCTACAACTAATTACCTCTAATTTATATGTTAAGTTTTATAAAAGTAGAGAATATATAACCCTTTTATACATAATATTTCAAAGCATACATTACTTCAATAAATGATTTTAAATCAATAAGAATTTTCTCATTTTCTTTAGAATTTGACAGATAAAAATCAAAATCGATGTTACATAAAGGACATTGTAGAAAGAACAGTAAATAATAGTAAAAAAGTTTATAAAATCACTTAAATATATTCATTCGTCAAACCATAATATAATTTGGTTATCCAACTGTAAGCATCTAATGCCTTCAATTAAAAGGCTGAGTTATCATTAGCTTTTAGACTTAACTATTTAAATCTTCTCCGTGATTATTTTTACGCTAAATTAAGACGGTACAAATTCTTCCACTAAATTCAAACCTACTTAAAGTTTGCCAAACCATGTGACGCAACACGCCAACCTAAGACTAACATATATATTTACAAAGCAATATTTAAAGAACAGGATGAATAATATGTTTAGCATTATATATATATATGTATAGCATTATATAAGATCTTTATATTTATCGAATTATTGAATATTTTAACATCTCAATGAAGCGCGTGCCTTTTCATATTTATTGGACCCAACCTGTCCCGTTACCCTCTATCCTACACATCCTGTTTTATTATTTTGCTAATGATGTACACAAATGTATCACTGATAATTATCAGAGTCTTAGGGCCAGTTTCATAATCAGACGTAGGACAACATCTACCTAGACCAGAATGGAATGGACCAGTTTAATAACAAGACTTAGCACGTCTAACTATGAAACTGGTCCTAAGAATATCCTTAGTGAACAAGACATTGGATTAGATGAGAGTCCATTTAATCCCACGTAGAGCACATAGCTTAGGTGAGCTACTTTGATTATTATTGTAAGGCATTACAAGAATAACCTGGTATATGTTACGCCCTTATAGTGAATTTGGGTATTTTATGAATTGGGCAGTTTTTTGCCCATTACGTGAAACAGCTTCTTCACTTGTCCATTTCATAGATCAGAAAAAAAAAACTTGCCCAGTTCACAAATTTTATAGTTAATTACCTGGACAGCTCCAATCGTTACCCAATCCAGAAACTGGACGAGTTCTTGCCCGATCCTTGAAATGGAAAAGTGTGGACTAGGTTTGGTCCTAACCTTAAATCGTATTAGAATGGAAGGCGCTATTTGGTTTAACTAGGTTGGGTTAGTTTATAATTCTTAATATGAGACCTATGCCTTATATGTTAAAACAAGTTTCAGTTAAGCTTTTAGAAGTTAAGATGATAACTTTTAGCTCATGAAATAGGCAAGATATCATGCAAATTTGGTCCTGTTCATGAAATTGTCATTTCACGTAATGAACCGACATCTTTGTAAGCTGTGAAACGGGCAGTTTCACTGATCGGGCCCTATATATAATCATAGGACCTATATATATATTTATATATATAGGGCCTATGATTAAAATTAATGTAATCTTTTAAACTGCTTATAGCTTACATTAAACAAATTATGCTTCTTTAACATTTTATAAATATTTCGTTGTGTACACCTCATAGGAATGACTAGTTAGTTATACTAAATGTCAGTCTCATACGTTAGTTACTTTACTGTAACAAAGTTACGCAAAAATCATAAATTAGCAAGTTTGACCCCTCATAGCTCATGAACTGTAATGATTTGATGACCTTGTGGTCTAGGGGTAAGGTGTCAGACTTCTGTGCTGGCGGCCGGGGTTCAATCCTCGGTCCCAGCACAGATTTATCTGATTTCCAAACCCTTCCTTCACCTCTGAAAAGACATTTTGTGAATGTGGGGAATGCCAGGCCTCCACCGTGGTTCGTATTCCACGTTAAACTGTAGGTCCTTCATTTCATCTCACACTCACCCTACCATTACACATTAGCGTAAATGCGTATAACCCGAACGGGTAGTAAGACGCGGTGCTAGTAGTGTAATGATTTTAAATCAATGAATAAACTATTTAGCCATAGCTTATGATTATAAACTTGTTAAATAAAAGTGGACTTAGCGCAAATAGAGCACAAGCCTCTTGAACCTTTCGCTGAAACATTGTTAGGGACGTACAGTCGTGGTCAGAGGACTGTTCTATCTTCACTATCTTCCCCTATTATCAGAAGAACTCTCAAAATATACAGCTCATTATTATATCAACAGTTTTATTTAGCTAAACAAGTATTTTGAAGGGAACTACATCACCGAACACTCATCCATATTCAGATCACGTCTATAACAGTCCTTTATTCAGCCCATAATGATGATCCGTACCACTCAAAACACGTCGTTTAAATTTACATATGGTAATTGCTCGAACATTTACGGCGATGATGAGAGGCAAGTTTAACATCCACGTGTAATTTCACCTTACATTTGAAGCAGATTAACTGTAATGCGCGGACATTATTTGTTATTATCACGGAAGGGAAACTGATAAGTTTTCTGATCAATGCTAGAAGACTATTTAAGTTAGACACAACACCAAGTATTTCTATCAAAATGGGCAAATTAAGTGGTTTTGAAAATAACGGAGAATAGACAAGAGAGTAAAATGAAGTGATTATATTCTAAGCGCATCGAGATAAAATTTTATTCGGTATTATTTAGTCAAAATAAAATTTAAAAACAAATTAAACGAATAATTTTATAACTTTTTATATCATAACGTATTTATATTTTCTGGGCTATCAGCACAGCATGGGATGGAATTAGAAAGGTACCATAGTTATAAAAGAACTATACATGCATAAAGTGTGAAACTATTTTTATGAACCTCAATACATTTAGATGGGATTCAAACCTATTCTAAGAAAAATAAATTGGACGAGACTGATGGCCTTGTCCTCCTTTTTATCGATGCAAAAATGTATTCTTAAAAAAAATCTTATAAGCATCATCTGGACTCCGTGGACATTTGAGACTCTTAAATGACCTTACTGAACACATAACCACAAAATTGTTAGTAAGCCAACCAAAACACACACAAATACGATAAAAATACGATTTTAATAAGTAAATTATCATACTGCCTTAAATAGGTTATCAGTGACCTGGTGGTCTAAGGGCAAGGTGTCGGATTTCTGTATTGGGGATCCGGGGTTCAATCCTCGGTTCCGGCACAGATTTATCTGATTTCCAAACCCTTCCTTCACCTCTGACAATACATCTTGTGAATGTGGGGAATGCCAGGCCTCCACCGTGAGTTTGGATTCCACGTTAAACTGTAGGTCCTCCATTTCATCTCACAATCACCCTACATTTACACATTAGCGTAAGTGCGTATAACCCGAACGGGTAGTAAGACGTGGTGCTAATAATAATAAATAGGCTATCACCAGCTTCAGTGGCCACGTGGTCTAACGCGCTAATCCCGTGTTGGACTAGACTGCCGAGGACGAGGAGATCGGGGCTCGATCCCGCTCGAGTGCACTGAAAGTGGTTTTCCGAAATGGTTTTCCACGCTAATGCATGTGCAATTCTTCTAAATTAAGCCCTCCTACTCCCTAACCCATAACAAATTAATCAAATACAAAGATATAGGAACATGCAAATGGATATTAAAGGCTTTATTTTTTATATAAAATAAAGCCATAAAATTCGTGTTCAATCTGGAGCAAACCTTGCTTATAATGAGCTGTAATAGCATCTAGTGCAGTATATAATCACGTGCTTACGTGAATATTAGATAGAGTTAATAAAAGTTTTAAGAATGGAAACCTTGTCTCTTAGATCAAAGATTTCTTATAATAGAAATATTTTTACATGTATCATAGATTAATTTAGCTTGGGTGACCAAGCGTACGTAATGTTTTTTTGCACTGCTGTATAGTTTTCTGGGAGATGTCCTGTTGTCCTACAAATCCGGCTGCAATACACCCTTAGATTTTGGTATTTAGCCAAGTACTGCCAAAGTAATTATTTTTGTAGTCTGAGAAATTAATATTTTTAATTCAACACCACTAACGCAAGTAACATTACTCATGTTTTGTTGTCGAGAAATTTGATATACAAGTTCCAATTTCCAATAGTTATGTACTATGTACACGTGAAGTGACCACTAAAGTTCCTATGTAATATGTGATGCATCAATAAATTCCCGTGAAAAGGAAGATGGTATTAAAGTTTTACTTTTTTTTTCTTAAAAAATGTTTCATGATAATATCTATTATTTGTTCCTAGAGATGTTTTGTTTTTAATGCTACATATGATTATAACTTTTGTACTGAATTATTGTATTTAAGTGAATAGCAACTAAACCTAGACTTATCTATAATCAATACGGAAAGTACCCGCTTCGGTGGCCTCATGGTCTAGTGCGTCACTCTCGTGTTGGATTAGACTGCCGAAGATGGGGAAATTGGGGTTTGATCCCTGCCGGGTGCATTGAAGTTTGTTCCTAGATGGTTTCCTACTCTCCCTCCACGCAAATGTGGCTACATATTTTTTAAATTAAACCTTCCTAATCCCTCACCCATGAGAGTAATTAGTACATAGACGTGTCTGCCGATGACGTAGCGATTCTAATTCGATCCCAGTCGGGTTTACTTAGCGTGGTTTTTCCTAAAGGTTTTCCCTCTCTCCACGCAAATTCCGTTAAACTTCTTCTAAATTAAACCTTTTTCATCCCTAACTTATTATCGTAATTGACACACAGGCGTATAACTCAAACGGGTAGAAATATGTTGTGCTACGAAGAAAAAAAAGAGGATTTAAATTTATTTATGTTCCTATTTGAACAGTTTTTCTTGTCGTTAATATATTTGTTCCTTGAAATTGATGATGCATTTAATGTTCTTTTAGCTATCATTTGGCTTGCTTGTGCCTCAGTGTTACTTTGAATGAGCAATATAAAGTTAATAAGTATTTTTTGGTTTAATTTTTTTTTCTCTTCCTCTTTATAATAGTTATTCTATCTACTCTATTTATCGTTATATTTTTTAAACGTAGATACTAAAAAAAAGCCGCCTTTGTCATATATTTGATATCATACTTTTTATAAAAAAATAAAATATGATCACCACATTTGTAGTCCAGCATCTTTGCAAAGTTTGTATGGAAAACTATCGTAAGAGCCCTACAAAGATTTAATTTCACATTACGATATGGGAACGGGCCCACAGTAAAAATAAATGTATTTTTCCTCCTCGTAGAGTAAATGGGTCAAGTATCACCGAATTACATCACAACCAGAACTTTGGCACTTTACCCGAGTTATATTTGATGCTTGGAAAATAAATCTGGTTTTTAAGCATCTGCATTTTAACAACTCGACAGGGATCAATGTGGGAATGTGTGGAGCGCGAGTTTAGGGCAATCATTTTGATGTTTATTTATCTTTTTTTTTGTGTGTAAAAACAAATTATATAATTTTCTAGTAGAGATTTTCTTCACAGAGTGAAAACAATTTTTTTTAGCACCACGCAATACTACCCGTTCGGATTATACGCCTATATACTAATTACTCTAATGGGTCAGGGATGAGGAAAGTTTAATCTGGAGTAAATGTACCTGCATTTTCGTGGAGGGAGGGTGGAAAACAAATTAGGAAAATCAACCTCAGTGCACCCGACCGGGATCAAACAGTGATCTCACCGTATTAAGCAGTATAGTTCAACACGAGAGTAGTGCGTTAGACCAAGCGGCCACCGAAGCGGGTGACAATAAATCCTTAATAGCTGTCTAGGAGGTCTTGAAATTGAATGATAACTTTTTCTCTTAATTTAAATAGTCTCTCTTCTAATGCCGCTACGCTCATGACATATTCAACAAATGTTGAGGTCACCAATGAAGAAAATTAAATTCTATATTTCTACTGAAGCAGTATTTGATTTATTATCTTGACCAAAAATAAATGTTTTTCTGTAAAGACTATAAAAACCCTGACCTTAAATCGTGCTTCCTACACTCCCACCTTAAACATTGCTAATATATTTCATGAGGAAATTTGGCCTTAAACACAACAGTAAACCACATCACAATATCGTTTAGAGTGAGATGAAATGAAAATATAATATTTCAGGTTGAATTTGGGGGAAGTGTCCCCGCATTTTAGAGAAGGGAGAGTCCAAAATCATCTTGGAAAAAACAGCCTCGGTACACCCAACCAGTATTCAAACCCCGAACTCCCCGTCATTGGCAGTCTAGTCTATTGCGAGAGTGATGTGCTAGACCATGTGGCCACCGAGGTAGATTGCTTCATTATTATTATTATTATTATTAGCACCGCGTCTTACTACCCGTTCGGGTTATACGCACTTACGCTAATGTGTAATGGTAGGGTGATTGTGAGATGAAATGGAGGACCTACAGTTTAACGTGGAATCCGAACCACGGTGGAGGCCTGGCATTCCCCACATTCACAAGATGTCTTGTCAGAGGTGAAGGAAGGGTTTGGTAATCAGATAAATCTTTGCCGGGACCGAGGATTGAACCCCGGCCGCCAGCACAGAAGTCTGACACCTTACCCCTAGACCACCAGGTCACCTGCTTCATTATTGAAAATATGTTAATAATCTACACGGATATTAAGACACGGAGAGAGAAAAAAAAAGCCTAAAAATATATGCACATATAATTATGAATTACCTCTAGTGGTGGCCAAACAGTCTAAGACGTTAAACTAGCAATACGAATGGTCACCCGTGATGAGGTTCGAATGGCGGCCGGGTGCAATAGGGGCTGTTTTCCCATACAATAGTCACAGTTATTAAGGGAAATTTGCTCTAAACCCTCCTTCATACCTTCCCTTTATTGACTGTCGATCAAGCGAATAATAAAACCTTAATAATAATATTAGCACCGCGTCTTACTACCCGTTCGGGTTATACGCTTTAAGTACTAATAACGCTATTGTATTAAGAATTGGGAAGGTCAAATTAGAGGAAGTGAACCCGCATTTGCGTGGTGGGAGAGTGGAAAACCATTTAGGAACCCCTCCCCCCCAGTTCGCCCGACCGAGATTCGAACCTCGATCTTTCCGTCCTCAGCAGTCGAGCTCAACACGACTAGCGGGTTAGCCAACTACTCCACCGAGGGGGGTAAACCTTTAATAAAGCTTACACATTAATACAAAATATAGTTCGGAATTTTTGTTTTACGAACTCAAATACAAGTAAAAGAGGTTACACAATGAACTACAAATCAGTCGCACCACCAGAAAATTAGAACCTACCGACTGGAATTCGAACTAATTTCTCATAGAGTTATCCAGCGTCTGAAGGGACTGACGCTTAAACGATCCGAACCACAGACAATGGATGTTTATATTCAAGATAACATGTTTTTATATAACTTATCTTCAGCGCTATTATTGATATCATTATAGATTAAAATATCATCATTGATGAGGTAAACTAATAGAATACAAAACTGGTTGTGTGGCCCTAAAGCTACAAATAAAAGGCGAATAATTTTTTTATTAGCATTTCATATAAGAGACTTTGCATAATGGTTTTAAGAGAGGTAGGTGTGGCTCTTCAACCCCTTTAACAACCCGAGGCGTCTAGTGTCACCTCCCATAATCTCCACCCTAAAGAAACCCATCTGGCCTGGCCCACCCACGCTTATACAGGTGCAAGGAAAGTTTAAAAACCGTCTGTGTGTGTTGATTCGTGCACTTCAAACTATGGCCGCATGAGTTTAGGGAGTGACAGCATCGCAATATTACAACAGAATTGACAGATTCAAGATGTAGGCTCGGTTTTAATTAAATTTACACTTTCAAAAGGAGACTAATCTATGGGTGAAACAAAGAGTTAATGATTAATTAAATTGACTATTTGAACAAGGGTATTAATAAATACAAAGAGGTAATCATTAATTACTCTAAGGATTCATATACTGCTGTTTATAGACTAAAGAGTTAATGTTTGATTAAATAAAGGATTTATATACAAATAGGGGTTATAGGTAAAACAAAGATATAATAACTATCGATTAAATTAAAGATCTATTTATAGGTATTAATAAAACAAAGATTTAATAGTTGATTAAATTAAAGATATATGTATATATATCTGTATAAATAACACAAAAAGTTTATAATTGATTAAAAAATAACTTTTACATCGGTATTAACAAACATAGCGTTAATTATTGATAAATTCAAGTGTATATAATTTTATAAATTTGTAAAAAACTTAATAAAATAATGAATACGCAATTGACTAAATCATGGGTGTGTTTACCAGAGTTTAGAGGTTTCATTAAAATTTATCGATTTGGAATTTTTAAAAAGCTCAATAGTGAAACGTCAATCAGGAAGTGCATAGTGAAGTAATTGATAAAAACAAAACTGAAATACCTTTTTTAATTATTAAAAGATGTTTCAATAAACATAGAAGAGAGTGTTTTAAAAATAGCTACACTTGAGTATAATAAATCTGTCAGGGTTTGAAAATCATTCGAGTTATTAAGTAAAAAAGAGAGAGAAACTTAACATAAATAAAAACTCTTCATGCTTCACACGGTCCAACGACACGTGTCAAGTGTAGCTTACCTCTTCTTCCGGCACCAGTGCATCCAACTTCCGGCTAGAGCCTCCGAATGAAAGCGCGCGAAAAATAGCGCGTGTAGTCATCTTTAATGGCGAGGGGGTAGGAGGTGGGGGGAAAGGAGGAGGGGCACGTCACTCCCGAAATAGCGGCACCGATGGAGAGTGTATTTTCTTACCCGCTAGATCTCATAAACCATTTCCTGAGTTTACGGACCGAAAACAAAGTGACAGTAGCTGGGAACATTCATTTAACGATTTCAAACCATTCCATCTTATTTTCATAGTAGTTTTATGAATACATCACCACAGAAGAAACAGACTTTGTACACAGTCTGAGGATTTGTAAACTTTTTTTTTTAGTTCGTAAACAATATTTTAAATATTTTGTCTTCATAAATAAATATATATATACTTTACTTTATATATACTTTAAAAATTGAATTTAAAAAAAATACATTCCATTAAATCAGAATCTGGTATCTATTTGGAGTGGAAATTTCAAAATAGATCCCAGATTTGTATTTAATGAAATACAGTTTTCAAAATTCAAATTTTAGTGACAAGTTTATGAATAGTTTTAAAAACTAATCTTGATCAGTTACTAAAATAAAATAAATAATGTCATCATAACATTTTATATGTCTTGTGGCAAATATTAACATTTTAGCTATAGATCAGGGCTTAGGCGTGAGTTTTATGCTATTATTTTTACTGTGCATGACTTTAAAAATATGGTCAAGCATAATATGTGATAAAGATATGTTAAAAAAAATATATATATTGAAGATTTTTAGATTCAGATTTGGATTTGGATTGAAAATTTTAAATAACATATTATATTTAGAATCGATTCGAGTAAGCTAATATTAGGATTCGACTTAAATTTTAAAATCTTGGATTCACGTAAGCTTAAACATATTATATAAAATTTAAACAAATATTATGGTTCCATAGTTTTAAAAGTTAAATGCAAATGGAAAGAAAATAAATTCTAAATAACTATGTAAACAAAATTATGAATTTAAGTATAATATTTTATTTCCATGTGAAACAAAATTAAGATATTTTATCGGTATTAAATAATCATTTCGGATAAAGACTTTTAAAAATATCCTAGTCTACTTTCAATGAACACGTTGAACCTTCTTTACAAAATTCAAAATTTCATTAATGTGGCAGAACGTTCTTACAATATTGGCTTCTAATAAGTGTTTTGGGGGCGGGGAAGGGTGGGGAGGAATGTGCGTGGAGGATTTGCATTCGTGGAATAAGATCAATTATCACTTTTCAGTTCAAAAACAATATTACTTCAAGAGCGTCGATAAAATATTACAATAACGTAATATATAGACATTATATATACGTTTATATAATAAAAATAATACATTATTATTATTAGCACCGCGTCTTACTACCCGTTCGGGTTATACGCACTTACGCTAATGTATAATGGTAGGGTGATTGTGAGATGAAATGAAGGACCTACAGTTTAACGTGGAATCCGAACCACGGTGGAGGCCTGGCATTCCCCACATTCACAAAAAAAAATACAGTTATTATTATTATTATCATCGCCGCGTCTTACTACCCGTTCGGTTTATACGCACTTACGCTAATGTGTAATGGTAGGGTGATTGTGAGATGAAATGGAGGACCTACAGTTTAACGTGGAATCCGAACCATGGTGGAGGCCTGGCACTCCCCACATTCACAAGATGTCTTGTCAGAGGTGAAGGAAGGGTTTGACAATCAGATAAATCTGTGCCGGTACCGAGGATTGAACCCCGGCCGCCAGCACAGAAGTCTGACACCTTACCCCTAGACCACCAGGTCACCAATAATACAGTTATGATGCTGTTTAGCGTCTCAATAGAGTTGTGTTGTTTATTGTTATAATTGACTTTATAAAGTTGGGGTGTTTGGTGTTATAAGTGAATTATCCTAAACCTTGCTTAACCTGTACTGTAGTTACGATATTTAGGATTACAAGTTACTTGATTTATACAGGTGTGTTATTTAGGGCTACAATTGAACTAATTTATAAAGTATTATTGTTGATTAGTATTAAGTTATGTGTGTGTCAAGTTTTAAAGACTTACACATTTTTAATGTTTTTATCAGTTTTGTCGATGAGCAACGGACATTCAACTCTACAATGTGACGTCTGAGAATTCAAATGTACTCTACTCGCATTTTTAAAACAATTTTTAAATTATAGAATAAATGTATTTTACAACTCCTCCATATTGGACTACATAGCTAAAATTTGGAGTGCTAATTTGCTAATTTACTTAATTTTAGATATTTTATTAATTCACGAACGTGTTCCAAACTTTGAAAACGCATACGCTATTAAGTTTTCCTAAAAGGTTCAAACAAAAACAGAGCTTAGAATATTAGCAACTTTTCACTAATAATTGTACTCCAGAGGTCTTCGTCAATCAGATGATTACTACAAACCACATAGCAAGGGGCAACAGCAACCTATCTCCATCTTTACCTGTCAATTAATAGAGTAATGGAGAGATATCTCTGATAATAAAACATGAGACAAAACAGTAATCGCGTCCCAAGAGAAAGTTTAGCCGAGTAAAATGGCACGCGCTGTTCAAGTCGAAGAGATAATGAACAAGGGAAGCCAAGGAGAACTGATCTGATCTACTACCCCTTTACACATCCTGCACGCAAACCACCTTCCAACGCGATTCGTATCCGTCAACTTTAAGTTCCGAAGGCGAACTGACAAGACATTTCTCTTTGATTCCCGCCGCCCCACCTTCTAGTTCTTGTCCACGGGAGGGGGGTAGGAGAATAAGAGGGTGTGTGGGGGGAGGGGTCCTACTTGACTAATTGAATGTCCAGGCCACGTTGCCAAATATAACCTCTCTCATTTCCTACTTAGATAAGGTTGAGAAATGAGAAGACAAACTATGACGTGCCACGCCAAGTTCAAACAGCACAGGAAACTGAGGTGCTAACTGTCATTTCCCTCTCAAATTCATTAGTACCTTGATTCTAGGAAAATACAAAGTCCCACATGGTGTGCCACAATGTGGAGACTTGTCCGCTGAACTAAAGAGTAGCTTTCAGATACCCGCATCGGTGGTCGCATGGTCTGACACGTCACTCTCGTGATAGAATGAGTTACCGATGATGGTGTGATCGGGGTTCCATCGGGTGTACTGATGGTGTGTTTTTACTAAATGATGTGAGGAGTGCCAGGTCTCCACGCAAGTTCCGGTACATTTCCTCCAATATTCTACCTACCTCACAGCGTATTTAATGTATGCCTGTAGCCCGAACAGTTGCCACGACACGGTAGAGAAAAAAACAACATTTAAATAAGTACAAATTAAGGTCCAAGGGCCGTATTTATAGTCTAGTCTCGGAAGTCAACCAATCTCCCAGTATACCAATAACAAACAGTTTAGGTTGAATGGAAGATTGTTCGGAATTAAATTGTAAGGAACCATTTTAATATCTGTCAAGGGTGTCCTAGAATTAGAATTAGATCACTTTTTTTCCCTTCATTTAAAAAGTCTCTCATTTAATGCCGCTATACTCGTGATTTAGTATATTAAAATTATTATTATTATTAGCACCACGTCTTACTACCCGGTTGTGTTATACGCACTTACGCTAATGTGTAATTGTAGGGTGATTGTGAGATGAAATGGAGGACCTACACTTTAACGTGGGATCCGAACCATGGTGGAGGCCTGGCATTCCCCACATTCACAAGATGTCTTGTCAGAGGTGAAGGAAGGGTTTGGTAAATAAATCTTTGCCGGGACCGAGGATTGAACCCCGGCCGCCAGCACAGAAGTCTGACACCTTACCCCTAGACCACCAGGTCACCCTGTATTAAAATTAATGCAGTAATACGTAAGTATTAAAAACACGTTTTTTCAAGCACAACTTGGTGCCTGTTCGGGTTGTACGTTTATGTACAATTCACTCTAATGTGTTAGGGATAAGGAGGGTTAAATTTAGAGGAAGTGTACCCACATTTACGAAGAGGGAGAGTGAAAAAGCCATTTATGAAAAACCACCCTTAGTACACCCGACCAAGATCGAAGCTTGGTCTCCCCGTCATTGGTGGTATAGTCTATCGTGAGCGTAACGTCTCTTAGACCATTCTAACACTGAGGTGAGAGTTATTTTATCCCCCTACACGATCAGTCTGTCAGTCGGACTTCTGTGCTGGGGTCCGGGGTTCAATCCTTGGTCCCGGCACAGATTTATCTTATAGTCAAACCCTTCCTTCACCTCTGACAAGACTGTCAGTATTATTATTATTATTATTAGCACCGCGTCTTACTACCCGTTCGGGTTATACGCACTTACGCTAATGTGTAATGGTAGGGTGATTGTAAGATGAAATGGAGGACCTACAGTTTAATGTGGGATCCGAACCACGGTGGAGGCCTGGCATTCCCCAAGACTTGTATTAATCACAACTTGTGAATGTGTGGAATGCCAGGCCTCCACCATGGTTCGGATCCCACGTAAAACTTTAGGTCCTCCATTTCATCTCACAATCACTCTACCATTACACATTAGCGTAAGTGCGTACAACCCGAACGGGTAGTAAGACGCGGTGCTAAATAATAATAATAATAATAATAATAATAATAATAATAATAATACTACTGACAGTCGGTCTGATCGGGTAGGGAACCTATTAGATTATGGAGGTCAATATCCAGAGCCAGTTGATTTTATTCTTCAACTCAGTTGGATATACAGTAATATTAATTGCATGTGGCCATCAGCTGACTTGGCAAGAAGTGTACGGATATACCCACTTTGACATCCATGTGGGTAGCATTAGCAGTTGCAAGATCATTACTTGTGATGACGTGAGCAAATATCTGCTGCCAGAACATATTATATCACGTGGCATTCGAGCAGCTGGCCTACCTCAAGGCCATCCATCCATCCATTGCAAAGGAAATGCACCTACCGCAAAGTAATAGTAAATGATAACGATATGGTGACCAAAACAATCAAATGCTGTTACATCACAGGCCTTTCCCAATTAGAAACAAACTGATGGACCGTTGCAGCGTTAGGATACATGTTATCGACTAAAAATGTATTCGAAAATTTTACTAATTGGAACTTACAAGTTCTAATAAACGAGCTCTTATTTGACTTTCTAGACAGAAGTTTACTCGTCAAACTCTGTGAGCTTTCAACGTTAAACTTTTAGCAAAACTTATAATATTTTCCTTTGCCCCGCGGTTATTAGAGCTTAACATTTCTCCCTGCTCTCTCTCTAAATTTCAAAAACTCTGTAGTGATGTTTCAATCTATTTAATTTCTTATCAAAGTAGATAATATATATATGATATATAGCTAAGCTGCCAAGAGATTATTGTGATGTGTTACTAAGGATCACCCGCCTCGGTGGCGTAGTTGGCTAACGCGCTTGTCGTGTTAAGCTCGACTGCTGAGGACGGAGAGATCGAGGTTCGAATCTCGGTCATTTCCACTCTCCCTCCACGCAAATGCGGGTTCACTTCCTTTAATAAAACCTTCCCAATTCCTAATCCATTAGCGTAATTAGTATTTAAAGCGTATAACCCGAACGGATAGTAAGACACGGTGCTAAATATTATTATTATTATTATTATTATTACTAAGGATCAACTATAAAAAGAAAGCGGTTGGTAGGACAGCTTAGAAAATACAAATCTATTTGGTAGATAACCTTGATAGCATTTGATTAATTTATAAGTATCACTACCTGCTTTGGTGGCCGCAAGGTCTAAGACATCACTCTCGCAATATATTAGATTACCAATGAATGAGAGATCGGGGTTTGAATCTTGGCCGGTTATAATGATGTTTTCTCCTATTCTCCTTCCACAGAAGCTCGGGTATTATCCCTCTAAAATTCAACATCCCTGATCTATTATCGTAGGTGTAGGTAACTAATGTATGTGTATAACCCAAATGGTTACTAACATTCGGTGAAAAATAACATTTATATAACTTGATACAATAATTAAAATGATAACGCATAATCTAATAGTTCTACCTCATTAAATTCTCTAATAGTTTAACTATTCGACGATTGATTAGCAAGGGGTGTCGTTCACTAGAATTACAAACTTGCTCCTACTAAAAAGTTCTATGACGCAAATTCCCGTCCTCACCTTCAGTACATGAGGGGCGCCACTATCCAGATAACTTTTGCTATCACTCTCAAAACATCAAAATAATGTCAATAAGAGAAAAGAAAATATCTTATTAGTTATTAATCTATGGCATAAGAAACTCAAACGTTCATAGTCGCACTTACATAGGTATCCAGTCCCCCTCATTACACCCTATCAGCTATCTCTTTCAGGTACATTCTTATGATCTCCCATCTGCATCTAGGTCTTTCCAATCAAAAAATATATAGGACTGTCATTATAAATTTGTAAATTATAGTGGCTTTAAGATGTGTCGACCCAAAAAATATCTATTAAAAACAAATACAAACTTCCAATGAATGCAAGGAGAGTAAAAAACCATAGGTCATGAAATGCATGTATGGAGCATTCTGTCACCCTCTTCGGTGGCCACATGGTCTAACGCGCTATTCTCCCAGTAGACTGGACTGCCGATGACGTGGAGATCAAGGTTCAAATCCTGATTGGTGAAAGTGGTTTATTCAAAATGTTTATCAACTTTACCGCCGCAGGTATACATTTACATACATTAGCGTGGTTAGTACATATGCGTGTATTCCGAACGGGTAGTAAGACACCGCGGCCAAATAAGCAGTTTGAATGAATGTAAAACATGGCCGAGGCAGGTGGTGTAAGTCTTGCGTGTAGAATGGCGAGGGCCCGTATTGCACGCGTGAGGAGACTACAGAGAAAGCGTGACAGATTGCTGTAACGGGTGATTCGTATTGGGGACAGTGAACTCACAATGCAATGCAAAAACAACACCACGCCTGTTGAGACCAATCATTAGCGTTAATATTGACTAGAAGAGACTAACCCTAGGAAACACAAGGGTGCTAGCTAGCTTTCAACAAAAACAACACCACGCCTGTTGAGACCAATCAATAGCGTTAATATTGACTAGAAGAGACTAACCCTAGAAAACACAAGGGCGCTAGCTAGCTTTCAACAAAAACAACACCACGCCTGTTGAGACCAATCAATAGCGTTAATATTGACTAGAAGAGACTAACCCTAGAAAACACAAGGGCGCTAGCTAGCTTTCAACAAAAAATTTTGTTCAAAGGTTGTTCCATTATCCTTTCTACCGTAGCACCATGGGTTCTTTGGTGCTGACTGACAGCTCACAGATTAGAAAAGTTACCAGACCAAATTATGTATGCCGAACCATATGATCTGCAAAAACATGTGTTTATCAGCTGTCACTTCTGACGGTCAAATTTAGGTATATACCTAAATGTTGACTGTCAGAAGTCAGCTGTGAGCTGTCAGTCAGCACCAAAGAAGCCACGGGGCTGCTTTAACTTACCACTTCAGTCACTTTTAGGTGATTTGCAATAGCAAGGCCCTTTACTTACAGCTAGAATCGTTATTTAAATGTGTTAATATATTAAGCTATGCACCGTAGCTAACCTTTGGAGGACAGCTGACAAATGACACACAACTACTCCGGTAGTACTTCCTTATGGAAGGCAACTGACACAAAGCTTATTCTGGTAGTACTTCCTTATGGGAGACAAATAACACAAAGCTACTACGGTAGTAATTCCTTATGGAAGGCAACTGACACAAAGCTTACTCTGGTAGTACTTCCTTATGGGAGACAAATAACACAAAGCTACTACGGTAGTAATTCCTTATGGAAGGCAACTGACACAAAGCTTACTCTGGTAGTACTTCCTTATGGGAGACAAATAACACAAAGCTACTACGGTAGTAATTCCTTATGGAAGGCAACTGACACAAAGCTTACTCTGGTAGTACTTCCTTATGGGAGACAAATAACACAAAGCTACTACGGTAGTAATTCCTTATGGAAGGCAACTGACACAAAGCTTACTCCGGTTAGTACTTCCGTATGGAAAGCAACTTACACAAAGCTATTCCACGCTCTAGTGACTGGTCTAACTAACCCCTACAAATGCCCCGTGTCAGTTGTCCGCAATAAGGCTGAAATGAGTCGACTCCTGTCAATTATCCTCGCTTGGTTTTTTGGTGGATTATAATAATTAAGTAGTGGTGTCATCTCATCTGTTGATAGTCGTACAGTTATTATCTGGACCATCCCATGGCGTGGTTAAAATAGTCTTCTAAATGGGTTTTTTCTTTATGGCGCTAATGAAGATATTTATTATTGGTTCTAGAGTTCGATCTACTGTCCTATCAGTGCTTGAATTGGCAGTTTAATATAAGTTTTTTTTACTGGCATTCGGTGTGGGTGTTAGGAGTAGGGTTCTAGCTTAAGTTAGTTTGTAAATCGTGTCCGGATACAATCTGTGTAATGGGGGAGTGCCAGTAAAATATCTCAATAAAAATACACATTATTAAAATTATTGGGCAACTATATTCAAAGGAACATAATATGTTATTTTAAAATTGTATTGTTTCAATGAATTGTAAAGTATTTCTAGAAATAATAACGAATCATAAAAACTGTCGGTGAAGCCGAGATTACTTTGTCAAAACCAGTTTAAAGTTTTTAGTATATATTTAGACCTACGTATAAAATAATTATGATCCATAGATAATAGATAATTAAAATAACTTCAGGTCCACGATCTGTAACTTTACTATTATAAATAACCACATGCTGAAAAAAAAAGTTTTATAATTAAATGGTATAGTTAACAACCTAACTGAATACAAACATCTTGTATCGGAATCCGATAACATCTCTAAACCACAGCAACAAACCAAGACACACCTACTGAATAGCATCTCTTTTTTTTTGTTGTTGGTAAAAATAAAAACATATCTTTAAGTATGACATTTATCTGAAGTACTTTGTGTCTGCCCACAAATAGAAAGTTGTTTGGGTTCGTCCAAGTTTATGCGTATTGAAGAGAAGAGGATTACTCGAACAAATATGGGATGGGAGGCTAAAAGAGAGAGAGAGATATATAGAGAGAGAGAGAGAGAAAGAGGGACAAGGTCACAAAAAATCAAAAACGTGACAGAGAGTTCGATACCAAAGATTTGGTCACCAAGGTCACCAGCGGATACGTGTGACTAGCATGAATGTCACACGGAATAATTTTAGTCCCCAGGATGTGTCGACATACATTACCTAAATATAAGTTAATCCCACACTGTGCGCTTTAACAGATTAACTTCGCTTTCATATTTAGTTTGATTAAAAATTAATTAAGAAAATATGTAAAACTAACAAAGTTTACCTCTATAAGGTGATATAAAAAAATTTAACCAACTTTATATATATTTCAAAGATTATTTTATTTGAAGTATTTTGTTTGCTTTTTAGTAGTTTACAGTTCACTTCTAATACGACGAGGCCTTTAGAAAATACTAACATATTTTTTGTGGCCAAAATTAATAGCAATTTATTATATTATTAGTAATCAAATAGCCAAAGCTATTATTTATGTTTTAGTGACGATTACTCCATCCAGGTGTCATTTTTCAATTTTCAGAATATTTTTTTAGTGTTATTTTATAGGTATCGATAATATCTATTAACAGTGACAGCTAAAGGTCACATGATCTGACGTGTAAATATGTGAAGATAGATTTAGTAACTTTTATAAAATGAGATAAGACCATCACATTGAAACTTATAACTGTAATTTTTGGTAAAACTATTAGAAACAATTATGTGTAATCAATAGTTAATGTTTTCTAAGAATTTATAAATAATATAATATAACAATAACTCCTGTGAACGTTACGTTGCCGCTGAAACTTATCATTTGAAATCGGTTGTGAAAGTGCGTATATGGAAAAGAAAGACAACAGAAAGGCGTCTTAATTTCGGCACAAACACTAAGTATTGAGAGTATAACTACACAAGTACGTTTCCCATACTCAAATGACAATGTTAAATATTTCAATAGTGCCACTATTGCAGTATAATTAACTACATCTGTATTTGGTTCGAATCCTCACCACGTGCGATGAGGTTGAATCTACCTATTTGTGATTTTCATTAAGTTGATACATCTTCGTCCCAAGCGAATGCATATGCATTCTATTTTAAACTTCCCTTCTTCAGCCTAGATAATGAAATTAGTGTCATTGGTAGCCAAAAATAGAAGGGAGAGGTGGGACACATTAAAAATAATGAGAAGCGTAGTTTAAAAAAACTAGCACACAACATCTGGGTTATTAACGACTTTATTCTATCAAGAATAGATGAGTAGGGTAATGCACCCAAATTAGAATATAGAGTGAATGAAAAAAAAACCCAGTGATTAACCTACTATCTACGCTGGCCCAAGAACGTGGCTATTAAAGTGTGCAGCAACATTCTGGACATTTTGTTATTGCTGATTAAAAAATAATTAAAAGTAGTTTCATTCAATACAATTTGTTAAAACGAAATAAGAGAAAAATGGTTGAAAAATGTATGATATCTATTTTACAGATAATTTAATGGATTATCATAAAAGAGTTAAGTACCTATTTAATGAGAAATATGAACTGATCCTTTTAACACAAAGTTCAATTCATGGCCTAATAAAGCACAAACACATACATTTCCTGTTCAACTGAGAGAAGTATTTCTGCGCATGCGCATGGCCGAGTCTCCTGTAATGTTGCCAACTTATACGTTCAGTGTGGTGCGAATACAAACTATAGTGTACCGTAATCAAGGTTGGGATCACTGGTTTAAGGAATTAGTCTCGTAATATACCGAATAGCCAATGACGGGGAGATCAAGGTTTGAAAGCTGGGCGCAATTGAGGGTGGTTCTCCCCGTTAATTTAGGGTACACCCTTAAAAGTTATCTTCTTCATCCCTATCCATTAAATAAATAGCTGATAGTGACCCACTTCGGTGGCCCCATGGTCTAAGACATTACCCTCGCAATAGACTAGACTGCCGATGAAAGGGAGTTTGAGGTTCGATCGCGGTCAGGTGTACTGATTTTCTTCTCTAAATGTTTTTCCACACTACCTCCATGCAAATGCGGGTACCTTGTTTTAAATTTATCCTTTTTTATCCCAAGCACATTAGCGTAATTCGTTCATAGATGTATAACCCGAACATGATGTAGGACATGGCGCAAAAAAAATTTAACATTGAGAATAAAAACACACACTTTATTGAAATTAACTATTTAGCAGTGCAGGCCGCCACCGTGGTTCGGATTCCACGTTAAACTGTAGGCACTTCATTTCATCTCACAATCACCCTACTATTACACATTAGCGTAAGTGCGTATAACCCGAATGGGTAGTAAGACGCGGTGCTAATAATAATAATAATAATAATAATAATAACTATTTAGTAGCGTTTAGATGTGTCAGAGAAGAGCCAATAAATGGTGTGCCATCAAGAAGGGCTCTGTCCATTGTAAAACAGGCAGAACCGCTACTATGTTTTTATTTCTAAACTTCCTGCGTTGTTCCGATTTACAGGTTACCCCCCTCCCCCTTTTTCCAGTGAGATTAGATAGAGGATGGGGGCATGAAATTAAATTTTTAGTAAAATTCAATTGTGAAATCTCGTAACTGATGTTCATGTCACTTTTTTTTGACATTGATAGAGATGTGTATGAAGTAGTTTCCAATTCAAAGAGGAAGGATGGATAATATAGGTTTTTGAATCTATATTCTTAGTTCTTCAGTTTGCTTTTTCTTCTAAGCAAACACCTACAATTATTAAAAGCTTGTAGCTATTTATAATATATGTATATGGTTACAGTGTACTTGTGCCAATCGTGTACCCCGTTCGATGTCATGGATTGACAAACTTACCCCTTCCAGGTCTTGTTTAGAAAAGAAAAAAGAAGCAATTATATTCATCTTATAAACAAGGCGTGTCAAACTCATTTGATCATAAGGCCCACAGTGAAAATTGAAAATACTTAGGGGTCTGAATTTCATAAAATTAAATATGTCTAAATAGTTTTTTTATCAGTACAAATGTAACATTAAGATTAAATGAAATTTCAACACTTGCTGTAGCCTATACTTTTTTTTTTACAAGAAATACAGAACCTATTATTTGTATCAATGGTATTTTTTTGTTAGATTTTAAGCTTTGTGGTTACTTCATTGTCATAATTGATTTTTTTTAAACGCGTGTCCGTAGTCCATGGCATTTGTTCATTTTCACAAGATAAAACAGATATTTACACACTCATGTACTTACAATAACTGTACATGATTGGTGCGAAAATTGAACCACTTTAGTAAATAGATCTCAGCTAAGTAGAGATTAAAAATCTGGTATTCAAGCTTCACTTGCTAGATTTCCCCAAATAATAGCCAATTTCTGAATGTCATAATCTGAAAGTTTGTGTTTCTATTAACGTTTATAAAAAGGAGAAGCGTGCTGCAGTTGGTTCATTAAAAGGTGGGTGGGCCAAAGAGAATCACGCCACATGCGGCACGGGCCAACAATTTAACATGCCTGTTGTAAAGTACTAGCGGTGGTTTTAAGTTATAAAAAATCTAAACAAATCTGTGACAGAGTAAAAGAAAGTTTGATAAAAGTCTATGTTATTACACCAAAATCTGCATTAGTTTAGTTATCAGACTTACTATTGTAGATTTATTGATTACGGGTCCCTGCGTTGTGCGCCAATTGAAGTGTTATTGAAATATTACTGCTTACGTTGGGCGCTAATTATGATGTTTTGGACGTCTCTCTCCGCGTCTATCGATGAATTATGGATCTGGTTCGTCGCATTGGGCGTCGATTGACGTTATACCGTTTAATTAGCTGATAATTGCCCCGTGGTCGAGCACTAATTAAAGCGGTCCGGTATTTTGATGTGGTGAGTTAATTGGTATTTAAGGATCCCGTGATCAAGCGCCAATTAAAGAGTTATTGGTGATTTAAATATTGTATAATTAATACACACTTATTATGCTGACATGCTTTTATTTCTAGAGAAAATAGATCATGTCGTCGAAATATATACGCGGCCTATTGTAGAGATCACGGACAGAAGTTGCAGTCCGAGTAGTTCAAGGACTGGACGTCAAGTGGCTTCTGAGTAGTGAGCAGTACTGCCCTTACATTGCACCATCCTTCGTATATATCCATTGCTCATGGAAGCTTCGAGAAGGTTGTGTTATAAAAAATTAAAATACAAGACAAAAAAATCTCGGTTTTACTAGAAGGTCCGAGAGCCGGAAACTGACTCAAGATACTTTTTAAAATCTCTATTCGAACTTTCCAGAAGAGAAAGTTATTATTTAAAAATCTTATATTGTCAACTTGACTTGACTAGCGTCACGTGCGTGACGTCACTGATTGGTGGCTTTTGCCTTCTTAGAAGAAGAAGTGCTTTAAGCGCCATTTAATAGATTATAATTTAAATGAAATAAGATACGTTTATAAAATTAAGTACAATATTATTGTCAATGCTCTCACATATTCTTTAGGGGCAAATCAATAACATTACACTATCATCAATACATATTTTATTATTAATTAGCAGAGGTGCCTATTATTGAATTACGTGGTTACCCCCTGACAACACTTATATTTGCTTCAAACAGAAAAAAAAATCTCTTTACTTTATTTCTTCTGAAGCAGATTTTAAATAATAAAAAAAAATCCAATCAAAATTTTAAAATTCCGTTTTAGAGGTACGGAGGGGCTACTAATTTTTAAATTTCACACCTATGCATGTGATAGATTTCGCGCAACGATCATGACAGACAAACAAACTCTTCATTTTATTAATATTAAAGAAGATAAACTCGTTGTAAGTCACAAACTACTCGAAACACTTGCCATTTCCTCGGACGTAAGCGTATCACATTTTGGTAACAGCAAATTTTAGTAATATCATTAACTTTTTTTATATTTTTTAATATTTAGCACCGCGTCTTACTACCCGTTCGGGTTATACGCTTTAACTACTAATTACGCTAATGGATTTAGGAATTGGGAAGATTGAATTAGAGGAAATGAACCCGCATTTGCGTGGAGGGAGAGTGGAAAACCATTTAGGACAAACCACCCCCAGTTCACCCGACCGAGATTCGAACCTCGATCTCCCCGTCCTCAGCAGTCGTGCTCAACACGACTAGCGCGTTAGCCAACTACACCACCGAGGCGGTTTTTTTAATATTCAATGTTTTATTTTTTCATATTTTATCTGACACAAAGGTCTTGTGTTTTCATCGCTGTTTACATATTTTACCTAATATAAAGATCTTACAAGAGGGTGGACCATGAATAATATTATCCCAAAATCTCTAGCATCAACGATAGGTGGTACTTTTAAATAGACCTAACAAAGGTATACCGAGTGAAATTCAAAATGAAAATACTATAGGATATTTGTTTTTGAAAAAGTGATAACGCTGACGTTTGTGTTTCCTAGCCTGGGGGAGGGATGTGTGTCGTACTTCTGGAGCAAGACCAAGCTGAGGACAAGGTAGGCTGGAAGAATCCCCCCACTAGACAGCCGGCTGGCTATCGGTCAAGTACGTGCCCCATACTACTCCTGGGACGCAACCGAGCATACTACACGGCACGCATTGCTTGGGTGGCTTTAGCGTCGCGGGGCAGCCAGGATTCAAACATTAAAATATACACCCAAATTACATTTTAAAAATAGTTAATTTACAAAAGATAGAAATAGGCATTTCAGGATCCATTTCCATCCCTGTTTTTTACTTTCTCATGTCAAGAAAAAGTATTGTAATTATGAAAAAAATCTAACTCAATATTATGATGAATATATACGGCTTATGTGACCCCGAGCCCAAAAATGTGGATTTTACAATTCTGTCTGTCACTCTATTTGTCCCTGGCCACGGATCCGACATGGTTTGATAGAATTGGTTCAAACATAATATTGAGATTTCACATCAGGGTATTTTTTTTATTATTAAATTTTGATCCTAGCCCTCAAATTAAGGATAGTTTAATGATAAATGAATTTTTTGAGATAAAAATTTTTTGAAAACAAAAATTCGTTGAAGGGTTGTAAACAAATGGAAAATATTTGAAAGATCAAAATATTTTGAAAATAAAACGATTTTGTTCAAGATGTATATGTGGAGATTATGTGGTATTAAAGTAGAAAACCATCATGGAAAAATTGGCTTCAGCACACCCGACCAAGATTCGAACCTCGACCTTCCCGTCATCGGCAGTCTAGTCTACTATGAAAGTAGGGCCTTAAAAAATGCAACCAACGAAGCGGGTGTATCATCTCTGCTAATCACACACATATATACATATATATAACTTTAAACATGTTTTACACCATTTAACATAATAATTCAAATTTTCAAAAATGAGTTATATATAAACTAGCCCAAATTAAATATTTATTATTATTTAACATGTAAGATAGTCCCAAACTACCAATTTTGAACAAAATCGTTTGACTTTTTTTTCTAAAAACTCAAATGTTTTAAAAAAGCAATCATTAGTAAACCAGTGTTATTTATTATTATTTTTTTAGAAAAACTAATATATTAAAGTAGTTATATTGTTAAAAACTTACCATGTACCTGTTTTAAAAATATTTATAATTTTTAACAAATAATTTATCAGTAAGCTACTTTAAACGAATTTTCATTAAAAAAAAAGTCAACATTTTTATTTGTCATGCTAAATACTCCCAGGATTTACATTTTGTGGAAAATTTTTCACGTTACATACTTTCTCTTTATATAAGAAATTAAGCTACTACCGTTTGAAAATTAATATATTAGCTGTGAATTTAAGTAATCTATGCAAGATGCAACACAAATGGTTGTCTAGTTGACTAGACAAAGTATTAAATTCAGCATTAACTGATTTTTTTTTTAATTTTGCCCAATCCTTTTTGGGGGTTTTTTCGAGAAAATATATATTCCGATTTACATTTAAAATAAACTATTCAAATTTAATAAAAATCTTTTATTTGTCTAATGACCTATGACTTGAGCACCACTGGTGGTTGAAAATACGATTAATCTCATTCATTAGAGATATGTAGTTTGTGAACGAATAGTTCAATTTGAACTATTCCTCTAGCTGAACTAAACAAATGGAACTTTAAGATGAATCGAGACCAGATATCAGAGATTCCTCGGTCGGACGCAGCAGCGCTACGGTAGTGTTATGCCGGTACTAACGGACTTTGTCACGTAATCTCGCTGTGGAACGGTTTGTATCAGGTACTGTATATCGGTATCACCTGCTCGGCGGCCACATGGTCTAAGGCGTTACAGTCATGTTAGACTAGACTGCAGACGACCGGGAGATCGGGGTTCGAATCTTGGTCAAGTGTACTGAGGGTGGTGTTCCCTAAATTGTTTTCCACTCTTAACTCCGTGAAAATGCGGGTACACTTCCTTCAAATTCTACCTCACTCTTCCTTAACTCATTAGGATAAATTATCACGTATGCGTGTAGCCTGAAGGGGTCTTAAAAGACGGTGCTAGAACAATGCATATTTATACACGGTGTATCGGTATCTATACATTCAAAGGCAAATTTCGGTCGCTGAAGCCGAGCTGGAATGTTTAGTGATTAAAACCCGCCTCGGTGGCGTAGTTGGCTAACGCGCTTGTCGTGTTGAGCTCGACTGCTAAGGACGGGGAGATCGAGGTTCAAATCTCGGTCGGGTGAACTGAGGATGGTTTTTCCTAAATGGTTTTCCACTCTCCTTCCACGCAAATGCGGGTTCACTTCCTCTAATTCAACCTTCCCAATTCCTAATCCATTAGCGTAATTAGTACTTAAAGTGTATAACCCGAATGGGTAGTAAGACGCGGGGCTAAATATTATTATTATTTAGTGATTAAAGATGGTCCATTAAAACTGCTTCACTCTCTAATAGTTTAACGTTTATATTGATTAAGATGTCTGCTAGCTCTACAAACTACTTAAATTCCATCTAGATTAAATTAAACTGTTTCATGTCATTGTCTTGTATTTTGCAGACCAATTAAATTAAATTACATATTTAATAAAAGCATGAATTATTAGAGATATTTTGAGATAATCATAAATAACCATTAAAAATAAGGTTTTGATATTAGCTTTACAAATTTAGATTTATATTGTAGTGAATGCTAATAAAAGATGGAATTTTCTTAACAAAATCACTTAGTAGAGAAGATAACGGTGGATCAGCTGGTAAGAGAAGTTTCCTATATCTTCAAGCTGTGTAATGTAGTCGGTGCCATAGTTGGTTGGTGGTTGCTGTAATTTGTATATTGTTTAATTTTTTTACATTTAATTTTTGTAAATCTAATTTTAAACTTCTAATTTTATTTGCCTGATCAAACTGATTATTAATAAATATATGTCACGTTGTAAAGATTTGGTCACAAACAGGTTAACCAAATTGTATTTACCACTAGTTGAAGTACCCGGTGTTGCCTGGGAGGAATTTTTTTATAATTTAATGACTGTTAATTGGATAATAACTATAATTAATGTTATTATCTCTAAGCCCTGCGTTTCCCGTGACCTTTTTACTTCCAGCCCAGTTTTTAATTAATTTTAGAAAATATTATCAAAATTTTAGAGTTCAGACCTCGAGGCGCACATATTCGTTCACAAGGTCTACTAGTTTTTACATTTTCAGACCCCTGCGTGAGATAGATTTCATGTATTGCTCACAGACGTTCCATTTTAATAATAATAGTCCTATTACTCGATAAATGGGGGCTTATAATTCAGTTTTGTCGTCGTGTCTTCCTGTATATACCTGAAATGGTTTGATATATTTAGTTCAAAATTGATATTAAGATGTTATCAGTTCATACCTCAAGGCCAAATCAGGGGTTTGATTCTCTCCCTAAAATTAACTACAATACACTTGAGAACGTATGTTTAATAGTGTCATGCCTATTGTTTAGTTACCTACTAGGTCTAATTGCTGTCAAGTATGGCAGCTGAAGGAAACATACTATGAATACACAAGAGTTGTTTTAGTTACATTTGAACCGTCAAATAAGCCTGTTCCTATGATGGTCCGACTATAGATGAAGGTTTCAGAGAATCCGACGGTCTAATCCAAGAGCATCGCCCTCCAACCAAACAAGTCTCTATTTATCCCCCAACGAGCCATCATTCACCGCAGATTCGTGTCTAGGCCCTTTAGAGTTTAGCAACCTGATATTTATGCAACAGTTGGGTAACCTGATCACGACGCGCAAGTTTGGCAGCAATGGCTAGCTGTATGTGTCTCTGATTACATCTCGTGCATTATTTGTACATCTATAAAGAGGTTTTTATTTTCTAAAAAAAGTTAGGAAAAAAGTGATTTTTAAAAATTATATTCTTATAATTATTTTGTTTATATTTGTGATAATGACTAATTACTTTGTTTTTTCACTCATCCGGGCTGTACGCATTTTAACTACGGTAATGGAGCATAATGTAAGGTATAATTAAAAGAAAATGCAACCAAATTTGCGGAGAGAGAGAGCGAACGAGAAACAGTTTAGGTAAAATCCACCTCAATAACAGCAGCCAGGAATTAAATAACTAGTGTCTCAACCACTTGCAAACCAAACAGACGAGATTGATATTTAGTCCCCGTGAACATCGTTGCTGGTGGTGAATTTATCGATTTACTTCGGTTGAAGTTAATTTGCCCAACAATGAAACCTACACACTAATTTAATACAAAAATGTACTTAACATTCTAACTTTTTATTTACTAGCCGCATTGACGAGCACATGAACTGAAGTCTGGTCTGGTCTGATCTGGTCTGCCTATGACTGACAAGCCGTTGTTAAATCTTGGCCGGGTTTGCTGTGGTAGGTTATTGTCCACCCTTCCTCTAGGCATATTGGTTGGTTATAATACTTCCTCCAAATTCTATCATTCTCCTCTTTACCCTATTAGGGGAGCGTTCAAGTATAACGTAAGCACTTTTTTGAACATTTTCAAACCCTCCCCCCTTACTCGTAAACAAAAATAAGCAAATACCTAGCCCCCTTCTTGCTTACGTGAGATTTGTCAATTTTTTAACATTTGTTTACAGGAATAACCATTCTATTTTTTCATGCAATTATGCCTATAGCCTGAACAGGTTATGTCACGATGATAAAAAAAATATTAAAATTCATGCAATTTATGAATTGCTGGTTATTATTAACATAGAAATGTAAATTAATATTGCAAAATAAATGACAACACTGGTTTAATGAATTTAAATTTATTGAACAGGTAAAATTAAAACAATTTAGAACATTATAAAAGTTTAAAATTTTAAGTTACTTTTAAATGAAGTTATACAAAAAATATTATTAGTAAGTACATGACTATTATATTTATGGAAAATAAAACCCACCCTAAGCTCCATTTAATACGATGACCAAGGTCTTTGAATCCACGTCCCAACACTGTCAATTATTATGTTTCTATTTGGGGGGCTAGGTCACTCAAGCTTTGGCTTACTTCTATAGACTTCTCCACTTCTTCCTCGTTTAGCCACTCGGGATCTTCATTGCCACCCAAAGTCCAAGCGGCTTGCGATGCGCTCTCCCTCAATTTCTCTCATCATTCTCTGTCTTACGTAAGCATTGTTCTGACCCCCTACTATGGTATTCGAGATTTGTTAAAATATTAAAAAATATTTCAACTACAATAATCTGGGAACCTTGACTTTTATATAACAATTTTAAGCAATTTATAAAAGGTATTATATATACCTTATATAACACAAGGGTGGTTGATTACAAAATAAAAAAGTTTCATCTTGAAACTAATATTTGTATAGTTCTCTCTATATAAGCTATAACAACTGTTTATTTATATTGGCTATATCAAGATAAAAGTGTGAATCTGATACTTTTTAATTAATTATTTCATGAACACTAATATATTTGGTTGCCACAACCGCAAAACAATAGACATAATAGTTCTATTAATATATTTTGTTCTTTAAATAAATTACGAAAACGCCAATTATAGGGTAAATCTTAGAGAAGTATTACTAGCCTCATTTTATAACACTTTTTTTTATTGATAGGCCTAATGTATTATTAATCAAATAATAATAATTTCCGAATAGGTTGACAATAGTTACTTTTAGTCAATAATTGCAATAAATAACCTTCTGTTGGCTGTCAGATACTGTCCTTCCAACTGTGGATGCCCTATAGTAGTTCTGCACATATGTGTTTGATCAATAAATCATGAATAGACTATAGCTATTGTGTCGTAAAACCCCACAAGCATGGCATTTATATTGATTTATATAAATAATAAAAGTTGGACTATTCATTCTTTTGTATACTATGGCAGGGAAGTCTTCATTCAACGTCATAAAACAAAGGCATAAAAAGTACGAAACCGTAAAAAAAATCACTTCATTCTTCAAACACAATTAAAAACGAGAATGAAATGGCATAACAATATTCACAAAGATGACTATTCTGCTCCAAATGGCATAATAAGTGTGCGCTGCGCCAGTCTTCTTTTATTTTATTGTCTCCTCCCTCACTCGACTTTGTACCGCGAGCAATGAAGGTCACGCGACCCATTGTTTCCCCGACATCGGGGAGACCTGAAGCTTGAGACTGGAACTCCGAAAAGAAATAATAATTCGCATTTCCGCACGGCCGAGTAGAAATCGGAACTTTACGTCACCCCTCTTCCCACTTTTGGTAAACGAAGCGCGTAATTAGAAAAGCCAAATGACGGTAATTACGAAGAGGAGCTAACAGCCAGCTTTCGTTGTAATTATTACGTTATCACCGCAGGGAGCCACCGTGACCAACACTTATTGCCGCGCTTACAAAGAGAGCATGCGCCGATACCATCATGTTCATGCTTCGATGGCAGACATTGTTCTTTACTACCGTACATTAATACTTAAAAAAGAAGTTCCTAGGTCTAGATAAAACACGTTTTCGAACTCAATTAAACAAATATCAAAGTAAATTTACAGTTGATTTACGGTCGCTTGTACCGTAAGGGCTAGACGCACGCACGCACGCACGCACGCACGCAGAGTGCGGCTGGTTTTAGAACCGAGAAGCCGGGGCTTGATTCCTGAAGTGGCGGACTTAGGTTGTTTCTAATCCTCTTTTTTTTACAGGTGTATTTTTGATGGGCACTCTCATCATCTTGTTCCCTTAGGTTAGGTAAGAGTTGGTAATAGTCAATTCTGGCACTAAAGTGTGAGAATCATATTTTCCTGGCAGGGCTAAATACAAAAGGAACGTGCTGAGAGAAAGGGAAGGAGGTTAGGGGGTCTAATTTCCCACCCTCTCCTCCCGAAAATACATTTCGTAATTATTTTTGTGTTTCTCTTCAATTTTTAGGCTTGTAGCTTATTTTTACTCTCATAGAATTCATAGCAGGGAGGCCTGTTATAAGCAAGTTATTGCAAATTGGTCAGTAACTATAACTTTCAGGTTAATTCTAATGTTCTCCTCCCATCAAGTAGGTCCTCCAATGGTCTCCTCCCATCAAGTAGGTCTTCCAATGGTCTTTTTCCATTAAGTTTGCCCATCAGTACCCTGAATAAGGTTCTAGAATCACCCATTCACGTTACATGTCCTGCCCACTGTAATCTACGAGACTTGATTATCCTAACAGTGTAATGGGATTAGTACAGGGTATGTAACATAATTATGTAACCTCTTCCACTCCCCAGTAGCCTCATCCCTTTTTGGAGCATATATATTGATAAAAACCTTGTTTTAGAACACCCTAGATTTGTTTTCGTCGTGTAAGGTAAGAGCACGTTTCACACCTATAAAGAACAACTGGTAAAACTATTGTTTTGTACTTTATGAAATTCACATTCATTGACAGCAGGAGAGATGTCAACAACTATTGACTTATTTTATTATTAGTATGTAATTTATTAGCTACTGCTCTGATCTATAAAATTGACAGATACCTGCAGATCATGTTAAACCTACTTGACGTGTAAATATATAAAGATTTTTTAAAGATTTTGTAAATGCCAAAAAAATTTCTTCCTTTCAGAATCCAACTGTAGATACTTTTCAACTCAAGCTGTGCGTGAGCTATATTTTGAAATAATAAACCCTTTATTTAAAAAAAAAAATCAGGATGTATGGACGTCTGCAACGCGTTTTAGTGCTCTGTAAGACAGCCCCCTTTAGACATATTAAAGTTTCATAAATTTTTCCATGTTCATCCCTAAACGCCAGACTCCACTTTTGCACAATCATATCAATCCGTAAAACGGAATGTAATACAAATAAATAATGATTTCTGAGAAAAGATGAGATTTTCAGCGTCCTCCCCCTCTTTGTTAGGGGACAGTGAACGGTCCAATTTCCTTAATAAGAGCCTTATCTGGCAGCTAGTAAAGTTAGTAGAACAACCTTTACGTTTACATACATCAAGTCATGCTATCTGGAGGTGTCACATTTGATAGATATTATCAATACTTACTAAATAACACTAATAATACAGTACGTTGACCAAAAATGAATGTATTGCTTTCTAAAAAGCCTTTCGTACGAAAATTGAGCTGTAGGTAGATAACAAGAGTTACCAGTATCAAAGAGTATCATCGGATAAATAGATCGGGTCGTTAGAATACTGGATCTCATAAACCGAATGCAATACAAGTAAGACTTTTTTTTTTCAAAGTGAAGTCACGAGATTTCAAGATTCGTGTTTGCGGTTCGTCAAAACATTTATTTATTTCTTCCAGTCACGAGTACTGGTGCTTTAAATAATTCTCATTCCCTTCATTTACATAACTCCCTGACAAAGTATTTTGTTATTCACGTTGTAAGTAGGGAGACTAGGGAGACTAGGGAGACGACCGCAGTAACTGATATTATAATGTATTCAATGGTTTGATATTAAGCGACAGGTGAAAATAATATCCGGGTGGTCCAGAGTAGGAAAAAAATAAACGAGAGGTAAAAACAAAATGAATTTATTAGATGATATTACCTGCACGGTCGACCACACGGATAGTGCACGGGTATTTGAATAGAAAGGTCGGGGATTAATAACCGAGAGGGTGCATTTAGGGTCTTTATTTTCCCTCACAGCTCCCTCCTAGCCCGATAAGTTACCATGCCACTCTGGAAGAAAAAAATAATGAATAAGTGAATTATGGTTCCTCCTCCTAATACTTTTCTTAACTAGATTAAGTCAATGGTGGGATTAGCACTTGAACAAATTAATAAAATATCAAATTTACTGTTTTAAACAATCTTCTTCCCCCGATAATCTTTTTTGGTGGGATTCTTACAGTGTGGCAGGTTGGCTATATCCTCCATTTAAACAAATTCTTACAAATTTCCTATTAAATAACCTCCTCGTCCATTATTCTCCTAAGCTTGAATGGCTAATAAAAACTGTGTGTATTTTTACTGTACTTACATTACTCATCTGGGCAGTATGGGCAATACAACTAAAAGGTTAAGGATGAGGAAGGTATAATTAGAGTAAGCCAGCGGACGTACCGAGCGCTGCCCGGGAGAAATGTTTTTAATTTAATAAATGTACGTGGAAGGTAACTTTTAAGTGAATGCCTTTAAGCCCTTTATCACCCAATATCCGATCCTGTTTTAAATAAAATTGAAAAAAACAGATCTAATTATAATTTTAAAATTCCTGCTTTGAGGCGTAGATGTTCGTGCACAGGGGCTACTAATTTTGAAATTTTCAGACCTCTCCGTGAGGTCATTCAACGCTCCATGAGGTCACTCAACGCTCATAACAGACAAACTCTTCATTTTATTAATTTAGAAGAGTAAGAGAGAAGAATATATACCTGGATCTACGTCGAAGTAAAGTGGAGTGCCACTTAGAACCTTTTTCCACCAAGAAAACCAACGCAACGCGATAAATCGTGGTCGAATGGTCACCTACGATAAGTTGACTGTTTTCTGTTCACACACAAAAAAAACTTTTTTTTATCAGTTACGAGAATGTCATCATCTGACGAGGATTTCGTTGTGAGCTACTACATCTAATTAAAAGCTAGTGAAAAAGCTCGGAAGCAGTTTTGGTTTCACCCTGATTTTGAAATATATATATATATATTAAAAAAAAATATATATATATATATATATATATATATATAAGATAAAAGTTTGTTTAAAATTGCATTTCAGGGACCCTATTAGGTCTAAACAAACCTATAGGATGAGCAGGGAAAGTTTAGAAGACCTCAAGAACAATGTTCACATCTATTGTTTGTTCTTTCTTTGTCATTGTTCGAGGCATTTTGTCACCAAAAATTGAAAAATTGCAGAGAAACGGGGAAACGGGGAAATGAAAATAAAACACGGCAGAAGCTCTTACACAAGTAAGTGTACGCTGCAATGACCGACAGGACTGGAGACCAACCAGTTTGGTTTCCAGCGATTTATCGCCAGTGCTCTAGTCGTAGTCGCCTCTGTGAACGAGTGAAGTATTGTTTATAGGAAAAAGGTTGCTTGGGTGATTGGTTGCGTGGGCGTAGGCAATTAAAATCCCAGTACCCCCGGGAAGGATTCGAACCTTAACCTTACAACCAACGGTAAACTAGAGTAGACGAGAATTACAACCTTGCCCATGTTACTGCCTGTGCGGATATTAATAATTCTGTTAAACCTACCTATAAAAATAATCATATTAGAAAAAAAGTGCTTAAATGTAAGTGAAAAATGAGCCATAAACGGTGATTATATCCTAATATACTCTAAAGCGATATTGATCGCGGTGAGTGTACACATACTAGTGATGGGCACAATCGAGTAAAAATAATCGAGTAACTCGATTGTGTTGTGTAATCGGGAGTACTCGATTCTCCTGGGATTGCTCGAGTAACTTTACTCGGACCTTGTTATTCTTTTATTTTCTCCTTTCTTACCAGCTAAGTAAGAATCGACCTTGTAATGATATGTAATGATACATATCAATAATTTATTATTTAAATCTATATTCAAAATTAAGATATTTAATATTCGAGTGGGTAGTAAGATTTATTTGTGTAGAACTGTCGAGTTGTAAGGTGTGGTGAAATCCTTCTACGTCTCTATTTAAAAAGACAACGCACTTTCCGTGGAAAGAGACGCACCTGGATGACCTCACCCCTTTTCTTCTAGGAAGCTTCGAGAAGGAAATGTCGCTTGATATACCCCTTGAAATGCGCACATCTCCTCACTGCTGGTGATCCTTCCTTCTCGACAAGAAGACGTATAGCTAAGATTCATTTAACGTAATAGTTGGGCTTTTATCAAATATAAAATGCGTGTGATATCTAGCTAAAAGTAAATAGTTCATTCATTTAAAATAAAAATAAAAGATTATAAAAAGGAATACCAGAACTTTTAATTTATAAAATAATACCATTAATTATGCAATAATATCACCCTTACGATGGCGTATAGACATTATCTTATCAGGCTAGCGTTTTAATTATTACAACCTTAATGGCTGGACTTTTTAACATGCTATTTCCATTTCCATTATTCCCTTAGAGCTCATTTTTCACCAATAATTTCTGCTGCTACGCAAAAATAACCCTTTATGGTTTAAATGTTGCACGTGCATTTTCAATACAAAATACCCGCAGATGTAAGCTACATAATCGAAAAGCATAATAACTAAGCGTATCACATTTTCGATTCTTTTTAAAAGTACTCAATGAAAGTTACTAGATTTTTTGATTTTTTTTACTCGGCACCTCGGCAGTCTTATTTTCACAATTGCATATAACAAAACTAAGTATAGTCTTTCTTAATTATTTTGATTAAAATTTCTCCTTAGTAAAATATGATTATTTATAAATTGAAACAACTATAGTAGGTTTAAAATAGAAAAAAGTTTCACTTTTAAAAAGGTACAATTATTACCAATTTTACATAAATGTATAAAGAAAGTTTATTTTATTAAAAAAGCACAAAACTTTTTTTGTGAGACACTTCTTAAAACGCATACTTTCATATTGACTGCATAAAACGTGAAACCTTAAAATAAGGGGGTGGAGGTCACTGTCAGTGTCGACTGACTACTACAGGAAGAGATTATTGACATGTCACTCATTAGTATCGAATTCCAATGCAAGACTCCCAAGTAATGCTGTCCAACTGATTGCCACGGGACGATTCGCTATAAATTACTCGAGTAATTTTACTCTATTCTTTTTTAAAGATAATCGATTACTCGATTCTTAGAATTACTCGATTGTGCCCATCACTAACACATACCGTGTTTGGAGTTTTACTTAGATTTTTATAGCGTAGGAAGGGCTATGAATGATGAGAGTAATACAGGTGATCGAAAAGTGATGCGACCAATATTGGAGTATAAATTGTTGCCAGGAAAACTAGAGTTTGTCTATACTGTACTTGTGAGTCGTTCTCGCCAAAATGACACCATTCGTCAGAATTAGCAACAGCGACGCGCACTTGTGCTGTAAATGCATGCAGTAGGTGAATTTTTATGGTCTCTTAAAGTTCCTTGATAAGGAAATTGAGACTGGAAGTTGTGGTTCTAGAAAAAATAAGACTAGCCTTATTGCATAAAATAAAACTTTTCGATCACCCTGTACATCTCGCTGGCATTTAAAAAGAACAATGAAAGTAAAGTTCATTGAATGTAGGACGCTTTCATTATCTAAATAATAAAAATGGTTATTTAAAAACAAACAGCTAGTTGTATATATGAAATATAGCTTGTAAAGAGTTACTAACACTACACCTGTTTCGGTGGCCACATGATCTAAGGCGTCACTCTATCGATAGACTATATTGTCAATGAAAGGGAGATCGGGGTTCAAATCCCGATTGGGTGCACCCAGGGTGATTTTCCTAATTGGTTTTTCATTCTCCCTCCAAGAAAATGCAAGCAAACTTCCTCTAAGTTCAACCTTCCTAAGCCCTAAATCATTAGCGTAATTAGTACAAAAGCGTATAACCTGAACAGGGTGTAAGACGCGATGCTAAATAATAAAAATAACACTACAGATAAGGTATCTTAGGACCATGTATTACTACCCGTCCGGGCAATACACATATGTACTAATTACGCTAATGGGTTAAGGATGAGGAACGTTGCGTTTAGAGGAGGTTTACCCGTATTTGCGTGGAGGGAGAATGGAGAGTAGTATAGCTTTATTTATCTCGAAGTAATATGAAAGTAAAGAATCAAAAACATAATGGGGTACATAAATTATGGAGGCATGTTAGAAGTCAATTTGAGCTCCCAGTTAGCGTCTAAACACACGCACACATAACACGTCCTTGACAATCAAACCTCAAGGATCCTCAACATTTTAATTAGTCTTCTCTATACTTTGAAAAACAAACTGGAAAATACTTTTTTTATGCAAGGCGTAGTATAATAAAAATAGTTTACTTTTAAAATACTTAAAGAACGTTTTAATTAAGTCTTCAGATAACAACAAGAAGCAGAATCTATTATCTGGCTGAAGAAACAAGGTGCCAACAAAAGAAGGAGAGAGACTAAACACGCTTGTTAGTGCTGTCTCTTTTTTACTAATCCGTGTGAACCCCAAAGTTAGTAACGACATGATCTAAAGGTAGGGGAGGTTAAGTTAGCTTTAGGAGGAATTCACTGGAGTTAGTGTGGTGCTAGGACAAAGATGTTTAGGGATCAATCCATAGGTGTATGCAGAGTTTAATATGGAGGGGAGGGGTTGTTTCAAAACTTTATAAGTTTATGGGCCGTATGAAAGTACTTGACTAAGTGAATGATAAGTGAACACTAGCGTGGGTTTGCTTGCGTCATCGTAGGTTAAATGGTGTACAGATGGTGTGCTAGGGACCACACTATCGGTCCACTAAGCACTCACTAACGTTCTTGCATACCGCTCTATGACATTATGTTAAGACCTACTATTAAATAACATTGTTACTTTATACAGTAGTGGTGGAACTTTATTTGTGTGTGAGGGTGAGAAGGGGGTGGGGCAAGTAACAAAAAGGTTTTTTAGGGAATTTCTTCCCTCCTCTCCCCTAGTTAATGTTGGAAAATTGGATGTTCCTAGAAGATATTTGTATTGATCCAAGTAAGGAAATTTTTTTGAAATTATACTTTTCTAAAATAGATCTAGAATAGTGATACCTCCTACATTCTTTTAAATTTGAATAACCGTTGAGGCTATTTGATAAAGTCTCCTTCAGCAAATTTAAAAAAAATTAGAATGCCTGTAAAAATTATTCTACGAAGGGCTTATCAATTTTTTTTTATAAATTCGATTCCATAGAATTCATTTTAAATGGTCCCTACGCAGATTGTCTTAAAAATATGGATGCCCCTAAAAGCTATTTAGAGTGTTCTTGATTATTTTTTTTATAAATGGATGATTCTAGACGCCATTTAGAGTGATATTCGCCTGTAGTAAAAAAAAATTAAATGCCTTTAAAAGTTGTTTGGGTGGTGCTTCCCTGAAAAAGTTTTGAAAACTAAATTCCTCTAAAAGTAATTTCTTAAACAAGACCATCTTTAAGCTTCATATTAAAAACTTGGGAAATTTTTGAGGTATGGGGTGGGTTTGAACCCAGTAATTCCGCCCTCTATAAACCCATGGATCAAATTCCGCCCTCTATAAACCCATGGATCAATCACATGGGGAAAACCACGCCAAGCACACACGGTCAAAATTTGAGCCCCAACTTCTCCATCATCGGTAAACATGCCTATTTTGAGCTCAGGATTGTCCCTATTTTATTAATATAGAATACCCTGTATTTTTACAGATTCTCAAAAAGGAATTTCCATTTTTACAAACATTTAGAGAGTACGGTACTATAGAGAAATTAAAATTACTTTCATTCGTCATTTAAATGACTGATGTGGGGCCAAGTAATTAATATTTAGAACAGGATGGTTTGCTCCAAATGGGGGATAATC
>CABFVZ010000890.1:204533-254372 GCA_902151445.1 Timema monikensis
AAAGTAAGTCAAAAATATATTTATCATTTCACAGGGTTACCAAAAAATAATAATTCATAATTAATAGTGAACGAGCTTTATACTAGAATGTTATGGTCACAACAAAACATATTGAAATATTTAAAGATTAAGAAATGTATTCTCGTGACATTAAAACTCATCTGGTGTTGACGCCAAGCCATGTCTAAGAAGGGGAAAACAGTTCAACTCCTAGCTATTGGCCTCTTTTACTCGCACACGGAATTTTGTTGCCGCTTCCTTGTGGATTTATCTTTTTCTACTGTGAGCTTACGCTTTAACCTTATGGTGTCCCCTTAACAACTTATTAAAAGGAGTATGGATTGAGATAGTGGAGGAATATTTTCCCAGCCGATGTGATATGCCATAGTGAGTGAGTCCTTCCTTAGAGTGGAAGTGCATGGAACGCTAGAAAAGAAAAGGGTTTTTGCAGTTTTTATAGCAAATATATATATATATATAAATTTTTGCCAAAATAAATAAAATATTGCTTTAGTAGAAATATTATTATTATTATTATTATTAGCACCGCGTCTTACTACCCGTTCGGGTTATACGCACTTACGCTAATGTGTAATGGTAGGGTGATTGTGAGATGAAATGAAGGACCTACAGTTTAACGTGGAATCCGAACCACGGTGGTGACCTGGCATTCCACACATTCACAAGATGTCTTGTCAGAGGTGTAGGAAGGGTTTGGAAATCAGATAAATCTGTGCCGGGACCGAGGATCGAACCCCGGCCGGCAGCACAGAAGTCTGACACCTTACCCCTAGACTACCAGGTCACCTAGTAGAAATAGAGAGTTTAATTTTCTTCACGTGATAATAACAACAGTTCTTGAATATCTGCCATGAACATAGCGGCATTAGATGAGAAACTTTTTAAATGAACACAAAAAGTTGGCATTAAATTCCAGGATACCCTTGAAATATATTCAAAAGATGTTGATATCAACACGTGAAGAAAATTAAACTCTATGTTTCTACTGGAGAAATATTTGATTTATTTCGCCAAAAAGAGTTTTATATTATAAAAACTAAACAAATACTTTGTTTAGTGAATATCTAAACACAGGTTACAAATCAAAGTAAATTGAGGCATTGACTGACTTAACTCCATATCCCTTCCAAGCCCACCTTAAAGCTTCAACTTTCCAAATGACAGTAGTTGTTTCAGACATTTAGGCTCACAACGCCGCGCGTCAATCTAAACCATCGTAAAAACGCGAAGCGCTAATGATTCCTTATAGACAGTTTCGCCTAGCAATACAAAGAAAACATACACACATGCACATGATAAAAGAGTAGACGGAAGTTCGACACACATTTCAAAATTTGACCTTCTCTTTACGATACCTTAGTAGACCTACTTTCAACAGCAAAAAAACAACTGTTCATCGGATATGAAAGGGGGGGGGGGAAAGGGAGAGAGAGCAAGATACCTTTGCTTATATGGGAAGATCAACTTTTCTGTTGAGACGGGTTGAGCTGTAGTTTTATTTTTTACAAGAGCTTTGTTAAGAATAATGAAGAGTGTGTACATAAAGTCATGTAGGTATTCAGTCGTGTAGTTTTAACGAGGCTAAGTCACTCAACATGGGAGATAGAAACCTTATTCAATTTTTTTTAAGTAAGTGGTATTTAATGTGTCACCAAATGATTATATCAGTGCCACACGACTTTCAAACTAACCTAATACTAGAGTCTGAATTTGGTTGGAAAAACAGTAGAAAAAATTCAAAATTATTTCTTTGAGGTCAACAATGATAGCATTTTACTTAATTGTTTGTCTTATTCTATAGGTATTGACAATATTTATCAAAAGGGACAACTGCAGATAATATGACTTGAAGTATGAATACATTATTATTGTTTAAGTAACTTTAGTAATTACAAAATATTTTTTTTCCTACTAAAATCAGAGTATTCGTACACACAAAACCCAGAATCGTCAGTTTTAATTCATTACCGTGAAAAAGTCAAATTTATACATTCTTAGCTCTTAATGCTAATCGTACCGGGAACCTTTAGTTCACAAGACAATCACACTACCGGCTGAGCTAAGAAGTCAGAATTGGTTAAGTTTTTTTAAATGTATATTTCACTTGCGGCGATTTCTAGCCCCAATGATTATATCAGTTCACAATTTAGTCGTAATTCAAGAAAATACACACCGCATAGTCCCCTGACTGTTAATTGATCACCGTTAAAGGAGAAGCTCAAATTTAACCAATACATTTTTCACCTATACCGTGAAATGAACCCGGGATTTTTAGCTCCGAAAACAGGAACTCCATTGATCGAGCTAAGGTCTCGGATAAACTTAAATTAATATAATCATTAAACTTTATTTTCTACTTCATGGGGGGTGCTCTTGTGAGCTTTCTATCACTCTCTCTATCCATACACACACATACAGGGTGTCACGTAGCATGTGGGATCCACTTCAGCAGCGGACAGAAGACACAGAAACCATTTAAAAAAGTTCATTTAAACATTTGTGTGTCCTATTTGACCTTGTTTCCAGGTTACATCCAAGTAATTCCACTAAACTGCTATACTCGATATTTATCGGCCTGTTTACTACAGTAGGCCCATGTATTTTTTGGTGCTGACTGACAGTTCACAGCTGACTTCTGACAGTCAACATTTAGGTATATACCTAAATTTTGACTGTCAGAAATGACAGTTGCTAAACACATGATTTTGCAGATCATATGGTTCGGCGTAGGGATACATAATTTGGTCTGGTATCTTTTCAAAGCTTTTAGCTGTCAGTCAGCACCAAAGAAGCCATAGGGCTACTGTAGGTATGTTTTATAGGCTATTCTATTTAAAAAGTGTGAAATGTTATGATACGATGCCAGGCCTCCACCGTGGTTCGGATTCCACGTTAAACTGTAAGTCCTCCATTTCATCTCACAATCACCCTACCATTACACATTAGCAGTTAGTGCGTATAACCCGAACGGGTAGTAAGACGCGGTGCTAATAATAATAATAATAATAATATTAATAATAATAATAATAATAATAACAACATGATACGATAGCTGCTGCCTTGCATTCAGGCCGTAGGTAGTTATGTTTAGTGCGTACTATAGTATTTAGCAGCTTCACATTACTGGAGTAACTAACCTTAATATAACTCGGAAACACGGTCAAATGGGACACATGTTTATATTAATTTTTTTTGTAGTTTTTGTGTCTCCGGTCCACCGTTCAAGTGGGTTACACATGTTATGGTACACCTGTGTATATACCCACACTAGTGGGCAGTGCAGTCACCGTTTACTGGGAAATAGGAGGCTTGGCGTTGAGTCCCAGCTGTATACACTGGAGGCGGCTTATACATATGTGAACTGATTTTCCCATATTGTTTACAGGTTAAGGAGAGTGTACTTTCTACTCAATCATCCGTATCACTATCACTTAATTAAACCGTAAATATATGTTTTAAAAAAAGGGACTATAATCAACAAATTTGCTCATGAGAGGTAAACGGAATCTCACTAAATTGATATGCCATAAATAAATTTGAATTGTTGGACAATATCATATATCACGATTTGAAGAAGATATTGTAGATGCATAGCAAGTTCAACACTTTAGTAAAACTGTCTAGTAAACGACTTAAATTCAATATTCTGATTTTATCTCTATAGGAAATGTAAAATTTACTGTTGGTATCATCGTTGTCAATAAACGTTAGCTAACACGTGATTTACACAAGTGATTTAGTTGTCTTTTTCAGATATGTCAATACAAGTGAGTTAAACCTATTGCATTGGCGTGGAGAACAGAAATCCGTTTTGAAAATATCACTCTCAAGACACCCAGCCAGGAATCGAAACCCACCTCACCATCGTTGGCAAAGTAGACTAGACAAGGCCAAAGACATAGTCCGCCTGCCCACACACATGAAGATAGTAAAATAATAATAATTATAGCTCAATAGTTGTAACATCTGGCTTTAAGAGGTTAAGAATATTTCTGAAAATCAATTAATAAATGTTTTCCTGTTATGTGTGATTATTAAATTTTATTTTACTTCTTAGTGCGTACCCCCTCCCCCTTACCCCTGTACCCCAAAAAACTTTATGGTAAGGCTAAATAAAAATATTGACATGATTTTACGATACACTTTGTTTATTTGCTTTTGCTAATCTTATCGCCCTTTTCAACTGAAGAAGATAACATATTATATTCGTCTTCAAACACAAGACGTGGAGTGTCACACATAATTTTTTTTGGCTATAGTGTATTTATCGTGTATAGTTGAAAAAGGAAGACATTTTAACAAGCCAGAATCTTGGTGCCTATAATAGAACTAAGGAACCTAGTAAAGTACAATATGTATTTAGTCAAATGAATGTGTTTTATTATTTCTAGAAGGTCATTTAGCGTTTTTTAACCAGTTCACCAAGGGAGTTTTTGGAGAAGATAAAAAAAAAAGCGAGAAGATATTAAATAAATAACAAAAAAAAATCTCAAATTTTGAGATTAAAAGAAAATCCATGATCAACAGTACTTAAAAAAAATATTATGGTGACATTATTTTAAAAAATAGCACAATTATAGTGCTAGAATTTTAATTAATTAGCTTTTGAACACAATCTTAATACTCGATTTGTATAAGCTGTTTTTAAAAACGAATGTTGTGCTTTGACCATTTCAGAGCGTTTTTCAGTGTGCCATAAGTTGAAAAAGGTTGAAAATCGTTGGGTTGGTTATCAGTGAAATTTCCCTGAACAGACACCTCAGAATAGCCGATTCTTCTTTATAGTGGACAGTTTAATTTACATCTGCAAAATAACATGGGCTTCTATGATGAAACAAAGTCTTGCCAATAACGGGTTTTCTCAACAACGTACATGGGAACTGCTAGATATGCATATTTATGCACACGATTCTGTAAACAACGGGCACAAATCAAAAAAATAAGTACATATATTTTACTATGGGAGTGTCAGGAATGAAATGGTACATCGTGGAGTGTAAGCGATCCCGTATTCCCTCTCTAGTGAGAGTTTCTCAAATAGGCTATGTAATAATGAAAACGGTACTTCAAAGTCATGTCTCCCTTCCCTTCCGAGCCATTAGCAGGGTGTGTTCCAGCAGTTAAGTCTGTTTTCGTGCGCACATAATACAATTTAGAAGGCCTACTCTTCACATTTAGTTTTATTGGTGTATTGTTCTGTGTATTGCAATCTATACAGTAAGCTACGTAAAGTATATATTCATTAGTCAATAGGTTTATATAGGTTAAACTGCAAAATGATGTTTTCCAAATAAACGGGCACGTCCTAGAAACGAACTTGTATCTTTTGATCCCGGAATTTCACTGAGAGTGAGTCTGAGAAGAAGAATATTTAGAAAACACAAATATAATTATATTCTTATGGTGTGAATTTATAAGATATATTTACTGTATTAATAGTGTTATAGTACTAAAATTATTATAGACACATCAACGTTTAAGTCCCTTGCGTCAGCGGGCACGTGGTCTTAATTCAAAGATAATTAATTAGTCTTGTTTGAAAGTGGATGGGAGTTCGTGGTTTGAATCCCAGAAGGATCTGCTATGGGTGATTTTCTTTAAATGGTTTTCCACTCTGTCCACACCTAAACGCGGGTGTATTATCTCTAAAATTATCCCTTTCACAGTCTCAATTCCTTAGAATTATTAATATACACGCATATAAGCCCAACGGTTAGTAAAACTGTGATGAAAAATATTGTTTTAAAAATATGTAAAAAGGTCAGATATTGAATTTCGTATTTATTACTGCCATTTACTACTGTTATGATGTTCATAAAGTTATTTTTTGAGTAGGCTAGGCTAGGTCAACAGCTCAGACCACAATTTGTACGTGGCTCTAAATATGTGGGGCCGCAATTCCCCTTCACCCCCTATATGAAATTATTATGATTAATAGTGAATGTTTGGATTACTCCCCAATGCTTAGGTTAGCTTGTAGAGGGTTATATAATTAATAGCACTTACAAACACAGTTAAACTAAAAATAAACTTTAAATAGTTCTTCAAGAGAGATTTAATTTCGTGTCTTCTGTTAGAGAACTTAACACAAGTCTTCGTAAAGGTTTATGCCCTACTCGCTGCTTCATGAAGATTGAACAATTTCACCATTTATGTCTTTTGCAAATTTTTTCGGGTACTATTTTCTGCTCATACTTCCCCTATCATCCCTACCTATAGAAATATTACTATCACTTGCGTAAAGTTGTTATTTTTTGCGCCGCATCTTACTACCAGTTCGGGTTATACCCCTATGAACTATTTACATTAATGTGTTAGAGATGATTAAGATTTGATTTAGAGGAAATGTACCCGAATTTGCGTGGCGGGAGAGGGGAAGACTATCTAGGAAAAAACACCCTCAGTATACGCGACAGGTCAATCTCCCCGTCATCGGCAGTCTAGTCTACTGTAAGGTTAGCACCTTTCAGTTTCGAGTGAAACGACGATTCACAATAATTATTTGTTCGGTTGGTGGACGTTGAAAATTCGGTCCAAAAGTCTGGAGGGAACATCACAGCCCTCCTTATGTTGGGAATGTTAGTACAAGTTTTTGACCTATGGAGCTATGTTAAAATAATAATAATACTTAGCACCGCATCTTACTACCATTCAGCTTATACGCTTAAGTACTATTTAAGCTAGTAGTTGTGGAGGTTGATTATAGGGGAAGTGAACCCACATTTGCGTGGAGGGAGAGTGGAAGACAATTTAGGGAAAACCACCGACAATTCACCCGAGCGAGATTATAGCCTCGATATCTCCGTCATCAGCAGTCTAACTCAACACGAAACTAGAGTGTTAGCTAACTAGGCCATCGAGGTGGATTATGTTAAAATAAAATGAAAATTGTTTTAAAAATCAATATTAAATGAAACGGAAATTACAGAGTATTTTATAATGACGGTAGGGAATTTACACATGAGTTTATGCTCATAAAGTCTTCGGGACGGAATTTACGTCAACCCAAACAAAATATAAACACATTTTCAGCGGGTATCATATCTTAAAACATAATGAGAAATAAATTGTTTATAATAAATAAAACAAATGCGTAAGATAACCACTTTATTGCACTTTTTAGATGTCTAATTATACTGTTAACTAGTATCCTAAATTATTCATAGGACAGACATCAACAAGATTATATAAAATAATTTACCATCAACCACTAAAGAATAGCCTGACTGATTTCACACTGATTCCCTTTTACTTTTGTTGGACACTAAAACTTTCTTCTTGTCTGGCTTTATGGTGACAGTGAAGTCGGGGATCAAATCCCGGTCGGTTATATTGATTTATTTTCGTTACTAAAGGGTTTATCGCAAATACAGATATATATATCCCTTTCACATTAGTGTAAAGATGCGGATAGTTTGTACGGGTAGTATGACGTACAAAATCTACCAAAAAATATGGTGTCCTGGTAACTAAGTGAACATCAACACAGTCATTGGTGAACAACACCCACAGCGCCTTTGGTTCATAATACACCAAATAAACACGTTTTGAGTGTTTGTACCTTCTTCCTCCCCCCTTCCCCCCACACTCCCTCGAGCTGTACAGGGCCCTAGGCAACAATTGTGTAAATGTGTGCATATGTGCACAACACATTAATTGTCACGTCTTGGCAACTCTTGGCTGTTACCCGCTTCGATGGCCACGTGGTCTAACCCGCTACTCTCCGAGTAGACTGATGACGGGGGGGATCGAGGTTTGAATCTTAGTTGGATGGACTGAGGGTAGTTTTCCCCGAAATAGTTTTCCACTCTCCCTACACGCAAATTTTGGTACAATTCTTCTGAATATAACCTCTCTAATCACTAAAACTATTAGCTTAATTAGTATATGAGCGCATAAGCCAAACGGGTTGTAAGATGCGGTACTAAACATAAATAAACTATCGTCTGTCAGGAGGATTGCCAGCTGCAACATTCTACCTTTAAAATGGTTAGTCTTGGTAACGGGAAAGCAACTTAACCATTAAAAAAAAAAAGAAAATTCAAACAAGTTAAGTGTAGCCAATCATTACAGTAGAATTTTGGTATGATGAACCATTTTGAAAATACGGATTTTTTTTTTGTGATCAACACTCAACAGTGATAATATTTTAGTAGGCCTACATTATTAGTGTTATTTTATAGATATTGGTAATACCTAAAAAAAAGTGAACACTGTAGATCACATGACTTGACGTACGAATCTATTGAAGCAGTTTTAATAACTTTAGTATTCGTCAGATAATGTTTTTCTAACCGTGTTTCTATTTTGGATCATAATTGTGTTAGAGCACTGTTAAAAGTCCAAACTTCATTGGAATATCTGACAGCCAGAAAAGTTAATAAACCTACGTTTACGTCAAGTAATGTTATACTCAACTGTCACTTTTGATTCTTATTATTAATACCTATAACTCACACTGATATTATAGTACTATACTATAATATACTACGGTGCATAATACTATACCGTATATAATACTATAGTAATGTTATAAATTTTTGACAGCATATAAAACTGTATTTTCTAAAAAGCCCTTCCTAGGAAAATTGAACTGAAGTTATTGCAATCGCTACTCAACTTTATTTTACGGTTATTTAAGAACTATGGGAACAGTTTATTTAGTCCTTTTAAAAAATGAAGAAATAGTATGTATAATGTCAATCCTTGCATGAAAATATTGAATACGACCTTCAACGCACACTAAAGCTTCGATAAAATACTGCACATAAAAGTCGTTTCATCGTTATACACGATTGAGATGTTTTCACAACAAGTATTTTCATAGTAATAAATCAACATGTAATGTCTTTGCGCTGTGTACTAACAACTTGCTTAAAGTGATATTGAACTAACAATAGTGGTATAAAGTGAGCAAATATTGTTTTTCACAACAATATGATAATAAATCGTATAGCTATATTCCCTTTGAAGATGGGAACGACCTGTAAAAACCTTTTAGAGACTATATAAAAGTGATATTTTTTTCTTTACTTTTTCGGCAACAGTTACTCTAAATACACTTATGGGAGCCATAGAATTGTGTTTCATTTTATTTTCGTACCAAATCTTACTGTTCAATCGAGTTAAATCCTACGCTTATGCACTAACTACGCTGATGGTTTTAGGGGTAAATAAGGTCGAGTTAAGATTAAATGTAGCCGCATTTGCGTGGAGAGACAAAAATAGGTGATTAGACAGTGTCAGTCAATTTTGTCTATAAAAGGTAGCGATATATTATTAAAGGAAAGGAAACTAAACTATCCTACGCACATTTAGAAACCAACAGTTTTTTTAATATCAAAATTATTGATAAATACTCGTCGCTAGCTATGATTTAAGTGCGTTGCCGCCAGATTATATAGTTAAAATTTTTTTAGCAACTGCCTGGATTAAAATATTTTTATTTGATTAATACATAATCCAAATTGCATGAATGTATATAACAATTTAGAGACAATATCAGTCCAGGACATAAATCTTATTTAGGACCTGGGTGATCAATTTGGCCTATATTTATCTTTCAAAGGTGTTATTATTATTAGCACCGCGTCTTACTACCCGTTCGGGTTATACGCACTTACGCTAATGTGTAATGGTAGGGTGATTGTGAGATGAAATGTAGGACCTACAGTTTAACGTGGAATCCGAACCACGGTGGAGGCCTGGCATTCCTCACATTCACAAGATATCTTGTCAGAGGTGAAGGAAGGGTTTGGTAATCAGATAAATCTGTGCCGGGACTGAGGATTGAACCCTGGCCGCCAGCATAGAAGTCCGACACCTTACCCCTAGACCACCAGGTCAGCATCTTTCAAAAGTGTAAGGCTAAGATAATTACCAGGCCATGTAAACTCTCCCTGCCCTAAGAATGGTCTTGATGACCTGAAGGTGACGATCAAACTGAGATAAGTATTTCTGATTATAACGAAGAAAAAGATTTGGAAGTGCTTTTTAGGTGAAGGATTTGGGTTGGTTGTCTCACTGGGGTGCTTGTGCTTGGCATGTGATCTTTGGGCACTTTCACAAAGAGGAAAAGTCAACATGTTATATAATAATGAACAATCTAAAGTATATAAACAATAAATAACAAAACATGATGGTAATTTTCATTTTAATGAATAGGTTATGAGAGGTATATTTTGTTTATATTGAGGACAAGCAGTTTTATGAGTATGTTTATATTATTAGATATGAAAGAATAGAAATGTTAATAATAACAAATACTGTAACTGTAGTTTCTTAAATTTAATGTATTTAAAAATTTACTAAAATAACACAGAACAATAGTTTTTACTGTTAAAATAATGAATGTTGATATATTTTTGTGAAAATGTTGTGATGAAATTACCTTTATCCCACCTCCAACCACAAGTGGTATCAGTCAAAGCAATTTTATTCATCATTGTAAGCTTTTATTCCATAAAGTAAATGATTTTTTTTAATCCTGTCAGCTAAATATACGTTTATATGTAAATATAATTTTATTGTTTTAACTTTTAAAAACTCGAAGATTGCATTTACAATTTATTTAAAAATTCGTTTAGATGACCACCTTCCACCCTTAAACTGTAAAGTGTCTAACTTTGTATTTTACTAAATAATCAAAAGTCAGTTAGTAATAAACATGGGGTTTTAAAAATAATTCACTCAAACATTGAGGGACAATAAAAACAATCTTCGAGAAATAGGTTAAGTGAACTTCAATCGAATTCACAAATGTAATGCCATAAAACATTAGTTCTGAACCATTTTCATTTGAAATCTAATCGATTATATCTCACCCCATTACGCAAAGAAAAGCCATACTATAAAACAAATCTTTTATAGTCAGGTTTTAACTAATATTTCATCCTGTGGGTGTAAATAATTTTAAAATTAAAGCACTTTGTTGGTGGTAGTAAGTTTTATTGATTTATACATTATATTAAAAATATTGTATTAAAGTTATGGATTTAAACCTTCGGTCTTTGTCCTACCGTGTGATTATTCTAATATTGATATAATTGTATTATCTGCAAATAACATTCAGAATACTTTAAAAACGTAGTAATTTCCCTAACCTTTAGTTATTATAGCAGTGTAGCAAATCACTCTTTTTTTTTTCAAAATGAACTCCAATTCTAAATGTTCTTTTTATAATTTTTTTAAGTACCGAATATAATGTTTATTCATACGAGTAAAGGATAGTCATTACTGAAAACATTTTAGATACATATTTAACATTCAGTCATCACTTTCAACCAGTAAGTGTGCACATAATTGTTTCTTTAATGTGTAGTCGAAATAAACGACTTCATCACAATATATTTAAAGGCAAATTTATGACCTTGGCATCACCCCCTCTGCCCGCCCCACAAGGGGCCATTTTCCACTTGTAAGAGACGTAACTATAATATATCAATAAACCTAAGCAATTTAGTATTGAATAAACACGTGTATTTAGGATTTATATAAAATTGATAAGTATCGAAATAAAGCAATTCCTCTTCTTACAATCAATATGACTGATCGTTGCTAATCATAAAGATGGTACAGACATATCTTCGAGCTTATAGATATATAAAGATATATTTCTTGCGACAGATTTATTCCTTTTGTTAGTTAACTTAAACCGCCAATGCCTCCTCCTTCAACTCCCAGAATTTTCTTATTTCCTTCAAGTAATCCAATTTTTGTATCCTCCTTCTTCCTAAGCTCCTCTTTCCCTCAACCTTTCCATCTATGACGTCATGCAGAAGAAAGTTCCACCTAAGGATGTGCCCGATACAGTTCGCTTTACACCGAGGAATCACATCCAAAATGGTTCTCTTCTCGCCCACTCTTTTTATGACTTCTTCATTTGTCACCTTTTCTGTCCACCTGATCTTCTCAAGTCTTCTCCAACACCATATTTCAAAGCTCTCCAGGTATTTCTTTTCCATTTTCCTACGAGTCCGAATTTCTGCTCCATTCAGGGCGATGCTCCAAATGTAGAAGTTTCGTCATCAGTTCCAAACTCAACTTGCTGGTAAGCAGTAACCTCCTCTTGTTGAAAGCTTCCTTGGCCATGGTGATCCTCGACATAATATCCTCTGTGCAGTAGGCATCCTTAGTCAGCCGACTTCCCAGGTACTTGAACTGCTCTATATTTTCCATCTCCTGGTTTTAAATTTTGATTTTCATTGGCTCTTAATTTTTTTTAAATCATCATCTGATCACTTTTGACTTCTCAATGCTACAAGATACAAATTATGAAGTTGAGCTTAACCTATAATTTCATAACACTGAAAAAAGTTTGGTTCAAATGTTAACGTGTACTGTCCAATTTTCATAGAAAGGGCCTTTTATAAAAATACAAACTTTATTTGCGAACAATTTTATTTACTACCGCGTCTTACTACCCGTTCAGGTTGATGTTATTTCAGTATTTTATTGATACTATTGTGTGACCATCTTTGTGGTCTAGTGGTCAGAGTTCCTGGCAACAAATATATAGGTACCTGGTTTGATCCCCGGTGCTTCCAGATCTACCTGTGAAGCAGTGGGTCTGGAACAGGGTCAACTCAGCCTCGTGAGAACAAAATTAATGAGGAGCTACTTAAATAAAAAAAGTAGAAGCTCTGGTCTAGAAAATTGAGATTAGCGGCCAGATGATTCAATGTGTTGACAACATGACATCCTCTATCCACAAACGTTGACACTATCAACAGTGACCGCTCGATTCGAGATTGATACAAAAAGTTTTTTTAGTGTTATTATGTAGCTATTGATAATATCTTACAAAAATGAAAGCTGCAGACCACATGACGAAACGTATTAATAAGTGAACGTAGATCTAGTAGAATTTTTAGCCATAAGATAAGGCCATTCATATGAAAATTGTATTATACCTAATATCCCGATTAATAGGCAATGAAATGGGCTCTTAAGCACCAGTTAACTATCATTCTTTGGCCCATAAACCCGGCTTTACGTCTAATCAAGTGGTAGCATGACACGGTGATAACCAAATCAACTTAGCCCCCTCCCCTTACAGAAACAGCACAAAGCAACGCTTGTCTAGGTTCATTCACATCGCAAGAGTCAGGTGAATCAGTTTGGTTTAGAAGTAACCAAATGTGGGAGAAGGTTTATTTTCACATGTTCCGCTAACGTTTGAGGGGGCGCTGACTCATCTCTGCCAGGGAATTATTATAAACACCTTACAAACACTTCACACACACAGAAGATACTTTGTGAAGTCGGAAAGACATTTATTTTAGTAACTCTTCTGGTCTGTTTGGTCTTTAGTTGGGTTCATTTCATTCCTTCATGATGGCAGCCACGAAAAAAAATTGTGCTGTATACTCCGTCTACCCTGACAAGTAGTAATCTTTCCTTTATGCATTACACTATGATCCTTTCTTATAGTCTATAGTCCATACCTGAGATATTCAACTAGCAACCCACGAGCCACATAAGTCCCCCCAAGCTCTGAAGATTGGCCCACGGATTGAAAGTCCTACTACTGTATCACTGGAGATACGTCATTGAGTTTGGACGGTATGTAGAGGTGCCTAACCTTGAATGACCAGAGAGATCTTCGGTCTCTTATCACTGGTAGGGGAATCTGCAAGCCACCAGCATTGTGTGTTTACAAGGGAGTGCGAGTTTACCCTCCAGTGTCGTGCGTCCCCCACTCTAGACAGGCATCATCACATAACGGCTGATCTATATAACATATTCATGCTTTTGACCTTAAACAATGCAGTTGGCTGGGCGAGAGGGTGGCTGAGAGTGACCCACACCTCTTCTCCCCTCCACCTAACAGCAGCCGATATATCTCCAGTTAATATTTGCCTGACTTATTGTTCTTGAATTATTTGTAGTAATAGTGGAGTGATTTTCTTCAGAATGAATAAATGTATGGCGTGCCAAATATTATGATCTTTTGGAATAGCCCATTTGGATAACTAATTGAAAATCCCTGGTCCATACTATAGTGTAGTAATGCAAGGTAAGCGTGCCACCTTAAAGGACTCCATAAGCCACGTAACATTGTTGGGATGGGGGTGGGGGGTGAGTTTTAATGTCTACATAGTGTTACATCGGGTAAAGGTGGATACATCACAGTGTACCGTAACACAGATCTTATTCTTTCTAATGTCTAATATTATTGTTCATGCTTTCACCGTTAGTAAACATACTTATAGACAGATAACTTCATATTGAGTGGTTTTAAATTAGAGTCCCTTTTGTAGTTCCACAAAAGCTTCCTTGTGAAATAATGGAATTCACTCTTTATGTGAAAAGTTATGTAACATAAGTGGAGGGGGAGCGGAGGAAAACAAGTAAAAAAAAAAAAAAGTTACGTAGTTCATGGATGACCTCTTACAGGATAAACTAAGTGTACATTACAAATACATATTTTGTATCAGACAGTTTAAAAATGTATTAAATATTAGTAGTATTTTCATAAAGTAGGTTATATGAAATGTATCCTCAAGAACGAAATTCCTCGTCATTAAGTTAAACCAAGTTATAATGACTACTGTGGCAGAGATATGATAGTGGATAAACATGGTTTATGGTAAATTTCTAAAAAAAAATCAAATAAAAAAAACCACTGAAGAATTTGTTGATCCAACCTTACGATAAAATCTAGTTAAGTCACAGTTATTCCGTCTCGGTGGTGTAGTTGGCTAACGCGCTTGTCGTGTTGAGCCCGACTGCTGAGGACGGGGAGATCGAGGTTCGAATCTCGGTCGGCTGAACTGGGGGTAGTTTTTCCTAAATGGTTTTCCACTCTCCTTCCACGCAAATGCGGGTTCACTTCCTCTAATTCAACCTTCCCAATTCCTAATCCAATAGTGTAATTAGTACTTAGAGCGTATAACCCGAATGGGTAGTAAGACGCGGTGCTATTATTATTATTATTATTAATAATAGTTTCATGTATTGTCTTATTTCAATACAATTTTCACAAAAATGACTTTGATTAAAAAACTAATATATTTCTATGTGGTAAAAATTAGTAACATTCTACTATTTAATTTGTTTTGTTTCAGAGGTATTGATAAAATCTATCAAGGTGGCAGGCAGCTGCAGACCCAATGATTTGACGCATGTCTACATGAAAGTAGATCAAGTAATTTTTCTTCAGTCAAATAAGTTCCTTTTAATGAAAATTGGACCCTACCTTAGCTTGCGTGCCCACTTATGTGGACTATTATATTGTTTGTTTTTCTTAAACTTACCTGCAATTTGTATCATTATAATAGTGTGTTTGCTATTAGGTAGATTAATATGATTTTATCTTATGTATGTTACACTGAAACAATGTCGGTTTGAAACACCGGTAGGTTATATATGTTTTTTAAAGGCGCTCAGAAACATGACACTGGTTGAACGTTTTTAAACAATTTGTGTCCTTGAAGTGAAAACTTGTTCCAATATTACTTCACAAAAATTGAATTTAAGAACAAGTCTCAAATTTTCGACAAACAAAGAGTAACGTCCTAGTATAAGAAAGCTCTCATGTCTGATGACAATCAACATTCAGCCAATAAAAAGCTAGCTTTATTATAAGTTGCAAGATGACTGCTAAAATATAACATTAATGACTTCCTGCAAGAAATATTGTCTGGACATAAAAATAAAATGTTTACGATGTCGGTAAGGGATGTAATGAACTGAATTTTAACGTCACGAAAGAATCCAAACTGTTAAATTGGCTCAACTGTTTTATATATATAAACAAAGGTAGAAGTAACATACGTGAAATTACATTTGTTGAAATGACTTTCGAAGGAAATGTCAACAAACCTGGGGAACAAATCAAATTTAAGTTTGGCATACATTTGTGGTTGACTAGAGGAGAGTAAAATAGTTTCCTGATAGAATCTATTGTTTAGATTTTTTGTTAATCTTAAAACATAGTAGGAAGTAGTTTTTATCGAAGTACGGGTATTCTTAATAACATAAACTGCAATAGTTTGTTTTGTCATAATTTTCAGCCACTAGAGAAAAATTGGCGTCAATTTAAAGACATTAAAAACATTTGTAATAAATCAACCACTTTCCATTAAATTGTAGGCCTTATATTAAATTTAATTATTATATTTTATTTATTTATTTCAACACTCATTACATACTTATGTACAGTGGGTGGCCCCCCCATAAACCCATGTAAATTACATCATAGCGTGTCTGAGTAAACGTAAAAACAGAGAAATTGTGTTATAACTGAACAATCAACGGGGACTTTACTGGTAAGTCTTGAATGTATCAACAGAATTTTTATTTCTAATTTAAATTGCACACCAATCAATTTGTTTCTACCTGATTACTTAATGTAGGAATAATAATATTGTAATGTGGGGAATGCCAGGCCTCCACCGTGGTTCGGATTCCACGTTAAACTGTAGGTCCTTCATTTCATCTCACAATCACCCTAACATATACACATTAGCGTAGGTGCGTATAAACCGGACGGGTAGTAAGACGCGGTGCTAATAATAATAATAATAATAATAATAATAATAATAATAATAATAATAATAATAATAATATTGTAGGCACAAAATAATGAGGCTGAATAAGAATGTGGGGTTTGTTAGCATTGCCCCTTAAATTATTATTAGCACCACATCTTACTACCCGCTCGGGTTGTACACACTTACGCTAATGTGTAATGGTAGGGTGATTGTGAGAGTAAATGGAGGACCTACAGTTTAACGTGGGATCCGAACCACGGTGGAGGCACTGGCATTCCCCACATTCACAAGTTGTGATTAATACAAGTTTTGTTAGAGGTGAAGGAAGGGTTTGGAAATCAGATAAATCTGTGCCAGGACCAAGGATTAAACCCCGGACCCCTAGCATAGAGGTCTGACACCTTACCCCTAGACCACCTTTTGCCTCTTAAAACCAATTAAATAAACCTTGACCTTTTTCAGGAAGAGGATAGCGATATAAGATGGAATTTTCTTCTAATTTTTCCGAATAGTTTCTAAATAATTTAAATGAAACGAAAGCCCTTGAGATGCCCTAGGTTTTAAATTTAATACTTTGGTTAGATTTGTTATATGAACATTGACTCCGAAAATATATTATCCGTAATTTGAAAAATGATACCTGGACACGGGAGTATAGCTCGGAACCCTTGGTTTATCATGGGTTCGATTCGTGTTTTGAGGTGTAATTTTTCAAATTTACTGCGCGGCTATATTTGTAGATTATGAATTATTTCGATCTTCCAAACTTCGCTAGTCATGTACAAATTGTACACGCATGCGTATTCTTCCTTACATAAATATGATCAAATGAGCGCCCATAAAGCAATAACAGTTATTCCAGTTATCTTCTCACAATCATGTGTCGACAACAGCGTTTAGTGGTTGAATGCGAAAATGTCACTAACGTCTACGATTTGATGTAAACCTTAAAACACTTAACACCTTTTCGACTAAATCCCCTGAGTTTAATGTTTTGACATTTTTACCGGAAAATGTCATTCTTTAACTGGGGGCTATTGAACTAGTGAGCTCGTCGAGTATAACTTCAGTCCAATTTTTCATAGGAAGAACCTTATATGACAGCAAGAAAAGTCACTAGATCTACTTTCACGTATTCATACATCTAATCCTGTGATCTGCAACTGTCACTTCCAATGGATATTATCACTGCAAAAATAACACTAATAGAATAGTGCGAGATAGGGGTAAGGTGTCGGACTTCTGTGCTGGTAGCCGGGGTTCAATCCTCGGTCCCGGCAAAGATTTATCTGATTACCAAACCTTTCCTTCACCTCTGACAAGACATCTTGTGAATGTGGGGAATGCCAGGCCTCCACCGTGGTTCGGATTCCACGTTAAACTGTAGGTCCTCCATTTCATCTCACAATCACCCTACCATTACACATTAGCGTAAGTGCGTATAACCCGAACGGGTAGTAAGACGCGGTGCTAATAATAATAATAATAATAATAATAATAACAATAATGATAATAATAATAGTGCGAGATGTTCTTATTTTCTAAAAGGCTCATCCTATAAGAATTTGACTGTTAGAAACAACTCCCCTGTTTACTCTCCCAGGCAGTAAGAAGCGGTGAGAACGAAATGGTGAGCCAGTTCTGTAGGTCAATATATTAGCGAGTCTTATGATGTTAGATAAGGCTGTCAGGCGTGTTCTTATCGCCACTATGAATTACAGTCACGAGAAAGTGGTAAAGATAACAACAGGTAAAACTCTTGCTCTACATACTAACACCGAGCGCACTACGAAGAACCACAGTATGGTTTTGGTTGAAAAGAAAGACACTTAGAGTACTAAACTTTTTTTTTTTTTTACTGCTGCTGCTGCATCAATCCACGGTCCCGGCACAGATTTATCTGATTACCAAACCCTTCCTTCATCTCTGACAAGATGTGTATTAATCACAACTTGTGAATGTGGGGAATGCCAGGTCTCCACCGTGGTTTGGATCCCACGTTAAACTGTAGGTCCTCCATTTCATCTCACAATCACCCTACCATTACACATTAGCGTAAGCGCGTATAACCCGAACGGGTGATAATAATAATAATTTTTTGCTGCGAGCATTGATGACAGTTTAGTATGTTGTTAATTTAATTTTATAGGTATTGTTAATGTCTATCAAAAGTGAAAGCTGCAGCTCACATCATTTGACGTATGAATACGTGAAATAAGATCTAGTATAGTTTATAGCTGTCAAATAAGGACCTTCTAATGAACAGTTGTACTGTGCAGTACTATCGGTTAACCAGGTCAATGAAAAGAGGAAGGGAGTTTCATGAATATAAAAAAGTTATTTCGATTTATAATAAATCTAATCAATCACAAATAATTCCATCCTTAACAAATATAACTATTTTGAAAAACTGTCCATGAAGTTTTTTTTTTTATAAAATAAAGTCAACGAAGACCCTTCGAAACTTCGTTATTTGCTCGAAATTTGCTTACACACAAGCCGAGAGATGATAATAGAAAGAAATTCATGATGTATTCAAGGATAGTCCGGGCACGAATAATTGGGAGTCTACTGTGATGATAAACAACAAACAGATTTATAAAAATAAGCATACAATATGGCAACCCCCTGCTTCCTATTCGAGTGGTCTAAAGAGCGTCTTTCTCGGGTTGTACTGGATTTCCGATGATGGGATGGTTGTGGTTCGCAGTCCTAGTCAGGTTTACTTTACTGAATGGTTTTACTCTCTTATTGGTGACCTGGTGGTCTAAGGGTAAGTTTTTGGACTCCTGTGCTGGGGTCCGGGGTTCAATCCTCAGTCCCGACACAGATTTACCTGATTGCCAAACCCTTCCTTCACCTCTGACAAGACTTGTATTAATCTAAACTTGTAAATATGTGGAATGCCAGGCCTCCACCGTGGTTCGGATTCCACGTTAAACTGTAGGTCCTCTATTTCATCTCCCAATCATCCTACCATTACACATTAGCGTAAGTGCGTAAAACCCGAACGGTTAGTAAGACGCAGTGCTAATAATAATAATAATAATAATAATAATAATAATAATAATAATAATAATAATAATAATAAATAAACTCTTATTCCACGCTAATGAGGGTATATTATAACTATACCTTCCTCTTCCTCACGCCATTTGTGCGGTTAAATATCTAGAACGTGTAGTAAAACACGTTGCAAAAAAGAAAGTAGCATATCCTTAAATTAACTAATCTAAGAACAAGGACAAAAGATGACAAGTGGGATTTTTATACAGCTATACTAACATTGGTCCGAATTGAGAATAAATAATGCAAAAAAAAAAAAATGAACAAGATAAGGGGAACGAACCTCAGGCTCCCAAGCTAGTTCTGGTAAGGAAAACCACTACAACCTATCGGCTGAGTAACTATCGATTGTTACGGTTTGCGATAATTTAATTAATAATCAAAGCCGATTAATACAAGCCCCCCCAACCCGCCTCCCAAACAAACTTGAGATTAAAATAATACGAGATATTAAGAAGGGAAATATTTTACTAGCTTGGTCACGTATGTCAGTATAAAGACATTGTAACTGATTAACCTAATATATGAGGGGGAAAAAAGGTTCTTTCTTCAGATGTTTGGATAGAGAGATTCAAGTCGAACATCGTGGGCGGTGGAGATGAGAGAGAAGTAATGAGTCCTATGAGGAATGGACTATCCTCAAAATTGAGACTAGAACTTTCCCAAAACAATCTGTGAAGTGATAATGTAGATATTTGAGGTAAAAACTCACCTGTGGACACTCATATTGTGGCATCAAGCACGTCTGGTTTGCTGTTGGAGGAGAGAGGTCAGGGTTTGAATCCCCACAAAGTGTATAAAAGGTGTTTTTAATAATAAGGGGTGTTTCACTTTTCCTCCGTGAAAATGTGGGTTTATTTCCTTTAAGACTTTACCTTTCTCATAAATATATTCTATTACTCATTACTGTGATTAATTACTGTGTGTAGCTCAGACAACACATGATGGGGAAAAAAAAATAATGTTGCGACACAATGGAAAATAATTTTTCAGATAAGTTAGTATATAAAAGTTTGTAAAAGAACTTTTAAAAATGTATATTTGTCAATTATCCCTTACGTAAGTTTTACTTATAAAAAACAAATTATAATCATTTAAAACATTTTTAAAATGTATTAACAAAATTGTTACAGTATTTTTTTTAGATAATATGGCTTTTAAGAATATTAGTAAACTAGCCTTAAATTATTTTTTTGGAAATACGAACCTATAATTTTATTTTATTATTTATCTGGTAAAACACTCCACAGATATCCATTTTTAACAACTGTGTAAGTACGATGTCATCCAAATTTCAAGTTTTCATATTATTCATCTATAAATTAACCTTAAATCATTTTCATAAGAAAATAAATTAAGTGTAAGAGTGTTTTTTATAATGTAAAACATTCCTGAAATATTTCTTTTGATAAAAATCGTTTAAATCAATTTTCTACAAATTTAAAATTTTCAAAATATACCAGACATTATTCATCTACTCTAAACCTTAGGGCTAGAATAAAAATAATGATTTTACCTTGAGGTAAAACCATGACATGTAAATATGAGTTCGAGGGAAAATAAAACGTCTTGAACGATAGTAGTCCTGAGGCTGAGTATTACTGTTACAATATTTTCTCCAAAATAAGAAAGTAAAAATAGTGAAGATGCGACAGGATTATACTCCATTTTAATTTTGTTATCACCACGTCTTACTATCTGTTCAGGTTATACGCATGTTTACTAATTACGCTAATGAGTTAGGAATGAGGATGGTTGAATTTGGAAGAATTGTAACCTTATTTGTGTGTAGGGAGAGTGTAAAACAATTTAGGAAAAACATATTTGTACACCCGACCTAGATTTGAACCCTTGTCATCGGCAGTCTAGTAAATTGTGAGAGTGACGCCTTAATTATGTGGCCACAGAAGTAATTTGGATTCTCGTGAAATGCAGGAAATTCGTACGCTTCAGACGGACTAAATGACTTTGGCGTAGAAAAAAAAGTGAAGGAAAAGAACTCCCAAAATGTAGGGCATTCAATAAAAGTGTAGGACGTTACAAAATAACAGTTCAAAATGTACATCATGTGTTTTATTGATAACCAAAGGTATTACACATTTTATTGTATGATAAAGATTATTTTCAGATGAACTTATATTTTTTTCCTCAATGCCTTATGGGCTTATGAAATACTTATTTCTCTCATTTGTCTATTGTTCAGAAACTAAGGAAAAAACTTAACATTGGCATTGTGGCCTGGTAATTAAAAAAAAAAATATTCTGCCATTTTCAATAGTTCTGAATGAACTCACAAAATACTAACCACTTAAGATACTTTGGGATCAAATAACACCAGAAAGTGAAAAAGCTATTTATTTGGTCAAAATGGAATTTTTGAAAAATCTTCCTGGACACCGGACCAAGGGTCCGCGGAAAGGGGGACGTCTGGTCACCCTGTACACAGATCAATAAAAAGAGGTGTTTTTGTAAATTAAAAAAAAAACTAAATGAGAGGAGGTTAATGGTAGGCTTCTTTTTTCCCCAGAACATTATAATATTATGGTGTTCCTTGGACTTGCAGAGGTGACCCGAGGGAATGATGGAGGAAGACCTGTGTTTAACTTGGCAGGGCGTGGTCCACACGCCTCCCCCCCCTCCTCCCTCACAGGGGGTGTCAAAAGAGTATCGTATTCAGGAGAGTGATCAAACTTTCACTGCTTTAGAAGTCGATCAATTAGGGCCCGTTTTTCCCCCCACCCACCGATTAGATCAATAATTCATCAGAAAGTAGGAAAACAGCAAAATATCAAAACATCAATGAAATAATAATCGTAATGAGCTATTTGGAGCTCATATAATATTGCTCGTATGACAGTGAATTCTTTATTACAGGTCCTTAAAAAAATAATGAGTGGAGCACAGTTTGTGACCTCAAAGAATATGCTCGAAATAGGGGCATCTTATATGGACTAAAATGATGTAATAATTTCTATTAAGATTTTAGTACATGAAGATAAAATCCATTTATGTGTATACATACACATTCACACACAGTCGGAATGTCATACAAAGGTAGGTAAGATACAATCAAATTTTTATAAAATTCATAGGATTAAAAAAATACACATATATATATTTTGGCAGACATTATTATTATTATTATTGTTATTATTATTAACATCGCGTATTACTACCCGTTCGGTTTGTACGCACTTACGCTAATGTGTAATGGTAGGGTGATTGTGAGATGAAATGGAGGACCTATAGTTTAACGTGGGATCCGAACCACGGTGGAGGCCTGGTAATGCACACATTCACAAGTTGATTATGATTAATTTTATTTTATAATTATTGACCTAACGTATGACTACGGGGAAGTAGATTTAACATTTTGTTTCTCTTTAGCCACATCAATAATCTTTACTCTATAGCGTCACTCTCACAATAGACTTGGGGGTATAGTTAGGAGCTCATATCCCAGTCGGGTATCCTGAGGAAGGTTATATATTATGAGGAAGTGTAACCACATTCATGCGGAGTAAGAATGGGAATCCAATAAGAAAATACACCCACAATACACCTGACCGGTGCTATAATCTTGATATCTCCATAATCAGAACTACAATCTATTGCGAAAGTAGTTCCAAGGACCAATCGATCACAGAAGAGGGTGCAGATCTTATTAAAAGTGTACCAACTCTGTCCCCATTTGACCAATCATACATAGACCCCACTCTAAACATCTCACATGGAAATGTACATTCGTTGATACCCGTCCATTGTTTGTTCCACTGAGGAATGAAAACATATCACAGCTTTAGTTTAAAGACATTAGACTTAACCTAGCCACAAGTCACATCACGCCACTCTAATGGAATAAGAATGAGAAAGGAAGAGTATAGAGGAAGTGTACCCACAATTTCATGGAGACAGGGTGAAAATACACACTTAGGAAAAACAACATCGGTAAACCTGACTAGGAATCGAGGTCCGACCACTGACTATACAAAATTGATCCCTTTATCCACTTGTCCGCCGGTGCTAGTTTTAGCGTTCGTTCAAATTGTACTGGCTTAGACCTCTATATTCTGTATCCTATCTGGGATCGAACCTAGACCTAAACCTGAAGTTTTCCTCTATAAGTACCCATCCATTAAGACAGGAGTAATGATTGTATGTCAATTCAGGAGTAGATGACGAAAACATGCGTTTAATTTCAAGGCCACACCGGAAATAGGCGCTACCCGTGTTCAATAAGGTTAGAGAGTATTAACTTGCAAATATGATCAGGATATGTTAACAACGACGACAAACAAGAGATGCAAACTACGTCCATATACACGTAATTTGTTATTTAAATGTGTGCTGAATTTGTTATTAGTATTCAAGGCAAACGTATTGCCTGTCACGTAAGCACACATATGGAGTCGGAAAACATGGACGAACAGAATTTGGATGAAAAACAATACTAGATAACAACTCACACAACTTTAACTATAAGAATCTGAAACCTTAGCTTAGTCAGTTGTGCATCTGCCTATTGAACTAAGGGTCCTGGTTACGATTCCTAGCATGACAGAAATATTTTTAATTGGCGAAATGTTGGTTTCCCATTTCATAGTGATGAATTAACGGCTGGGGGCTGGAAGTTGTGTCTGTTATATACTTAAGTTGGTTCATCAGTCGTGTGCTGATATAATCAGTAATTTAGAAAGTGCAATTTAAATAACTCAAAAAATAAATATAAGAATTGGTGATATTTTATTTTATTTATCGCACAAGTGCTAAAACTACGGGTCGCGAAAACTATGCTGGGGACGGTGCGGCAGAAGGTAGCGCAAGTAATTTTACAGTTTTTATAGCATTCAATTTCTTTGGCCAAAATAAATCAAATATTTCTCCAGTAGCAACATAGAGTTTAGTTTTCTGCACATTCTGATATCAACAGATCTTGAATATCTGTCCAGGGTGCCCTGGAATTTAATGATAACTTTTTCTCTTCATTTAAAAAGTTTGTCATTTATTGCTACCATGCTTATGACAGATATTCAACAATTGTTAATATCATCATATGAATTAATTTAAACTCTATAATTGTAATGGAACAATTATTTAATTATTTTGGCCAAAAAAAAAAGTATGCTATAAAAACTGTCAAGTCACTGGCATTTTTTTCGAGTTTCCTACATCCCCAGCTTAAGCAAAGATTGACAATTTTCTGTTTAGAAAAGGGAGCATGAATAACAAAATTTTGAGAACTTGTGCCGTGTATAAAAAAAAGTTTTTTTAGCATTGCGTCTTACTAGCTGTTCGGGTTATGCGCCTCTTTATTTAACTTGAAGTCGTCATAGACTGAAGACTATACTTCAAATCAATTTAAATGTCCGGAATCACTTGTATTACTTCATAACTTAGAACAAGCATTTTAAAAAAATACATTTATTTCTAAGCCAGAAACTAGCATTTCAATATTTTTTAAGCTCGTGAATGTGTTGATTTTTTTTCAATAAAACTTGCTAGATTATTTACGTTGATGCATAGTAAATTTTAAATGATCAGTGTATACTCTTTTAAAAAAACCACTGAATAACGCAAAAACCACAAAACAACTTTTAAAATCAATGCTTCAAACACGAACAAAACCTAAATGTTTTGTGTACATATTTCTACTAATGATCGCGCACCAACATACACAAAAAAAAGCCTGCAACGAACAAGGCAGCTAATGTCAAATGACGTCACACTGCAACAAAAACACGTGGTCAGGTGACATTCATTTTTGGTTTGACATTGGGAACGTATACGACTGTTCCAATACACCGAGTGGTAAACACCAACAATGAGAATCCAGAGAGGCTCGCTTCGATCCGAGGTCAATATCAAATAAAACAATAATATTGACGAATTTGATGTTTGCACAAGTTATAAATGACGCAAAATAGCTTAAAGCGCTGGAAGTATCTATCAAAAATTTATAAACGCCAGAATTCCAAAAATTTGGCAAATGGAGGAAAAAAAATCACGGAGCTTTGAAAATTGGTACATTTGTTCATTGAGGTGTCCTGATGAACATACTAAAAGTCTCCGGGAGTTTGGGGGTGAGCGTGGGGTGGGGGAGCTGTCCAAAGGTCCTCTTTATAGGTTTTTGGCAAATATCTCGAAAACCATTGTGCTTAGCGTAACAAACTTTATATACAGAATGAAACTAGACAAAATCTTCTACAAAAATGGTCATATGCATTTTTTTCCGTAGGAGAAGAAGAACTTGTAGGTTTATAACTATATTTTTTTAACTACATGTTTGATCTATGAAATTTTGCAATTTTCCGTTGAATTAAGAATTTTATTTTTGTGTAAATAAAATGGCAAAATTCCTGATTTTTAAATTTCTTCGAATTTTACCCCTCAATATCTCCTAAGCTATTGATCCTACGGAAAAAATGAATACATAGGACCATTTTTTTGTAGAATATTTGGTCTAATTTCATTTTGTAAAAAGGTTTGTTACGTTCCCAACGGTTTTCGAGATATTTACCAAAAACCTATAGAGGGGACCTTTGGACAGCTCTTCCACCCCCGGGGACTTTTAGTATGTTCATCAGGACGCCTCAATGAACAACTGTACCGATTTTCAAAGCACCGTGATTTCTTTCTTTCTTTACTATTTTTGCTAATTGAACTGGGCTATGGATTAAACGCTACTCTGTGCAGCTGTCAGTTTGAGGACGAACGGGGAGAGGGAAAATACAAATGACAGTCAAATTTGTCTTGTGATACCCACCTTCTCCCAAATAAATTACGACAATCGATACACAAAAATACATTTTATGCGCCTATACCAGTTACCTTTCGCACCCAGGGAATTCAAGTCTTAATGAACAGTCAAAATATGTTGACTACATTTCAAGGCGGAAAATATTAACTTCCAAACTATTTTGACAAGTTTATGTAAACACCAAGTTCAATAATTATTAATATCTAAGGAAATGATTTTTAATAAGTTTGCTTACAAGACGTGTACTAATCACAACTTGTGAATGTGTGGAATGCTAGGCCTCCACCGTGGTTCGGATTCCACGTTAAACTGTAGGTCCTTCATTTCATCTCACAATCACCCTACCATTACACATTAGCGCAAGTGCGTATAACCCGAACGGGTAGTAAGACGCGGTGCTAATAATAATAATAAGAAGAAGAATAATAATAAGTTTTCTACACACACTGAGCTCTAACAGCCGGTAAAATGTTAAAATGATGTATAATATAATTATAAGTTTTACAAGTTATCAACACTGATTTTAAACAAGTTTTACTAAATAAAATCTAAAAACTAGTAGAATGTGTAAAGTTATGTATTTTAAATGAAACAATGCTATGCTGTTACCTGTGTACGCTCCTTATTAGATATTTTTAGAATGTTTCCGTAAATGTAATGTATTATTACCGGTTTTATCAGTATTTAACTTCAGCGCAATATCTAATTGACACAATGACAGCTACCTTGACAGCCCTCTTTCTTAGATACTAAATAAACACAATAAAAGGAGACACAACTACAGCTTATATATATAATTTACCGTGGATAATTTGTCAACCCAGATCAGGATTTTATTCCTCCTATAGAGTCTTACTACTTGTCCGTGGCCTACTACGAAAAGAGATTAAAAATTAAAGACCAATTTAGGTAGAATTTAGAATGAATGTGTATTCGCATTTGAATGGGGGAAAAGTGGAAAATCAGACGCATTGCACCCAGATGGGATTTTATTAGTGACTTTCTCGTCATTGCTAGGCCAGACAAGATGAGTCTAGCATATAGACCGCGTGCCCACCGATGCGGGTATTCTGAAAATCAATCATGGGCTTATAGGTGGGGTATAGACATTGTGTTAAACCAAGCAGTGAATAGATATAACCAGTATTTGTCTCTCTTGTTCATTTCATCAGTCTAATACCAGACATTCTTAACGCTGGAGTTGGGGTTATTTGAATACTTTTTTCATATTTCATTTAAACATACACATTAGCAATTACACACTTCAGTAGCCACATGGTCTAACTCACTACTCTCGCAGTAGACTATACTATTGATGACGGGGAGATCGAGGTTCGAATCTCAGTCTAGTGTAATAAGGGCGATTTTTTTTCAAAATGGGTTTTCACTCACCCTCCATGCAAATGCGGGTATATTTCTTATAATAATAGCCTTTCTAATCACTGAAACCATTATCGTAATTAGTACATAAACGTATAACCATAACGGTTAGTAAGACGCGGTGCTATAATAAAAGTCATGTGACTATGAACTTAATAAAAGATTTCAACGATACTTAGTACATATAATATATATTCTCTTCTATAAATCTTATTAATGGACTTAATGTTCAAAATAAATAAATATTTATGTATGTAAATTAAATATGAGCCAATTTACTACAAAGAAGAGTTCTCATTTTGGACATCATAATTAAAATTAGTATTTATTGTTACTAAATAAGGCATAGGCCTAAGAAAATGACCCCCATTTCAATAATGTCTTGTGCCCATACAGTAACATGAAGCATTAATAAATTTGGAAAGCAAAATTTGGAAATATATAAAATAAAGTGTAGGCTAAGATTACACACAGTTTGTAAATAATTTTAAAAAAATTAGTAAAATGTTTCAAAACTATACAAACATTATCGAGTCTATATTAAACATTTCGTAGACTCGTACAAAATTTTCACTCCTAACATCTTGTTAAAACACCGAGATTTAAGAAAAACTTTTTTTTTTAACTAAATATAGAAATTTACATCATTTTAAAGCAATAAACAACAATAGATATTTCTTAGTATACCGTTCATAATCGAATATTTGGATTTTAGTGTCATATGATTTAAATCCATTTTTATTTGAGTGCATCACGTCTTACTACCCGTCCGTGCTATCCGTATATTTACATTAATGGGGTAGGAATGACAAGATTAGAATGTACATAAAATTTAACTGTACTTATGTGGAGAGAGATTTTGAAACAATTTAGAAAAAAACTTATTTCCTAATTACACTCGAGAAGGATTATAAGATTGACTTACGTTAACCGAAACAAATAGATAAGATGAGCGTTATGCCTTAGTTCGAGTACCCATCAATGTGGGTTATCCCAACATTAGCATGTGCTAATGTGCTACGCCGGCTATAATAGGCATATTAATGTGTTTTTTTTTAATGTAATGTCCTTGATCCTTCGCTACTTCGGAGGTTACCTCATCAACACAAACTACGACTTGCATAATCACCTTATGAATCAATTTATTTTTATTGCAAAGTCAAAGCCAATGCCACCAAATGCGTTTGTTAAGCAAGAAAAAACTTTAACTATGATATCCTCTACGTTCTATGATGTTCAGCTCAAGGTCAAACTCTGACGAATAATCAATTATTATTATTAGAGAGATAATTTATTTTCAGTGCAATTTGTTTAGTCGGTAGTTTTGGCAAACATCAGCGCTATTATGAAAGAGGGTAGTAATAGTTCAGTTAAGCAAACTTCACTTCATACTAGACTTTGTCCGTGCCCAGTGTTGTTGTTTTTTTCGTTCCGTTTCCAGAAGGATAGTGATGAATTCACTCTCCTCATTCTGTGTTCCTAAATTAGTGTATGTAAGTTGTGAGTGTCCTCAAAGGACGGTGAAAAGATGAGTAGCACTTAAGTGGGAGAATAGTGACCACGAGTTAAGGGCAGTATTTTTGCAGTTTTATATCTACATTTTTTTTCGGCCGGAATAAATCAACTATTTCTTCGGTAAAAACATAAGAGTTTAATTTTCTTCACGTGGGGGACCTCAACATTTCTTGAATATCCATCAAGCGTGTCCTGGAATTTAACGACAACTTTTTCTATTCATATAAAAGGTTTCTCATCAAATGCCAATATGCTTATTACAGGGAGTTTAAAAATATATTTTTTTTAATTGTAGGTGACCTAGTGGTATAGGGGTCCGGGGTTCAATCCTCAGTCCCGGCAAAGATTTATCTGATTGCCAAACTCTTTCTTCATCTCTGACAAGATGTGTATTAATCACAACTTGTGAATGTGAGGAATGCCAGACCTCCACCGTGGTTCGGATTCCACGTTAAACTGTATGTTCTCAATTTCATCATTACCCTACCACTACACATTAGCGTAAGTGCGTATAACCCTAACGGGTAGTAAGACGCGGTGCTAATAATAATAATAATAATAATAATAATAAAAATAATAATAATAATAATAATTTAAATTGTACACTTTTGTTGGGGAACCATTTGTACTATTTTCGTAAACAAACATTAGAGACCTTCTCTGATATTTTTATTGCTATCTAAAGAATAATAGGTTTCTATATTTCCAGAGGTTTGAATTAATTATAATTAATCTACCAGATCCTCACTAAATTTCAATAAACGGACCTTCGTAACCTTATTTAAAGCAATGAAAATGTTAGGAAACGCATTCAACATTTTTTATTTTCAAAGAGATTTTGTTTAGCACTGCGTCCTACTACCCGTTCGGTTTATACACTCATGTATTAATGACAAGGAAAGTTATATATATATAAAGTGTACTCCCATTTTCGTGTGAGGAGAGTGAAAACCCATTTTAGAAAAAAGCTCTCTCAGTATACACGACCAAGATTCGAACCTCAACTCGTCATCGGCAGTCTAGTCTACTGTGAGAATAACACTTTAGACCATGTGGCCACAGAGAAACCTAACAAGTTTGTTAGTTCTAAGAGTACAAATGGTTTCCTCCTTATTCCCCAAACAAACAAGCAAACAAACAAACAAAGAACATATATAAAAAACCACTTTTTAAACTTTCTTGAAAAATTTAACGTTTCAGATTATAGGTATATTTTCTAGGTTAATTAAAATTATTTGTCAGTTAAATAAAATCAACCAAAGTTAACTAAGCAGAAGTAAAGAAATAATGTTAATGTCCAAAATGTATAAATATTCCAGTTTCTTATTCGATGTTTTTGGAAATTTGGGATAATCTAGAACCGTTTCAGAGTAATGACTAGTGAACTCATTGTGAATACCTATATATAGATGGGAGGATAACATTAGAATGAAATTGAAAGAGGTAGGTTATATTATTATTATTATTATTATTATTATTATTATTAGCACCGCGTCTTACTACCCGTTCGGGTTATACGCACTTACGCTAATGTGATAATGGTAGGGTGATTGAGAGATGAAATGGAGGACCTACAGTTTAACGTGGAATCCGAACCATGGTGGAGGTCTGGTATTCCACACATTCACAAGGAGGTAGGTTATAATGAGGCGGACTGGATAGAACTAGTTCAAGATAGGAATAGGGTGTAATGAGGTGGACTGGATTGAACTAGTTCAAGATATGAATAAAGTGTAATGAGGGAGATTGGATAGAAGTATCTCAAGATAGGGATATGGTGTAATGAGGTGGTCTAGATAGAGAGCTAGCTCTAGATAGGGTGTAATGAGGGGGACTGGACAGAGCTAGTTCAAGATATGTATAAAGTGTAATAAGGGGGACTGGATACTCTTGTAAGTGTGGCCATGAACTTTAGAGCTCCTAATGCCAAATAGCAACCACGAAACTCCTTAGGTTCTCCATGTAATTATTATTATTAGCACCGCGTCTTACTACCCATTCGGGTTATACGCACTTACGCTAATGTGTAATGGTAGGGTGATTGTGAGATGAAATGAAGGACCTACACTTTAACGTGGAATCCGAACCACGGTGGAGGCCTGGCATTCCCCACATTCACAAGATGTCTTGTCAGAGGTGAAGGAAGGGTTTGGTAATCAGATAAATCTGTGCCAGGACCGAGGATTGAACCCCGGCCGCCAGCACAGAAGTCTGACACCTTACCCCTAGACCACCAGGTCACCTTCTCCATGTTATTTTCAATACCGTGCAAGACCAATTTTATGTCATTTTCAGGCTCTCCCCGTTTTCGAGGTGCGCGGCAGCCCTGCGCGGCTAAATAATAATTTATGAGTGACACACTTATTACTGTACATGTATGACAGTGGACAGGGATCAATAAGCTACCAACGTAACAAGTAAATTATAAACAAACCTGAGGAATATTGAAAAAAAGAAATTGGAGGTATACACACAGATTCCAATTCCAGAACACAATATACTATATAATAAAATTTAGCATCGCATCTTACTACCCGTTCGGGCTATACGTATATTTAGGCCTACTAATTAGTCTTACGTCTTTAGAATGAGTAAGGTTGAGTTTAGAGGATGTAAACCCACATTTGCACTTAGGGAGAGTGGAAAACCACCCTCAATACACCAAACCGGGATCGAACCCCAATCTCACCGTCATTGGAAGTCTAGTCTAATGCGTCGGTGATGCCTTAGGACTTAATCCAGGTGTTCCGTGAACTGGTTACAATCGTTCCGATGGCGAAAGATGCAACATTACAACAGCGATGAGTGATTTTAACAACTGAAGACTGCCACGCGCGTTCACTTCTAAACCAAAAGAATATCATTTTCTTTAAATCAAAAAATGACACCCGGACACAGGTGTTCCGCAAATTTGTCTTATAACCAAAAGTGTTCTGTGACTTACAAAAGGTTTAGAACCGCTGCCTTAGACCATTCGACCACCGAAGCCGGTCATAAGACTCATAACACAGCAATTGGAAAGGTCATCACCATTTTATGATATTTCTAAGCCAGGCATCCTTATCCATGTTAAATAATTTCTGGACACCAAATATGGAGGGTAAGTTTTAAGAAAACGCATGCAATGTCAATAATTGTCTGGGTAAAGCAGTAAAACCACTTTTGGTGGAAAAATACCCTAAGGAAATTCTGTAGGAATTCGAAACCCAGGTGTCCCGAGTAAGATTCAACTACGCTAGCGCTTAACTAACTCCACGGGAAAAGAGGGAAACACATTGATTTAATGCTGGATGGAAAGAATATTTTAGTCTTTGCGTGAAGGACGAAAGTAGATAATCTAGTAGTAACTCGGAGTTCACTAATAGTCCCTCCCATAGCCGATTAACCAGGATATTATATACACTATTACGCGTCAACCAGATATCAAACACCTTACCTTAGCCAGTAGCGTGTCTGCCTATTAACCTAAAGGTCCCGGATGTTCTTCACACCGGAATCATAGTATAGTTGTCCCTTACCAACTTTCCTAAACTAGATGCGGTACTTGAGCCACACGCTATCCGTGGTATGCGACGGGCTCTCAAAGTGCAAGTCCTTGGGACAGCCTCCCCTAACGGTGGGTCTATGAATTATGACGATAATTAAAATTAATATTTTGTTTGTGTATATTCGTTAGATATTTAGTGGCAACGGTTAGACTGGGCACCTTTCCTCTTCTCGTTGTGGAAAGTTGGAGCAAATTGAATGAAATATTTATGTTACGAGCAAGAAAACCAGATTAAGTCTCATTTTCTCATAACTTTGCGCAGTACACTTCCTTTAAATATTTAACAAGTTAATCTCAACAACTAGCTTTACATTCTGAAGTCACATCAAACACAGTCAAATGTTTAGAGGAAGGGCCTTATCTAATAGAAAAAGGTGCAAGGGCTGGATCTATTTTTAAGTATTCATACTTCAAAATCATGTGATGTGCAGCTGTCACTTTTTATATAAAATACAAATAGCTATTACCATTAAAATAGCACTTATAACAAAGTAACATATTATCATTTTTGACAGCAAAAAAAAAAAAACGTTATTTTCTCTAGGTCCCTTCGTATGAAAATTGGATTGTAGCTAGAGTAGCCATTGGTCTCGTGTTGCGCAGGATCGTCCCAAATTGAGGATAAAGGTGATGGGGACTCAAACAATTTTTTTTCACAGCAATCACAGCAATCACAGCAATCACAGCAATGCCCGTGACCCACTGTGGTATAAGAATTATATAACCCCCCCCCCTTTCCATGATGCCCGTATATATGAAATGTAGTTCTAAACCAGATTAAAAAAAACATTTCTTCAAAAATTTGTTAAAAATAAAAATAATTAAATAATATAGTAATAATAATAATTAAAAAGCTAATTAAAAATGTATTATTATTATTATTATTATTATTAGCACCGCGTCTTACTACCCGTTCGGGTTATACGCACTTACGCTAATGTGTAATGGTAGGGTGATTGTGAGATGAAATGAAGGACTTACAGTTTAACGTGGAATCCGAACCACGGTGGTGGCCTGGCATTCCACACATTCACAAGCTGTCTTGTCTTAAAAATTTAAAAATCCTGCTTTAAGATCTCTGCGTTCCGTAGATAGATAGATAGATTTGGCTGGGGATCGCACACAAACACTTCCTTTTATTATTATAGAAGATATATAAATAATATATATCTATGATTTCGAGCATACATTTAACACTAATAATTTTGCGCGTGAGTTTACTTTGGGGGACTTCAGTGCTAAAGTATTTAAGAGTTTAAGAGATTATAAAATGTAATGAATATTATTTTAACGTATCAAAAATATATTTCATTTTGTCTTAATCAGTACAATATTCTTGGGATAAACCAACAAAACCTTATTCAGTTACTATTAACAAAAACTTGAAACCTGCTTTGGTGGCCACATGGTCCACGACGTCACTCTAGTGCTAGATTTGACTGGCAAATTCCAGGGAGATCGTGGTTAGAATCCTTGTCGAGTGTACTGAGGATGTATTTTTTTTAAATGATTCCCCTCTCTCTTTCCCGATGCAAATTCTATTACAATTCCTCTATATTCATCCTTTCTAATCCCCATCAAATTAGCGTAATTAGTAGGCCTACATAAATGTATCCTGAACGATTTTATTATTATTTTTTAAATTATATGAACACAATAGTAAGTATATTGTAAAGTTTGCATTAAAATTACGTTTAGCGTCATACGTTTTTAAGGGTAAAAACGATACGACACGGATGCCAGTTTTTAATTAATGCGCGTAAGCAAGCGTTTCATGAAAAGATCTTATCATTCAATGCACAGTAGTTCAGGTATTCATATCGGTGAAATCTTACCACTAATTAACATTACATGTAAAACACTGAGCTTGGAATGTCAGAACAAGTAGTAGGTTACCGTTTGTCATGTAAATTGTAGTCTTGGAACCAAACAAAAGGTGTTTTCGTTTAAATAAAACGTCAAAACGCGCCAAACGGTTAAAAAAAAAAGAGGGTCACATCTATGTCTTCAATTGGACACATTCTATTGTCTTTTTAGCACTACGTCTTACTACCCGTTCAGGTTATACACCCATGACGTGTGGAATGTCAGGCCTCCACCGTGGTTCGGATTCCACGTTAAACTGTAGGTCCTCCATTTCATCTCACAATCACCCTACCATTACACATTAGCGTAAGTGCGTATAACCCGAACGGGTAGTAAGAGGCGGTGCTAATAATAATAATAATAATAATAATAATAATAATAATAATAATAATAACAATAAAAATAATAATAAAAATAATAGTAATAGTAATAATAATATACACCTATGTACTAATTATTATAATGTGCTGTGGATGAGGAAGGTTAAATTTAGAGGATAGTGTACATGCATTTGCGTAGAGGGAGAGTGAAACATAATTTTAGGGGGAAAAAAACCCTGAGTACACCCAACCAGAACTTGAACCCCGATCTGCCCGTTATTGGCAATCCAGTATATTACGAGAGCGCTGCCTTAGACCATACGAGCACCGAAGTGGATATATCCTAGATTAAATAGGTAATACAAGCATTGGAAGTACAAAATAAGTTATCAGTTTGGATTCGAAAAGGGGACGTAGAGATGTAAGGAAAGGGTGATTCAGAGATCTTGGATACCCAGGGGAAATATTTTGATATGATCATGAGGCTAACATTATTAATAACATACTTTTTTTATATATAGAAAAGTGGAAAGAATTTTTAGGTTACATTACAAACTCTGATTTCTTGTTAATTCTGGCTGGCTACCCAATTTTTTATTTGCCCTTTTAATAAAAAAACATGCATCAAACTTGTTTTATTAAAAGGACTATGAAGATCGAAGATACCGATTTCAAAAAATTAAATATTGTCAACATCTTATAATATAAATAGCTACAACACATTTTGTGGTCGTATTACAAAAAAGAGAGTTAACAGTGAGTTATTATTATTATTATTATTATTATTATTATTATTATTATTAGCACCGCGTCTTACTACCCGTTCGGGTTATACGCACTTAACGCTAATGTGTAATGGTAGGGGGATTGTGAGATTAAATGAAGGACCTACAGTTTAACGTGGAATCCGAACCACGTTGGAGGCCTGGCATTCTCCACATTCACAAGATGTCTTGTCAGAGGTGAAGGAAGGGTTTGGTAATTCTAAATATTACATCCGTGAAATGTTATGAAGGGAATGAAATCAACTGCGACAAGTAATAGTTCCCATTTGGTCATAAACAAATGAGAATCGGGCCGTTTTGTGTGTTGGTTCATTTTAAGGTCCGTGGTTCGCACATAATCAAGGACAAAACCTCAAATTTGTCATTCTTGCTCTAAATGATTCCCACGGAGCTCTAAGATCATTAGGAGAGCTTGACCGATATTTTAAATAATCAGAATAAAACTACCACCCACTTTGGTGGTCGAATGTTGTCACTCTTGCAACTGATTGGACTGCCGCCGATAACTGAGATATTGTAGTATGAATCCCAGGATGTTTTCACCTAAATGGTTTCCCACTCTTCCTTCACGCAAATACGGGTACATTTCCTCATCCTTAATTCCATAGAGTAATTTGTAGGTCTATACGTGAGTATAAACCGAACGTATATTCAGATGGGATGACAAAAATTAACATACTGATTATTTATGGCGATCAAATCTTGTTATGCTTATTGACCCTCATCTTGGAGGTAAACTATGGCTTTTATGACCTTTTTATCCGATAAACGCGACCTCGAGGCGGAGTTGGTGTTTGCAATGTTGATTGGTTCTCGGAACGAACGATGTCACAGTGCAATTTAGGTTAGAGGGTAAGATATAATTAGATGCAGGCTTTAGTGATACAGACCTACTAAAATTAGATAATTCTGGCTTTTTTATATGTAATATATTTTAAATAAAACATAAAAAATACAGATAATTTTCAATTATAAAAAGTAATATATTTAAATTAAGACTATATAATATAGGATTGTAGTCTATAAGTGTAGCATAATGTATGTGTGTGTGTGTATATATATATTTTTTTTTTCTAGTCTACCCGATTAAAATACCAAATAAATTAAACTGTAAAAATGTTACCCAACACAATTTAATGAAAGTAGAATAAAAAACGGCACTAGAAAAAGTTGCTTTGAGATTAGATAGCACGTTTTTGTTGTTGTTGTTTTCAACACATTGTTTTATTTTGAATAATGTATGCCGAGTTTTTTTTTTTTCATTCTATGTTTTAATTTGAACGTGCACTTCTTGAACTAAAGTTAATATCAATTCACGATTTACAAACTAACTCTGTGTAGGTTACCTAGCAGTGCGCATTCAATCGGATCAACAAAAATGTTGACATTTTTAACGTATTTATCGACCTGATAAACACATCCCAGGACTTGAAAAATAAGAGGGTCAAAAATTTCACCTGTCAGCATGATCGGACTATAACCACGCAATTTATGTAAACAAGTTTAAATTAGGCATTCATTCACTTTTGTTTTTATGTAATATTGCGTGCCAAACAAAAATATATTTTACTGCTGTTTTTTTTTAACAAAAATTGAAACAGATTTTTTTGTGAAATTTCCTCACCCCTCACAGAAAAATAAACACGATAAGAATGCGAAAAGACGCACCAAATGTTACTCTCGTTGTGTTTTGAGGTCCAAACTGTTTCAATATTGGCATCCCTGGTTTATATATATCACGATATCACCCTCAATCTGTAATAAATATTAATATCATCTTTCGATAAAATCACTATTTAGTCATATCAATATCACCTTGTGATATAATCACTATTTAGTCATATCAATAGCTTATCATCCACTTCAGTGGCCACGTGATCTAACGCGCTACTCACGTGTTGAAATTGACTGCCAAATATGGGGGAGATCAGGGTTCGATCCCTGTCGGGTGTATTGAGGGTGATTTTCCTAAGCGGTTTTCCCCTCTCCCTCCCTGCAAATTCAGATACATTTCCTCCAAATCAAGCCTTTCTAATCACTAGAACATTAGAGTAGATTAGTACATGGGCGTATAGCCCAAACTGGTAGTAAGATGTGGTGCTAAAAAAAACTTATCTACGCTCTAGTTTAAGAGTAATATCGACATTCATTTTGCGAAAGTCGCTATATACATCTATAGTTTATGTACAATCTAGTCGAACCATATTACCGATAATAATCTTGCAAGCCGTTATGTAGTCATTACTTTTTAGATTCGAGTCGAGCTCGAACAGAGTTTGAATGAAAACATCGGGTTATTTTCAATTTTGAGTAATACAGAGCAATATTTGTACTAGAGATATTTCAATTTGAGTTTTTTAAATAGATCCATGCATAGACTTTAAATAGAAGAATACATTTTTAGTATTAAATTGTTTTTGCGAAAAAATATTATCACATTAATTCAAATTTTTAAATAAATTTTACATAAGTGTACGCTTTAAAAAAAATCAGATAAAAGGAAATTATTTAGTAACTTCATTGAGTATGAAATAATATTTGAAGATTTAATCAAATTAACTAGACTTTGAACTTTTAGAAAAAGTTTAAAAAAGTACTCAAATTTTTCGAGTTTTTGTAAAGACTCGTCGAATTCATGTTCGAGCAGCAACTATCTATCACTCAACTCGAACTCTCAAGTTATCGCTGAGATTCTTATGTTAAGGGTTACAAGTTTATCGTATATAGGATAGAAATTCGTTCATCCGAACTAATTAGGACCGAAGCTTGTCGGATTAGCGAAAATACCGATTAATGGGAGAATAAGAGAGGGTCTACGCGGGAAGAGAGAGTATCTTCACTATTTTTAAATTACTGTTGGAATGAGTTTTATAAAGCTTACATTCATTTAACTTAAGTAGAACATGTAATATGTACTGTATTTTTACATTATATAATTTTAGAGCACTACAATTATTTTTAATAATAGGAAAACATATTTTGACAATAGTGTGTAGATGTTTAGTATTTATTATCACTGTTTCTTGCAATTTTCTTTTAACTTTGAGTTTGTTATCAATCAAATATACTTCAGTTGACTTGGTTCCTTTCATCCAATTTTTTAAAATTTGTGTTCGGATTATATGGAATTTCGGACTACTGGCGTTCATTCTAGGGATTTTTTTTACTGCATATTATATATTCACAATCCTTTGAGTATTTTAGAAGAAAACCCAATATTCAATTACCGACCTGAATTGCACTTTGCGAATGAATATTCATATAAAGTTTAATATGTGGTGCATATTCATTAACAATGACTGTAAGAATGTGCGTGTGTGTGTGAGAGAGAGAGAGAGGTAGGAAGAACTGTTTATAACAATTACATAGGCTTAAAACCACTTGCATGAATCGTAGTTTAATTTAATTTAGCACCGCGTCTTTCTAATCGTTCGGATTGTACGCATAAGTACTGATTATGATAATGGGTTAGGAATTGGGAAGGTTGAATACAAAGGAAGTGAGCCCACAGTGGAAACCCATTTAGGAAACCCCTCCCCCCCATTCCCCAAACCAAAATTTGAGCCTCTATCTCCCCGTCCTCAGCAGTCTAGCTCAACACGAAACTATCACGTTAGCTAACTACGCCACCAAGGCGGGTAGTGTTGTATAAATGTATCGTATTATTCTACCTACGTCTCGAGGCTTATTTCTCAACTTTATGATAAACAACTGTTGAGGTCTGCAAACTTACCTTTCTATGTTTGTGTATTGCAAACGTTATTTAAAAAAATAAACATATCGTTAGTACTCCATTTTGTACTTGCGATTGTAAAAGTGAAAAAGGGTATAAAGGTTATTATGTTTTTCCACAAGACGTGACCCTGGTCGGACTCTCAATTAACTCCTGATAACTAGTTTGTAGAACTGTACATGTGGAGAGCAGATAAACTATTGAAACTAAGGAGAAACACATACATACATACACACTTTCACGAGAACAAGCTTATTACGCCATAAAAACTGCCAAAACTAACCTAATTGGGCCTTATTTATATTTAGTTTTACAACTTAAACACGCAATTCCATCCAAGCTTCCATCCACACAATTTAAGTTTAGTTACAGATTAATTGGAGGAACAGATTCATAAAACCGGAAATACACTCGAGTAAAATATTATAGTGTATGGGTGTGCGAAGCTTCGAAACAAATGTAGGCTTCGACTTAACTTCGAAAATAATTTCCTCTTCGAAACTTCATCAATAAAACATTGACAACCAAAATACTCGATTTATGGTCAATTATTGCCATTTATATGGAATATAAAACAATATTTATTTTAAAAAAAAATCCTAAGTAATTGAATTGTAAGTTGTATTATAACTTGATTTATGAGATTAAAACTAAGATATTAGTAATAATAAGTACAATAAAACATTTTTAAGTAATTTCATTACCTAAAGTTTAATAAACAACAACATAATATATTTCTCTAGGCTAGTGTAAGAAACTAACAAAAAATATATTCGAACTTCAATTCTTCTTCGAGAAATATTATTATAGTGTTTACATATAATTCCCGTTTTTAAAGTAAGAATTTATAACAAACATGTTCTTTAACTAGGTTTACGTTATTTAATTCTAATTGAAGAATGCAGGAGAATAAAGGTGCTAAGTCACATCTCATACATTTTCTAGGACCACTTTTATATCTCAAACCCCATAAGGACCCCAATAAATACTCTATTTTGATTAGTTTGAATATGAGTTAGACCGCCTTAATCTATAGTGTGAAGTGAATTATAAAGGTTTCATGATTTTTTAACAGATGGCAGCACTAACTAAATTTGAGTTAAAATTGAACCTACACCCTTTCCCCCCACCCCTTCCTTTCAAAAGAAAACTTTATTTGTTTACATTTTAAAGAATTTAACTCATAGGTAGCACTATTCAAGACAATTATTTTAGTTTTCCCTAAATGGGTTTCCACTCTCCTTTCACGCGATCGCGGGTGAACTTTCTTTAAAGTTAAACCTTCCTAATCTCTATTATATGAGGGTGATTAGTACATAGGCGTATAACCCGAACGGATAGTAAGACGCGGTGCTAAAAAAAAACTAACCTTTTATCATTACACTAAAGTTGTTTTTACAACGATGAAAATATTAAGGATGGTTCCAAATAATATTTATTTTATCAAGAGTACAGGAAATGGTTTTCCGACAAAAAAAAAATGCTAAAAGTAATTTAAAACTCGCCTGAACACTACTCAATATTTACGCAAACCTTCACACACGAGATCACGGGACTAAATTCGTGAATATTAAAGAACGTTACATACTCGTAGTTAATAGCGCACAGAAAAATAAAGAAGAAGGTATCTTTAAATATACGGATGCTGCATTTCTAGACAACTGGACCTCTTTAACTGCACTTGTGAAAAGGGGCAGTGACTTCTAGACAAGTGTTGCCAACAAACACCGACAAAATGTCCCACTCAGCATATAGGCACGTAGCTCTAATAACCCGGTACACTTCTGAGAACGTTTGTGTGAACGAACCTAAAGTGCTGGCGACATTATTCGCGTCCAGAGCGCCTCGTTAACCAGGGCCGTTGTAACTGGATTATTATTACCTTAAGTGAATACTAACCCTTTAAACGTAACATGAAATAACAAAGTTATCAGTGGCGAATAGTTAACTGTGATAGCTTGTTTAAACTGTACTTGTGATATGTTCTAACACCTTTTGTCCTCATTTAGACATTCATAAAAGGGTTCCGAAATACATATACCTCACATAGAAATATATTTACTTTTATAACTGACCAATGAGTGATGATAACTTATCAAAGGTAAGGTTTAAACTAGCTCAGCTTACCCTGGTAGTACTCCACAACATTCAACTACACCTACTAATGAGCTAGAAAAGAAAATGGTAGAGTATAAAGGAAATCTACTCGCATTTTCAAGGAAGGAGAAATAATGAGTGTATGAAAAACCATTGAGGAAAATAACAATTCAAGTGACCAGAACGAACTGCCCATCACGAAAAAAAAACCATACAAGGTGATATTGAAGCTTTTTAACTAAACCCCAATATTCCTACACGCAAATGCGGGTACACTTTCTCTAATTTAACCTTCCTCATCCCTAATTCACTAACGTAACTAGTACATATGTGTATAGCCCGAAAAAGTTTGTGAGACGCGGTGCTAAAGAAAAGTATTTCATCTCTAGTACTAGCTAATTGCATATAAACACAAGGCACATATTTGTTGAGATACACCAATGAAGTATCTCATTATTTCTGGAAACCAATACAATCCATGAGGACTGCTTTTTTGCTGTAATGTATTCCTACTCTATTCAGACCACAAAGACGTGGGTGTCCAATGAATATCAAGAAACCTACACGAGCTTTTTCTATCTTCTTTATACGTAAAAGTTGATTATATTTTCACAAAATGTTAAACACATTTTTGCCTTTCTTGGGTAAATTGTAGTATCGCTCAATGGTGCCTACAAACATCTGCTTTGGGAATAGGGGAATTAAGTGGTGCTTGGGGATGGGGGAGAGGCTATTATTTCTCTCATGTCCGGGGTTCAAATCCAGGTCGGGAGTACTCAGGATAGTTTTCCTAAATGTTTTTCTACTCTCCCTTAACGCAAATGTGGGTACGCTTCTTTCACATTGAACCTTTCTCATCCTTAATACAGTAGTGTAATTAGTGCAGAGCCATATAACCCGAAAAGGTAGTGCTTTTTAAAAAAACTTAATACCTTCTTCACTTAACAACAGAGAAATTGAGATGATAAGAATAATTTCTCTCATTTTAAAGTAGACCCCTAACTATTACTATATTTTCGTTACATTTAAAAACAATGTAGCAACATCATTTCCATAATCTCAATGCACTAGTCTTCTTCTAATGAAGACCATAGGAAAACAGTAAAATATGACATCTGTATTATTACCTAGCTAGGATAGGCGTAGCATTACCTGGGCTCTTAGAGCTGAGTTGGCTATATGCGCTTATTTTAATAAACAATTTGACTAATCATTAATTGAAACCTATTTGGAAATCTTGCAACGCTCATCAGCGTATATATACGAGATATATCACCACATCTTACTAACAAGTCAGGTTGTATTCATTATGATAATTACTTTAATGGGGTAGGGACGAGAAAGGAAGTATTTGAGAGGTAGTCTGCCTGCATTTGCGCGGGAAACCCTTTAGTAAAAAAACACCCTAAGTACAGTAGCCCCATGGCTTCTTTGGTGCGGACTGACAGCTCACAGCTGACTTCTGACAGTCACATTTAGGTATATACCTAAATTTTGACTCTCAGAAGTGACAGCTACTAAACACATGTTTTTTTGCAGATCATATGGTTCGGCGTAGGGATACCAAATTTGGTTTGGTAACTTTTAAAAGCCGTCAGCTGTCAGCTGTGAGCTGTCACTCAGCAACAAAGAAGCCATGGAGCTACTGTATACCTGACTTGTTTAGTCTTCCTGCAAAAAATACATTAAATTCTTGATAGGCTCAAAACAGAAAATAGTAAGATGTTTGAAAACTAGCAGCGAGCTTTTCTCTTTGCCTTCAGATAAGAAGTTTGGTAGTTTTCTTTTCCTTTCATTCTTATATTTTATGATAAAGGGTGATTGCAGGTGAAGGGTGAAAAGAAGCTTAAACAGAATAAAGATTGGTTCCAGAGAAAGAGACAGACCATTGTATTTTAAGTCGTAAGGCATGTCAGCGATTGATACTTTCTCGCTGACCGAGGCGGCCGCCTTAAGCTAATACTGGTAATATAAGGTGTAAGAATAGTGATAAAGAAAAAGGAACGGAAGAAAACATGGGGAGGGTGGGAGTGAATTATCAAAAAATAAGAAGATCTAAGAGGTTACGACTGAAACCTCCGTTATCAGTACTGAGTATAGTTTGTGTGGATGGGTGTTAGGAGGTGAGCGGGTGAGAAGGGGACTCACCCATCCCTGAGAAATAAAGGTGTTTCATTGTGTGTTGCTCTCCCCAACAAACACGTAGTAAAAAGTTTTATGCTCTTTTACCGCCCTTCTCCAAAGTGTCGTGTTTGTAACGGGATCATTTGTTATCTGTCTGAAGCCCCCTATAACCGCCCCCTCGCCCCTCTTAAACCACAACATCCATAAAAAGAACACACATACAAAACTAGAAAGAGATTACTCTACAGTCTACAGATAATTTTCAAAAGTCACCAAAGTGAAAAGTGCAACTGACAAAGGTGGGGCAATAGTACCGTATTTGGTTTGAAATGGTGACCCACTTTGGTGCCCCATGGGCCAACATTTCTCATCTCGGGAACTAAATCTGACTATCAATTTTTACAGCGGGCTAAGTATATAGAATATTTAGCTATATCATCGTTATATAGGCCTACAAACAACAGTTGATGAACAATAATTCTTTTCGATACTTTATATAAATCGTATTTTTTGTTGGTAGAATCTTTCAAATTTTCTTGCTAAAAAAAGGTATACCAATTTCGCAAAAAATGTATTATGAAATATGCATGCATACACACACTTTAATAAAACAACTTAGAATTATTTATAAATATACCTAGATTTATAGTAATCAAATACATGCATTATAAAAATTAATGCAACCACGACTTTTATTTTAAATAAGGTTTCCCTTTATTTTTCTTCCAGGATATTGTAAGGGCCACATTTTTAGTGAGCGCGGGTTGCCCAATGGCCAGGATATCGGGTTTAAAATCTCTGCCATGTCTATTGAGGGTGGCATTTTCCTAAATGGTTTTCCAATCTCTTTCCAAGCAAATGGGTGGTAGATTATCTCTGAAATGCTGCCTTCCTCAAACCTACCCCATTAAAATGATTACCATACAGACCTATGCGTATAGCTTGATCAGTAAGAAACAGTGATAAAAAAAAAGAGCTGTGACATGGCTACCTATATTTCGACCAATAGGGGTTTATTAAACTTCAAACTCGTGGAGAAAATAATTTTATGTTAGATTTTATTTTCCTTCATATGTTCTGAAATAAAGAGTGGATTATTTTATCCTCTTCTTAATGGCCATCTGGTTTGTTCGCAAATAATTACGTTAGTGGGTTTCAGAATGAGGATGATATAATTGTGATAAAATGAAATGTATTTTTGTGGAGTGGGTGAAGGATAGGAAGCCATTTATTAAAAACGATCCTCAGTACACCCAGCCGAAATTCAAAACCCAACCTGTCCATCATCAACCCACTCCTTTGCGAGCCTGATGCCTTAGACCACAAACCTCCCATTGAAAGCTATTAAGCTACCTTTCTAATGATCACTTCGATGACTAAACCAAAGAGTACTATTTACAACCGATTATAGCAAAGAAATATCAAAATTATTAAGCCATCATAAATATAAATAGTTGATCATTTGCCCTCCCCAACCCCTTTCCCCTCTCTCAATCAGCTGAACACTAATGTGCTGTTAGCTGGGTCGTGACCCATGATTTGATAAACTTGCATCTAAATCACGCATGTCTTCTTAATACGTAAACATGATTAAAATCCGATTCTTCATGTTATTTATGACACAATATTTCAATAAAAATTATTTGCATTATTTTATCGTAATCTTGTGGAATTCCACGTAAAGCTCGAAGGTTGATGTCCAATTGTAGCTCAGATAATAAAAATAATCAGACCTTGTCACATCGATCATAAACTACAAAGATACCGTAGTGAGTTACTTACACTGCGATTCTTACAAAATTAAAACCTCATTTTTCTTCTATTTTTTTACTTAAGGGAATTATGTTAATGTGCCCACGAAGGTTATGTAATGTGGCTCACTTGTCATGTCACTTAAGATATTTTAATAATATTTCGCACTCATTAGAATATTAATAACTTTAATAATATAATTATAATCACTATCAAGTGGGTAGACATTTTTTTTTCATAAATAAATGTCTGGATATAAAAATATAATAAGATCCTAAAACACCTGTCAATAAATTAACCTATTACATTACTAAATTATGTCACGTGGTTTGAACACAAATCACAGCTGTTTAAGCATGTGAAAAAAGTATATTTTAATTTAGTTAAAACAACTCTTATACTTAAGACAGTGCTCAAAACATGTGCTTTAAAAAAAAAAGGTCAATAGAATCAACTTACTTTTCCAGATGAACTCATCTCTGATCACAAACGTTGCAAGAAAAAAACCAACTAAACTAAAAATAGAAACGTCACACACGCATGAATAAACCACATTCTCCTTCGCCCACACGCACGGGTCAGAAACACGCGAGACACGATAGTACCGGGATCTCTGACACGCCTCCCCGTCCACCTGGATAAACGTGGACACTACGGAACTTTATCAACACTGAACTTGAAGTCTCTCCGACTCTCCACACACACGCTGCGTGAAGCCACCAATCGAGCAGAAAAAAAACAACACAGTCACGTTGCTTGCCGCTCTCGTGAGAAGAGGAGTCAGCGCTAGAGACATCTAGTAGGGAACAGTTGAACTACGCGTACCTATATAAAACAAAAACTCTTTATTGGTTTGGTTTTACAATCACAATCAAAAAACAAAAAAAAAGGTGCTCATGTTTTTAGCAGATAACATTTTTTAATTGAATTTCAGCCAGACCACAGGACTACGCAAGGTATTTTTAATGGTGAAATTGAGATTAAAGTTTAGGGGCTATACATTTGAAACAATGTGGTTTTAGTTAAGAGTGTTCTTTCGAATACAGATAATATGTGGTATAGATGAGAAAGGTAAAATTTAAATAAATCAACAAGCATTTGAATGGGGTTAGAGGGATACACTATTTAGAACAAAAAACACCTTCAGTACAACCAGCCGGGATTCAAACCAAGGCAATGGCAAACCAGATTAAAAGAGTTATTGAAATCTACACTGCGTGGTCTTACACAAATAAACAATAAGTTTTCTGAAAGTTGAATAACCTCAAATTTTATTTTTAAGGTTTATTACTAATTGATTTCATAATGTCACAAAAAAACAACAATAAATTAATATGTATGGAGTTTACAAAGTAAAACTAAAATCCATTATTGTATTTCCAATAAAGTATCATTTGTATTTTTACTTTCTGAGACACCTCGGAGGGACAGTATTGTGATCGTCAAACAAATAGAATTCGAGATCTTGATAAATGACAACATTTCATGACCGCCTGAAAATAAAAAAGTTTTTTCGTGAAGCCGTCTGTCTGTCTGTCCCTCGGGCTAGAGCCGAAACTATTTTACTGATTTGGCTAAAACTTGGTATCTAGGGTTTTCATAAGGTCTCTCCGAGAGGTTTTTCGGAATTAGATATCTAACCCTAAAGTTAAGGGTAGTTTACTAAACGGCAAATAGAGAAAAAAAATCTATCGATTTTTTTCAAAATTCGCTTTAACGGTTTTGATTACATATTATATCTAAACACTGTTTAACATTACAAACAAGATGGAGAAATATTGGGAACACCTCAACAATAAATCGCTTGTCAAAAATCACCCTCAGTTGATTGAGCCAAGATACGAACCTTCGCCTCCTCTTCAACAACTCTAGAGAGTTATCTGCTAATCACGCGCTCACTCGCCAGTTTAGCCATCCAGTCGCTCGCTCGCTTGTCAGTCTGGTCGAATCTTTAGACTGGCCTACTGATGGAGGGAGACCGGGGTTCGAATTACGGTCGGCTCTACTGAGGGTGATTTTTTTCTTTAATAGTTTGCCACTCTCCTTCCACGCAAATACAAGCAGATTACAGCTTCGACTTATGATGTGCGCATGCGTACAGTTGCCATTGTACAATTGGCAGCGTAAAGCCCTCAAAATTCGAAGATGGCCGCGTTATCTGATAGCTCATGATATTAATTTATCACTCATAATTATGTAGCTGACGATTTCCGTCTGTCCATCACAGACTCTGCCTTAAAATATGAGTGAATAATGACTCTAAGCATAGAAAGATTTCTGGATAGCTCAGTGGTTAAAATATTAGCGTACTAATCCAAAGGTTCCGGTTTCGATTCTGGCGTCCAGGTTTCGTTTTTCAATCCAAAGATTTTTATTGTTATTATTACTGGTTACTACCCAGCTTCTTAATGTCAGACTTTCCATAGTTGATGAGCTAGAGCTCTGAACGAGCTGAAAAGTAGTGTTTATAGCTACTTTTTCTTTCAAGATAACTGTCATGGCTAATTATTATACTACTTACTATAAAGCCACATGGCTGACTCACTCACTGACATTAATGTTTACCCACTTCCAGATGAGCTAGAAACTTGAAATTTGGCAAAACTTATAAGCTGCTAGTCCGTAACTGACGGGAAAATTCCAAAAAGTTTAAAAATATATATATTCTTAACCCACGAAAAAAAATTTAAAATGGTGGAGCAACTTTAAAGTTGGTGTAGACCTTTCTTTGGAGGTCTCTTGTGGCTAAACGGTAAGACCTATCAAAAAACGGCTCTGGAATTACATTAGTTTACATCCACTTGCAAAGAAAACTCACCGGGGGTTATGGGGCGTAGCATCAAAGAGCAAAGCGAGTCTATATCTAAGAACCTTTCATAGTTGATCCAATAAAAATACGATAAGCATAAGATGGGAGAGAAAGACACAATGGTAGTGTTTTGTGTTTGTCATAAAAGGCGGGCGTATATTTTAAAATACCCTATATGTTAACCGTACATCCGAGCAATCTGTTCGGTGGAGTGGTTTCTGCGTGAAAGAGTTAAAGACAAACAATAATAATTACTAATGTTTATGTATCAGCAGGACATAATTGTAGCCCAACCCATGGCATGCGGTCCCAGACCTATTTTCTTCCGGCCAGCTATTATCAACAAGTTTTTAAATAAATAATAAAAATTGGTGTAACCCTGACTTTCACTACCAAAATACTTGAGGTACAAAAAAATTCTTCACTCATCTTAATAATCATACATTGGTTTATTCATATATATATATATATATATATATATATGTGTGTGTGTGTATATATATATATATATATATGTATATGTATATATATATATATATATAACTATGTTGTGCTTGTAATAAGTGTTTTAAATCAAAAGTGTTGCTTGTGTAATTCTTTTATCATATTTTGACTCTTTCTCCCTCAACCCCTAGGAGAAATAAGTATTGTGATCATCAAAAAACACGAATTCGATATTTTGATAAATGATGACATTTGATGACCCCCTGAAACCGAAAAGTGTTTTTTGTGATAACGTCTGTATGTATCTCTCAAGGTTTTTAGAGTATAAGGCCGGCTCGTTCCCTATACCGGCTTGCAGTTAGCGCTACCGTGCCCACTGCGCAGCTGTGACGTCAGCTCGTGACCTCCACCTGCCGGCTTGCTTCAGTTCAATAAGCTACTTACTTACTTACTTACTACACGTGGTCATGCAGTGTCAAAATCGTTAATCAGGTCTCATTTATATCAAGTTTGCTACTAAATTCACTGTGAATAGTAAATATTTGTATGTTTATTGTAAACTTAATGATTATTTATGTGTGAGCCGTGAAGTGTTACAAAAAGTTTTGTAGCGCTACTAGAAAATGCTGGGAAAGTATTGTACCATTCCCGTGGGCAATGGTAGCCATAAGATAACTAAGGGTTATATAGCACAACTTCCCTACATATCCTAGTGCCAGACCAAGATGGATTCATCTTTGTAAACGTAATAGAAAATGAAATCTTGATTATTTGTGTTATATTTACTCAGAATTTTTTTACCTGATGATTATGAATGCAACCTTCGGGCCGAACTGCTGAACTTGCCTAAGAAAAAACAAATTAAAATCGTCTGCTGTTTCTTCCCTTAAACTAAGCATCGTGTCTTCAAAAATGTTATCCAAGGGAAAAGTATTACCCATGAAGCTAGGACTGAATATAGACTAAGGGCCAGTTTCATTGTCAGACTTAGTACGCCTCAAGTGCGGCGCTACACTAAATACAAGACGACACCTACCTAAACCAGAATGGAATGGGCCAGTTTACTATGCGAGAACGGCCCATTCCATTCTGGTTTAGGTAGCTGTCGTCATGTACTTAGTGTAGCG
>CABFVZ010000890.1:255400-277244 GCA_902151445.1 Timema monikensis
TCAGAACAATGCTTACGTAAGACAGAGAAAGATGAGCAAAATTGAGGGAGGGCGCATCGAAAGCCGCTTGGACTTCGGGTGGCAATGAAGATCCTGAGTGGCTAAAAGAGGAAGAAGTGGAGAGAAGTCTATAGAAGTAAGCCAAAGCTTGAGTGACCTAGCCCCCCAAATAGAAACATAATAATTCACAGTGTTGGGACGTGGATTCAAGGACCTTGGTCATCGAATTAAATCGAGTTTAGGCCTTAAGGTGTTTTTTTATTAATATAATATTCATATATTCACTAATAATTCCCTTTTTTTTATAACTTAATCGAAAGTAAATTAAAATTTTAAATTTTTATAATGGTATAATCTGTTTTAATTTTACCTGTTCAATAACTTTAAGGGTGACCTGGTGGTCTAGGGGTAAGGTGTCGGACTTCTATGCTGGGGTCCAGGGTTCAATCCTCGGTCCCGGCACAGATGTATCTGATTAACAAACCCTTCCTTCACCTCTGACAAGTTATCTTGTGAATGTGGGGAATGCCAGGCCTCCACCATGGTTCGGATTCCACGTTAAACAGTAGGTCCTTCATTTCATCTCACAATCACCCTACCATTACACATTAGCGTAAGTGCGTAAAACCCGAATGGGTAGTAAGACGTGGTGCTAATAATAATAATAATAATAATAACTTTAAATTCGTTGTATACCAGTGCTAATTTCAACTATTTCGCAATATTAATTTACACCTTTATGTTAATAACTACCAGCAATTTATAAATTGCACGATTTATTTTATCATCGCGTCTTACTACCTGTTCAAGCAAGAGGAAAAATTGCATGAGAAAAAGAACGGTTATTCCTGTGAACAAATGAAAAAAAGTTGACAAATCTTACGTAAGGAAGGGGGGTAGGGGGTGGGTCAAGCATGTGCTTATTTTGCTTACAAGGTGGGGGGAAGGGGTTAAAAATAGCCAACAATGTGCTTACGTAAAACTTGAACGCCCTCTTACAAGTAATCAGTTGGATTTATTGCTTTGTAATAAACGCAAGCTTCAGTGAAAAAAGGAATAAATTGTAGTTGCTCTGTCTCTGTAATATTTAGGCAAACGAACGTATGTGTATTTACAAAAACAAAAATGTCACTATCCACTACCAGGTTTGTTGATTCTAAAAAAAATTGACCTCAACCCTTGGTATCCGTCAGGGATTTTTAGAAGACGTGATGCGCATACTGAAGATAGCTGGGGAAAATAAAGAAACACATGAAAAGTTGCAGTTCTTCAATATGACGTAATGCAGATAAATAAGGATAAGAGGTTAAGAGGATAAGAGGTACAAGATTCGTTCAAATTTTAGGTCCTTAGAAAAAATGCAATTAATAATAGTGAGATGACTTTTCTAACCGGAAGCAACACATATTTGTAGACCTTTGACTTCAAAATCACCTGTAATAGGCAAGTTTGGATGTTATTATTAACACGCTAAATTATAATTTCATTCGCGGTAATGAAATATATAATAACAATAACCCATGTACTAAGTAAATAATAATAATAATAATAATAATAATAATAACAACAATTGTTATATCTAGTATGAGTGATAATGTGAGTAGGAAAAATAGCTTATACTAGCCGCAGACCTACTACGCTGTTAGATCTTGGCGCGCAGAATTGAGTTTTCGTACCACTGACTTTATAATATTATTTCTGCAAAACCAATCGTCGTATGAAAAAAAAAAAAATTAAATAAAAGATTAACTTCAGACTATTATCTAAAAGTTTTCCACATACGAAAACTTCCTGGTTGAAAAATAGAAAAATTCCTCCCATAGTACTTTTCTCAGTTCGTTCAGTTTCACTGTATTGTTTTTTTAATGTATAAGTCGGTGACCTGGTGGTCTAGGGGGTAAGGTGTCAGACTTCTGTGCTGGCGGCCGGAGTTCAATCCTCGGTCCCGGCACAAATTTATCTGATTTCCAAACCCTTCCTACACCTCTGACAAGACATCTTGTGAATGTGTGGAATGCCAGGCCTCCACCGTGGTTCGGATTCCACGTTAAACTGTAGGTCCTTCATTTCATCTCACAATCACCCTACCATTACACATTAGCGTAAGTGCGTATAACCCAAACGGGTAGTAAGACGCGGTGCTAATAATAATAATAATAATAATTAATGTATAAATAATATTATTGCATTTATAAAATAAAAAATGTACTGTTTTAATCGTCAAATTGTGATGAATATATACATATAAAAACACTAAATTTGAGGTGTCACACAGCCGTGTAGGGTGATGTATTTAAACGCGTTACACTAAGAAGTTTAAACGGTTGTGCTCAGTGGAGTGGCTCTGGTCACGAAGTGACGTCATCAGCTCCTGCTAAATGAACAATAAAACTGGCTGAACTGGCCAACCTTGTGTTCTCGGACTAGAGCAGAAACCCTTTTACCAATCAGACTCTAACACTTGGATTCCTGGGTTTACATAAGGTTGTTTTTTTTAATTAGATATCTAGCCCTAAAATTAAAAGAAGTTTACTGATGGGGGGAAAGAGAAAACAATAATTTTCTCAAAATCTGCTCTGATGATATTTATTAAATTTTGTTTCTAGACAATATTTGTTTAACATTACAGAAAAATTTGCCAATTTTGATAATACATCCGCAACTATATGAGATACAACAAAAACTTATCGTTGTGAAGTTGTACTGTTAAAATTAAAAATATTTTAATTTTGAATATGTATTTTATTAAAACCAATATTTTCTGAGCTATAAGCAAATATTTACATTTTTTTATGGATAACTTAGAAATATGTGATTGATTGTTATGCTTTATAAATGTTTCTGTAACAGTGTTTATTAAATTTACTGTATTCTCATTATTGGAATGTTTCTGCAACAGTGTATATAATTTAGTTTCATAAGTCTTACAAGTTTTTAGAAAATGTTTCTATTTTAGGATTAAAGAGAGAGAAAATCTTGAGCGATCTACCATGTCATTTATTTTTCTTACGCTCGTTATGTTTGCTACGTTATGAGGATCATGACCTCGAGTCGTGAATGGTGGAACCACCACACTGACCTATATGATGAATGGTGAAACCACCACACTGACCTATATGATTAGTGGTGAAACCACCACACTGACCTATATGATTAATGGTGAAACCACCACATTGACCTATATGATGAATGGTGAAACCACCACACTGACCAATATGATGAATGGTGAAACCACCACACTGACCTATATGATTAATGGTGGAACCACCACACTGACCTATATGATGAGTGGTGAAACCACCACATTGACCTATATGATTAATGGTGGAACCACCACACTGACCTATATGATGAATGGTGAAACCACCACACTTACCTATATGATGAATGGTGAAACCACCACACTGACCTATATGATGAATGGTGAAACCACCACACTGACCTATATGATTAATGGTGGAACCACCACACTGACCTATATGATGAATGGTGAAACCACCACATTGACCTATATGATTAATGGTGGAACCACCACACTGACCTATATGATGAATGGTGAAACCACCACACTGACCTATATGATTAATGGTGAAACCACCACATTGACCTATATGATGAATGGTGAAACCACCACACTAACCTAAATGATGGAGATATCCATCGTACATGTATGGGTGCATATATATATATATATATATATATATAAATTTTGAAAATCGTGTTTTACCAAGCTAGATATCAAGGATGTCTTAAATTAAACGTGGAGTAGTATGATGATTGGTGACTAAAGATACCAGTCTGTTACGTTCACATTAACGCTGACCTTTTCAAACACCTTTTGTGTGTGTTCGCCGTGTTTTATTACCGGTTTGTGTAATTCACATATTTACATAAGGGCGATTGGTGCTTTTCATTTGTCGTGGAAATGCAGAGCTATGGGAACAAACGGTTAGCTTCAAGAATTTTTTATTGGTTTGCAATTTTCTTTGCAGAAAAGGTTTGTTCAAGAATAGAAGCATGTTGATTAAGTTATACTTTTTATATAAACACCTCCTATATAATTTTAGCAATGATCGAATATCGATAAAATTGACATTTTTCAATAAAAACTACCGGCTGCATAACAAAATAATTAAAAAATGTAACATTTAATAAACATCGATACATTATATTAGAAGAGGAATTTAAAATATTACTATAAAATTTTCCCTCGCTCTCGAGAAAACTGATATTTAAAAACGTATAATTTTTCCGCAAGACCTGTCCGGTAGCTAGAGCCATATACTGTTTCCGTGATCCATCTGCTCTTGTTGGCGCGGAAGGATACTTTGATTGTTTGTGAAGTCACCCCACGCCACGCCTTTCACCCTTCCACCCACCATCCCACAAAATAGGTTTTAGACTTGTGCTCGACAGGGCCAAGGGCCTTGATGAGGAAGGTAGAAGAGTGAGGATATGTACCCGTATTTGGGTGCAGGGAGACTTGGAAACAATTTAATGAAAATAAAAACACCTTCACTACACTTGAACGAGATTCGAACCTCAATCATTAATGTGGGTATTGAGCAGTAGAATAAAATAAATGGCATGGTACACTGCACATAATTTCTCTCTCTTTTATCTAAAAGCTCGTAGATTTGGGAAAACAAACCATATAAATTTGTTGTATAAGCATCCCAACAAAGAGCATAAATGAAATAATATACACTGTTATAGAAACATTGATAAAAGAGGAACATCTCTGTCCACCGAAGAACATAACAAACAATTTAACATTTTAAATATTTCCACTAGAAATATTTAAATAATTTGAATATTAGATATAAATAATTATATAAATATATAATATAAGTTTGTATTTCTTATGGAGATATTTGAAATGTAAAAAATAAACAATAACCAAAAGTTTTTTTAACTATAAGTAAATTTACTTATGGCTAAAAAAACTTTTGGTTATTGGTTTATGAAAATATATTCCAAATAAAATATGTTAAGTTATATAGTGATAAGGCTTTACAATTACCAATTATATCCTTCTCACATGCACTTACACAAATAAACACAACAATTACATTTTTGAGTAGGCCCTGAAGGAAAAATATAATACAGCTCAACAGTCAGATAAGACCCCAGTTATCGTGGTAAGACTATATACTTATTAACTTGAAATTACAATTAAAATTGACGTCATCCGATCCCGTGTATATATTGGCTCTCGTCTAGGTCATAACTCGCTGTACAGCATCGTTCATTTGTGCTTGAATGACTTGAGTCAGACATATTCGCACGTCACGAACACCTGCTGAGCTGCCTTTTGTGCTAGAGTGGGACAAGGTCAGAGATACTGGTAGCATCTGAACATTTCACGAGCTTTATTTGAGCTGTCTTAAGTGCTAGAGTGGGACAAGGTCAGAGATACTGGTAGCATCTGAACATTTCACGAGCTTTATTTGAGCTGTCTTAAGTGCTAGAGTGGGACAAGGTCGGGGATACTGGTAGCCTCTGAACATTTCACGAGCGTCTGTTGAGCTGTCTTGTGTGCTAGAGTGGGACAAGTTCAGGGATACTGGTAGCATCTGAACATTTCACGAGCGTCTGTTGAGCTGTCTTGTGTGATAGAGTGGGACAAGGTCGGAGATATTGGTAGCCTCTGAACACTTCACGAGCTTTATTTGAGCTGTCTTAAGTGCTAGAGTGGGACAAGGTCGGGGATACATGGTAGCCTCTGAACATTTCACGAGCGTCTGTTGAGCTGTCTTGTGTGATAGAGTGGGATAAGGTCGGAGATATTGGTAGCCTCTGAACACTTCACGAGCTTTATTTGAGCTGTCTTAAGTGCTAGAGTGGGACAAGGTCGGGGATACTGGTAGCCTCTGAACATTTCACGAGCGTCTGTTGAGCTGTCTTGTGTGATAGAGTGGGATAAGGTCGGAGATATTGGTAGCCTCTGAACACTTCACGAGCTTTATTTGAGCTGTCTTAAGTGCTAGAGTGGGACAAGGTCGGGGATACTGGTAGCCTCTGAACATTTCACGAGCGTCTGTTGAGCTGTCTTATGTGCTAGAGTGGGACAAGGTCGGAGATATTGGTATCCTCTGAACATTTCACGAGCGTCTGTTGAGCTGTCTTATGTGCTAGAGTGGGACAAGGTCAGGGATACTGGTATCCTCTGAACATTTCACGAGCGTCTGTTGAGCTGTCTTATGTGCTAGAGTGGGACAAGGTAGGAGATAATGGTAGCCTCTGAACACTTAACGAGCTTCTGTTGAGCTGTCTTGTGTGCTAGAGTGGGACAAGGTAGGAGATAATGGTAGCCTCTGAACATTTCACGAGCGTTTGTTGAGCTGTCTTGTGTGCTAGAGTGGAACAAGGTCAGGGATACTGGTATCCTCTGAACACTTAACGAGCGTCTGTTGAGCTGTCTTATGTGCTAGAGTGGGACAAGTTCAGGGATACTGGTAGCATCTGAACATTTCACGAGCGTCTGTTGAGCTGTCTTATGTGCTAGAGTGGGACAAGGTAGGAGATAATGGTAGCCTCTGAACACTTCACGAGCGTCTGTTGAGCTGTCTTATGTACTAGAGTGGGACAAGGTCGGGGATACTGGTATTCTCTGAACATTTCACGAGCGTCTGTTGAGCTGTCTTGTGTGCTAGAGTGGGACAATGTCAGGGATACTGGTATCCTATGAACACTTCACGAGCGTCTGTTGAGCTGTCTTGTGTGATAGAGTGGGACAATGTCAGGGATACTGGTATCCTATGAACACTTCACGAGCGTCTGTTGAGCTGTCTTGTGTGATAGAGTGGGACAAGGTCGGAGATATTGGTAGCCTCTGAACACTTCACGAGCGTCTGTTGAGCTGTCTTGTGTGCTAGAGTGGGACAAGGTCGGGGATACTGGTAGCCTCTGAACACTTCACGAGCTTTATTTGAGCTGTCTTGTGTGCTAGAGTGGGACAAGGTCGGGGATACTGGTAGCCTCTGAACATTTCACGAGCGTCTGTTGAGCTGTCTTAAGTGCTAGAGTGGGACAAGGTCGGGGATACTGGTAGCCTCTGAACACTTAACGAGCTTCTGTTGAGCTGTCTTGTGTGCTAGAGTGGGACAAGTTCAGGGATACTGGTAGCATCTGAACACTTCACGAGCGTCTGTTGAGCTGTCTTATGTGCTAGAGTGGGACAATGTCAGGGATACTGGTATCCTATGAACACTTCACGAGCTTCTGTTGAGCTGTCTTGTGTGCTAGAGTGGGACAAGGTCGGGGATACTGGTAGCCTCTGAACATTTCACGAGCGTCTGTTGAGCTGTCTTGTGTGATAGAGTGGGACAAGGTCGGAGATATTGGTAGCCTCTGAACACTTCACGAGCTTTATTTGAGCTGTCTTGTGTGCTAGAGTGGGACAAGGTCAGGGATACTGGTATCCTCTGAACATTTCACGAGCGTCTGTTGAGCTGTCTTATGTGCTAGAGTGGGACAAGGTCGGAGATATTGGTAGCCTCTGAACACTTCACGAGCTTTATTTGAGCTGTCTTGTGTGCTAGAGTGGGACAATGTCAGGGATACTGGTATCCTATGAACACTTCACGAGCTTCTGTTGAGCTGTCTTATATGCTAGAGTGGGACCAGGCTGGGGATAATGTTATCCTCTGAACACTTCACGAGCGTCTGTTGAGCTGTCTTGTGTGCTAGAGTGGGACAAGTTCGGGGATACTGGTATTCTCTGAACATTTCACGAGCGTCTGTTGAGCTGTCTTATATGCTAGAGTGGGACCAGGCTGGGGATAATGTTATCCTCTGAACACTTCACGAGCGTCTGTTGAGCTGTCTTGTGTGCTAGAGTGGGACAAGGTCGGAGATACTGGTAGCCTATTTAAGTTTTTCTGTAAACTCATTACAACATTTCTTTTACTCCTCTGTGATTATTTGTTTTACTTATATTTTGTTTTGTCTGTATTTTTGTTCTGACACTTGAATTTTGTTTTCACCTCTTTTATTGTCTGATTTATGTATTTCCTTTATTCAGTTTCTTCTTTGTTCTGTTCCTCTCGCTTAATGGTTCTTTCACTCTAACATTCCACTATGATGTATCTTTTTCTCTTACTCTTTTACTAGTTTTCCCGCACACTACCACAGTTACTAGAATGTCTTTGAAATGTTTCCACCCTTCCCCACACTTCTGATTTCACATTTTGGTAGCTTTTGCTTAATTTTACGTTGATATTCGTTATTTGTTTCGTTCTTGGCCAATTCCCAGACGTTGATCTTCTGCTTCTTCTCATACCTTACAGTAATGCAATTTAAATGTGCTATGACTAATCTTTGGTCACTCTCCACCCTTTCCCTTGGGATTATCTTTAAGTATGATATAACAATGGCTTAAATTTAAGAATAGACTCATAGAGTTTTATTTGGTAAATTGTGCGATAAAGTAAGTTAGTGAGCGAACACAAACTAAGCATTTTTCAAAAGTAATGATTTAAAATATTTTTTTTTAGTTTCAATAAAACTTAATGAGGGAAAGCGACACGACATAAGTATATGAGTAACATGATATTATTATTATTTTTAAATTGAAGCTTATCAACAATTTTTGAATCTATAAGAATTTTAAGTATCCGAAATCATATCATTATACAAATTAATAAAGAAGTGAAAATTTCTAGATTTTTCTAATTATTTCCAAATTGATTTTCATCAGTTTTGAATTTAGTTTGGTCTCTATTAGTTTTACTTGTCATTCCTTATGTAATTATTTTTAGTTTCAATTTAGGTTTATCAATTATTTCATGTCGTTTGAATTAAAGAGCCAGTAATGTTACCAGCGAAGGGTCGTTATTTATGTTATATGGATCGCTACACAATTTGTCATCCTATGGACCAGAAGATAAAATGTAGCAAGCAAGTAATTTGTATATTGATAATTAAAAACTTTATTTTTTCTAAACAATATTAATTTTAATGTTTTGAATGTATGCATTATGAATTTTTTTATATTATTATTAGCACCGCGTCTTACTACCCATTCGGGTTATACGCACTTACGCTAATGTGTAATGGTAGGGTGATTGTGAGATGAAATGAAGGACCTACAGTTTAACGTGGAATCCGAACCACGGTGGCGGCCTGGCATTCCCCACATTCACAAGATGTCTTGTCAGAGGTGAAGGAAGGGTTTGGAAATCAGATAAATCTTTGCCGGGACCGAGGATTGAACCCCGGCCGCCTGCATAGAAGTCTGACACCTTACCCCTAGACCACCAGGTCACCCAATTTTTTTATAAATGAGTGTAACCTAGAAATTAATAATCTACTTTCAAAGGAACCGAAACCGGTGTAGCCGAACCAATCCATCCCTATCCGTAAGACAAATCTTAAAACTTTATCTCGAAAGAAATTAATATTAGATATTGTTGAAAAAGGACACTTGGATACAGGTCCTGAGTTAGATTCCTGTATACAAGTGTCATTTTTACTGATATGTTTAGTATAATAAAAAATGTACATTACCCCTATAAGCGGCAGTTTACCGTTGCCAATGATTATTCAAAACAATTTATAAATAATAGATTTAGTGTTCAATGTAGCAGTCATTTCAAAATAGTTTGATATTTGCTCATAGCTTATATAGAATGACGAATTGTTTTCACACGAAGCTGTAGTTGTTATTAGACGAAATATTACAAAGAAAGTGCCGCTCGCTCTGAATAGAAGGCCTTACTTTAAAACAATATTTTTCATATATTTTCTTACACAATCTGATTGTATTGTATTGCACTGTCATATTCTGTGAAACAGTATATTTTCATTTATGCATTGTACAACTAACTATATATGTTGTTATTCATTTTGATTAGGATTCAGCGCCATTCCTATTTCGTGATTTAAAATGAGCGTGAGGTTAAAGTATAATATAATATAATATAATATATAATCCAGTGGCGTCAACCTAGGTGGTCTAGGGGTAAAGTTTTCACATCAAGACTCGATGTTCGTTGGTTCAAACCCGTCCGAGGTTGACGGGTTTACTTTGAGCGATAAAAATCCGTAGTACAACGTCTTTTGAAGGGAAAGTAAGGTCGATGGTCCCAGGTCGAGTGTGGAATGCAAAATAACCTTGTAAATTATGTGAAAATACATTTCCGGCAAAAATGGTAGGTCCTTTAGCACTCGTTCGTAGAATTTCAGTGTGGGAGACAACAGGATACCACCGCACTTAATAAACTTAGTTAATAAATGTGATTTATACCAGATGGTGTGGACAACACTAATCACCCTAAAGGCTGAGTGCATGTCGAGCCAGAGCCGGATGGATGAGAAGTGCTTAAAATCAACTCTAGGGTTGAAAACGCATCACCCTCAGTTCGGTGGCGTTTCGTGGAGGTTTTCTAGGGTAAGCAAAGCTTGTTTAAGTTGTACCTGTTTAAAAAAATGAGTTGTGTGTTCTCCCCCACTCAGACCCCATTTGACCAATCACGCATAGAACATTCTCAGCATATCTCACATGGGAATGAATAGTTACTACCTGTCCAATAAGTTTTATTTTATTTTAGACCGTATAACACATTTTACTGGGATGGACTTTGACGTCCAGGTTCGGTCGCCTTATGTGTAGACTATTAGCCGCTCTGTTGTCACAGAACGTTGTCCAGGGTGTACCATAGGAGGTTGTCTACACTTCGTACCCACAATGAGATGATGTGATAATAATTATTATGGAATTTTCGAGCTAGTTTGAATCTTAAACCTAGCTTAAGCCTAATTTACCAAACCCTGATGACCATTGAGTACATTCCCATTAAGGGAGAACTACCCCACGTACCACCCGCTAAGCGACCCCTAGGCCTGTAGCCAGGTGCACTGACCACTACGCCACGGGGCCGGTTTAGTGAGTGATGAGAGCTAGTCACAGGTGCAACATAAACAACTCTGCTACTCTTAGAGCACACCACATCACGCCACTGATACATTCCAAATCTTCTTCAAGCTACTTCGCTCTTGAGGTATTTATTATTTATTTATTTATTTATTTCTAACAACAGGTTCTGCCACCCATTCGGACTATACGTTTATGAAGGTGACCTGGTGGTCTAGGGGTGGGGTGTCAGACTTCTGTGCTGGGGTCCGGTGTTCAATCCTCGGTCCCGGCACAGATTTATTTGGTTGCCAAACTCTTCCTTCACCTCTGACAAGACGTGTATTAATCACAAATTGTGAATGTGGAGAATGCCAGGCCTCCACCGTGGTTCAGATCCCACGTTAAACTGTAGGTCCTCCATTTCATCTCACAATCACCCCACCATTACAAATTAGCGTAAGTGCGTATAACCCGAACGGGTAGTAAGACGCGGTGCTAATAATAATAATAATAATAATAAACGTTTATGTACTAACTACGCTAATGCGTTTCGTATTAAAAGCAATGATTTTGTATAAAATGTAAATGAACCCACATTTGCGTGGATGGAGTGTGAAAAGCCATTTAGGAAAAATAGCCCTCAATACACCTGACTGAGAATAGAACCCCGATATCCTTGTCATCAGCAGTCCAGTCTATTGCAAAAGTGACACCGCAGACCACTCGACTATCGAAACAGGTATTAATTGTTCTTATTTAAACCATGATCTTTATAGGAAGCTCACTTTCTAGCACCAACATTGATTGAAAATCACTAAAATTTGACATTGTATAAATGTTTTATTTGATATGTTAATTTAAAAAAATCGTTTAGAAAGTCGTCAAATCTTACAATAATACTTTCTTAAAGATTACTGTATAATTTTTCTCTACATTACTAACTAAACAGAATAAGAATATAAATACTATATATATATATATATATATATATTCTACTGTGGCAATATAAATGTTCAGTTTTCAAATAACGTGCTTCCTATGAGAATCATACTGTATCTCATAGGCCTGTTTTGCTCCAAAGAGTGATTCCTGTGCCGTACATGGAAAACGTTTGTTACCTTATGCATATATTTGTCACAGCAGTTTATCAGCTGGTGCTGTGTCAGGTGTTAGCCGCGAGATAGCACCTGTGTCGCTGTGCCAACAGGAGGCGATGTTCATTTGTATGCCTCCCTGCCTATGAGACAATTATTCAGGTGACGCAGAAATGACACACATTTCTTTTTACCTCATTGCGAACAACATCGCAACAATAACAATCTTGGAGTAAAACTTCAAGACATGAATATTCACGAATAGTTAAAGAGTTACTTATTACAGGTTAATTTTTTGGCATCCATCCTTAAAGCTGTCATTGAAAATAGTTGCATTTTGATAAAAAGGACCTTTCCCAATTCATTATTGCTATTTTATAGATATTGATGATATCCATCATTAGTGACATCTGAAGATCACACGAGTTAACGTATGAATACGTGAAAGTAGATCTAGTAGCATTTCTGGCTGTCTTTCTATGAAAATTGGACTGTAAATTACATGAGTTGACGTATGAATATATTAAGATAGGTTTGATAAATTTAGTAATTGCACGATATGGTCCTTCCTATCACAATTTTATTAGTTATTCTAATACAGTATATAATAATTAATATATATATATATATATATATATATATATATATATATATATATATATATNTATATATATATATATATATATATATATATGTAGTTTCTCTCCTTAAAGCTGTCTTTATATAGCTATCCTACTAAAGCAAATATTCACAATATAATGCTGTAATTGCCCTCCTTAAGGAGGGGATGTAGGTGAAGCGAAAAAACTGTTGATACCACCATGGGAAGAAAATTATATGCTATGGAGAATTTTTTATTTTTTTTACTAACCAAAGTTTTACTATAAAAACTGCAAAAACACAGCCCTTAGCTTGCATTTTCTACACACCCAACTTAAAGCTGTCTCGTAGCTATTTTAATGCAGTATATATTTACAATAAGTTTCTGTAGCGTCCGTCCTTAAAGTGGTCATTGTACAGCTAACTATCTTACCAAAGTATCAGTGAGATGTTGGTGGAAAATAAAATTCTCGTATAAATGAGCAAGCAAGTTTCCCAAGCTTAAAACCAACTTTACAACCAAAGAGCGTTCAATTTTATAAAAAGAGGATACAAACTTGAATAGTAAACATTCTACCATCTTTAAAAACGTAAATGTCGTAATTCGAGCTATAACCTCAGAAATACAGTAGCACAACTACTCACTAAACTATGCTGTGGGTTCACAGCCTTTGGGACGTTCTATAAGTAATTCAATTTTTAAAAAATGCCCTTGTGAATATGTATCAAGTATTTAAAATTGTAGCCATTATATTTATATAATTTTCAAATTTAATATCAAAATAGGTGTGCACTTTTTATCTTTCACAAGTCTCAGCCCCAGTGTCAATTATGTCGTGACTTACTGAGACTGGTCATATCTCAAAGATCCTGGTTCAGGTACCGATGAAGTATGTATTTAGTTTTTAATTGATACAAAAGTAGGTGAGGCTACGAATGAATAGGTGTGAGCCCGTTAACTAGAAGCTCTATTATCTAAAACCTATTTACCCATCTACACACTTAGATACGTCATTCGGACACTGATGAGCCGCCTAGTAGTGAAGCAACCGCTTTCACAGTGCTGTTATGAGAGATGCCTATCCTAAACTACGCAGGCGATATCCGTTCAAAGCATTACAATCATTGATGATGCACACGTGGCTTAGTTTCCTCTAATTTTAAATAATAATATTAATCATATTTTTACTTTCATCTTAAAGCATAACCAGTTGTCTACCAAAAACAAACATTAGGTAAACTTTTTTTTATTGTGCACTTTTGTAAGGCCCATGCATGACTTGAGTTGTTATTTTTTAAATTTTAAGTATAAGAATATTTCCATACCTTATCAATGCATGAAACTATGAACGCAATAACATAATAAATAATGCAGGAATATATATTTTATTTAACACCACGTTTTACTACCCGTTCGGGCTATACGCTTAATGCGGGAATTAAAAGGGATCCGTTAGAAAACTTTTTAATCGATTTTAAATCTTATTTAACTCACTTAAAGAAACAATGTAAATTGCAATAGTTACTTAGTAAATCGCTTTCTTAACCAACACAATGGGGTCCATATTATTCTTTTATTTTTAATAATACTAGGGAAAAATCGGTATTTCTGATTTTATTCCAAATTGGCATTTTTAAATATTTTGCTCATCGGTGTGTATGAAATCATAATGTATGATTTAACTAACGTAAACAACGTTTCTGACAACTTTGATTAAATTTAAGTTATTTATAGACAGTACGGTGCAGAGTAATAAGGATTTTTTTTAAATATCAAACGTAAACACATTAAATAAGATGGCGTTCATGTGTTGTTTTAATGTTTAAAAACGCCTTAATAAATCTTTCATTTAATTTGATTAATATTTCTAATCAATAAATTATTTTTATAATAGATAGCTACCCCATCAATATGAAAACTCGAACTTAAAATTTGAAGGTTTTTCCACCTAAAGCAAAATACACGAATAAAATGTATGCTAAAAAAAAACTTGGCTTTTAATCGATTTTGATCCCCGGCTGGATCCCAATGTGATTACTATTTTTTTTCACAAGTCAATGCTGATACCATCACTTAAAATTCACCCTTATCCTTTGTGTACCCCGGTAAAATCTAGTATACCTGCAATAGTCTGGTTTACCAGTCGGGGGTTTGAATCCCGACTGAGTGTACAAGTATATTAAAAAAATTCCATTCTACCTCTCCACAAATGGGGGTGCAGTTTCTCTATATTCTAAAGCTATTATCCCTAACTCGTTAGATAAATTACGTTTTTCCAGACCAGGTGCCCCAAACACAATATATATAACTATATTTTAAATCCGTGTTTGGTGATATTATACCGAGAATTGCTGGTGCATATATTTTCTATTAACAAGCTAACTAATATTTCAACCATGGTTTCTCTAAGGAGAAGCTGTGCTCTACGGTTTAATTTTCGAAGACAAGTCCTTTTAGAAAACACAAACATTTTACATTTTACCTCTTAGAAAATGTTACATTTTGCTCTACTATTAGTGTTATTTTGTAGTAATTGATAATATATATTAAAAACAGAAAACTACAGCTACCGATAGCATGACTAACCTTGATGTATCAAGAAATTAAAGTAAATTTAGTAACTTTTCAAGTTGTCCAATAAGGACCTTCATTTGAAGATTCATCTGTACAAAGCCCTCACCCAAGCCAGGGCCAATATCAGATATAGGGTGGGTCAGAAAACATTAGACGATCTATGCCAAGAAAAGTGATTGACAACGTGCTGAGGTTTGTCTGATGTCCGGTAGAACTCACCAAAGTGACATTATCTTCAAAAAGTGAAAAAGTGTTGTATTTAGTTTGCTTTTATTTCGCTAGTGAATATTTACTTTTCAATTAAAGTTTTTATTTTCAAGTTACCAATTGTCTAATATTTTCGGCCCCATCCTGTACATATTCCATTGCTACGTCATATCGGATGCGTGGTCCTACTTTGATTACCACACTCGTTCTAAGTTTTAATTAGAAGTCTCGACCGGGTAGCGGATATTACCAACGTGAACGGAAACAGGCGGAGGATGAAACTTCTATAATTGCATTTTGTGTGTATGAAATATTCGCATTAGTTTCGTGTACAGAGTACACATACATGTAATTATTAGTAATCAAATTTATCAGACATGAAATATTTCGCCAATCATTTTTTGTAGTAAATTGGGAAAAGCTTTATTTCAGAACAATTGCGTATAACCCGAACGGGTAGTAAGACGCGGTGCTAATAATAATAATAATAATAATAAAATTTCAGAACAAGTCGATGTCAAATTAAGTCCAAATGGTTAAGAATTATTTTGCCTAATTTATGAAGCATTTTATTTATTAAATTATTTGTAAAAATGTTCTATAAGGCGTCATATACAAACCATGTTAGGATTTGTTTTTTAAACTTTTTTTTGACACCTCAATACCACCCTCCTTAGCCCACATGTAACACCAGGTATACATTTATCCTGACTACTCCCCCCTATAATTTGTGTCACTAAAAGATGGACTCAGATATAATATAACTCAAAATAGGAAGTTATCTATAAGTGAAACTAAAAAAGACAACTCAGATATAATACAACTGAAAATAGGAAGTTATCTATAAGTAAGACTAAAAAAGACAACTCAGATATAATACAACTCAGAATAGGAAGTTATCTATAAGTGAAACTAAAAGAGACAACTCAGATATAATACAACTCAGAATAGGAAGTTATCTATAAGTGAAACTAAAAGAGAAAACTCAGATTTAATACAACCCAGAATAGGCAGTTTTATTTACCCCAAGTATGTTTACTAAAGTTAAAAACATGAGAAATATTATTTTTTCAACATTTAAACTCGAGTAAAAGATCTGTGTTATGTAACAGTGGGATATGCTGACACTCCCCCCATGTAACAGTGTGATGTGCTGACCCTCCCTCATGTAAGTGTGATGTGCTGACACTCCCCCATATAACAGTGTGATGTGCTGACCTTCTTCTATGTAGCAATGTGATGTGCTGACCCTCCCGCATGAAACAGTGTGATGTGCTGACCCTCCCCCATGTAACAGTGTGATGTGCTGACACTCCCCCCATGTAACAGTGTGATGTGCTGACCCTCCCCCATGTAACAGTGTGATGTGCTGACTCTCCCCCATGTAACAGTGTGATGTGCTGACCCTCCCCCATGTAACAGTGTGATGTGCTGATCCTACACCCATGTAACAGTGGGATGTGCTGACACTCCCCCCATGTAAAAGTGTGATGTGCTGACACTCCCCCCATGTAAAAGTGTGATGTGCTGACCCTACAGCTATGTAACAGTGTGATGTGCTGACTCTCCCCCATGTAACGGTGTGATGTGCTGACACTCCCCCATGTAACAGTGTGATGTGCTGATCCTACAGCTATGTAACAGTGTGATGTGCTGACTCTCCCCCATGTAACAGTGTGATGTGCTGACTCTCCCCCATGTAACAGTGTGATGTGCTGACTCTCCGCCATGTAACAGTGTGATGTTCTGACCCTCCCGCATGTAAAAGTGTGATGTGCTGACCCTCCCTCATGTAGCAGTGTGATGTGCTGACCCTCCCCCATATAACAGTGGGATGTGCTGACACTCCCCCATGTAACAGTGTGATGTGCTGACACTCCCCCCATATAACAGTGTGATGTGCTGATCCTACACCCATGTAACAGTGTGATGTGCTGACTCTCCCCCATGTAACAGTGTGATGTGCTGATCCTACACCTATGTAACAGTGTGATGTGCTGATCCTACACCCATGTAACACTTTATAGACACTATATCTCCCCCCTGCCCACTCTTAACAGCGTTAAATGGTTTATGGTTTAACAAGAGGACTTTAATACTTTCTCGTATCGCAAAGCTTTTAATTAGAGTTTAAAATGAAAATGGTTTAAGAATAGTTATTTTTAAATATTAAACGTACGGCAAATGGTAACATTATTTGTATAGGCCTACACGTACGTCTTTAACAATAATACATTTTGTAAAACATTAACATTTAATAAGAAGATATGTTAATATTTCCGTTAAGATATTAAAAAATGTAAGGTAATAAATTAATAGAATTTAAATGTGATTGAAGATTATTTTGAGAGTTTTCAAGTATAGCATAATATTCATTACGTTTAAATGTTATTCATTATTTTTCATTTTTAAATGTATTACCCAACACAGTTTTATTGTTTATGGAATGTATATTTATTATATACCGGTACGTAGAGTTTCAAAAAGTCAAAACATATTTTATGAAACTATAAAATAACTGTTTCTTAATGTTAGGATAATTAAACCTGGTAGATTACGGTGGGCAGGATACGCAGCCTAAATGGGAGAATATAGAAGTTTTTTCAGGGAACTGGCTGACAAACCAAATGGAGAGGGGCAGTTGGGCTGATCTAGACGCAGGTGAGAGGATAACATTTGAGTGGATCTGGAATAGAGAGGGTATAATGAGGTGGACTGGATAGAACTAGCTCAAGATAGGGATAGGGTGTCATGAGGTGGACTGGATATAACTAGCTCAAGTTAGGGATAGGGTGTAATGAGGTAGGCTGGATAGAACTAGCTCCAGATATAAATAGGGTGTAATGAGTTTGACTGGATAGAAATATCTCAAGTTAGGGATAGTGTGTAATGAGTTAGACTGGATAGAACTAGCTCAAGATAGGGATAGGGTGTCATGAGGTAGGCTGGATAGAACTAGCTCAAGATAGGTATAGTGTGTAATGAGTTAGACTGGATAGAACTAGCTCAAGTTAGGGATAGGGTGTCATGAAGTAGACTGAATAGAACTAGCTCAAGATAGGGATAGAGTGTAATGAGGTAGACTGGATAGAACTAGCTCAAGATAGGGATAGGGTGTATTGAGTTAGACTGTATATAGCTAGCTCAAGATATGGCTAGGTGGCGTACTTATGTAAGTACGGCAAAGAACTTAAAGGACCCAAATACCATAAAGTAAAATTAAATATTGTTTTGTAATGTTACAAAAGCTCTTTAAATGCACATTTAATACGATTAATTTTACAGTTTATTCTTTAAAAATATACAAACATGTAACGTCTATATTATTTAGAATATAAAATTGCTCAGCTTTATCTATTGTGATGTTCTGGAATTACGGGTCCCTACGTTGTGCACCAATTGTGATGTTCTGTAATATTCGCGCACCGTGATGGACGCCAATTGAAGTGTTCTGGTTCGGCTCGTTGTGCGTCGATTGAAGTTACACCGTTTAATTAGCTGGTAATTGCCCCGTGGTCGAGCACTAATTAAATCGGTCCGGTTTTTTGATGTTGTGAGTTAATTGGTATTTATAGCCCCGTGATCGAGCGCCAATTAAAGAATTATAATTAATACTACACACTTATTATTTTGACATGTTTTTTTATTTCTGAATCTCTGTTTATTTAATGATAAAATAGATCATGTCGTTGAAATATATACGCGGCCTATTGTATGAGCGCGGACAGGTGTTGCTGGACGCCAAGTGCCCAAGTGCCCAAGTGCCCAAGTGAGTTCTGTCAGTTCTGGACACCAACTGCCCTTACATTGCACCATCCTTCGTATATATCCTTTGCTCATGGAAGCTTCGAGAAGGTTTAGTTTAGAAAAACAAAATACAAGACAAAAACATCTCTGTTTTACTGGGAGCTTCGAGAGCCGGAAAATGACTCAAGTTACATTTTAAAATCTCTCTTCGAACCTTCGAGAAGAGGAAGTTATTATTTGAAATATTATATTGTCAACCTGACTTGACTAATGTCACGTGCGTGACGTCACTGATCAGTGGCTTTTGCTTTCTTAGAAGAAGAAGTGCTTTAAGCGCCATTTAATATACTATATAATTTAAATGAAATAAGATACGTTTATAAAATTAGGACGATATTATTGTCAATGATTTCACATACTTTTCAGGGGCAAGTCAGTTACATTACACTATACTTATTTTGATGTATATAACATTTGTGTTGAAAAAGTATATAATCACTTTCATGTAAAACATACACTTTTCCGGGATATCCTAAATTAATTATGCTACTAGGGGGATGAGTAAAGTAGAATTTATAAGAAATGTAGCCAAGTATACGTGTCTATTACATCTTTTAACATTTCACTTTATTATTAGCGTTATTATATAGGTAGAGGTCAATTAAATCAAAAATGACAGCTGCAGATCACATGACTTGACGTATGAATAAGTCAAAATAAATCTAGGGACTTTACTTGTAGGCAGATTAGATTCTTCCCGTGAACATTGAACTGTAAAATAGTTTGGGAAGATGTGGACATAACAATTATGAAAGTTTCTACGTGTCAAACCAAGCGTATACGCAAAAGAGGACATTTTCTATTCCCTATCCTGTGCCAATTTAGGTTTTTCTATTTTGATTGAGTGAGAAATTAATTGTAGCTGATAAAATATAATATGTTCTTGTTATTAAGTATAAATAATAATTTAAGAAATTTTTAAAAATAATGTTTATTTTTACAATTTCGAGATATTAATGAACTGTGCGGCCGTTTACCAGCCTCGGTCGCTAGAGAATAGCACTGTAGCTCTTCGTACGTTCGTATTGTTCGTATTGTTGTTACTATAGAGCTGTCCGGTATTTGCGTTTAATCTTCAAACAATGATCACAATTTGATGGAAATAAAGAAGATGTGGGGGGAAGAGACCGAAATAGTATCAGCGGAGACTAAGAATGTTTCTCTCCTTCAAGAAACAAGAAAAACAAAGCCCTTAAATACGATGATGGGGGCAAACAGGCGTATGACCCGGCTTGTTGGCCAACAATTAATTGACGTCTTGTACGGGAATAAATTACCACTGCCCTTTCAGGCAACAATAACAACAACAACAACAAAAAAACACAATAGAGAGACGATAAGGAAGAGAAAATTCTTCATTCTCTTCTTTTTTTTTTCTTCTACTCGGCACAGCTGTGTTTACCAACCGCCTTTAAGTTGTAAGATTTTAATTGAGTTTAATTTGTTTCAGTACAAGATCGCGGCTGATGTGAACATGTACTCGACGAGATTTATTCGGCATCCCTACGAACACATGTGACGACATGGGGATGTGAATACCCACGCAGATGTTCCCTTTCGTGCGTGAACCTCGTGTGGTGTTTTGGTTAGGCCGTGCCTGTATGTCTGTAGGCTACAGTTGTAGAGTACAGTTACGTCGTGTAGTACAGGTGATTGTGTTTGTGACGTAGAGTCATGTGCGAGGATAAATTATTGTACAATACAACTGGTTAAAAGTTGAAACCAGCTCATCTTTTACGTTTGTCAAGACAGACCCAATACTAAGTATTTTTGTACAAAAAATAAGTTTGGAATATAAATAATAATATTTAGCACCGCGTCTTACTATCCGTTCGGGTTATATGCTTTAAGTACTAATTACGTTGAATTAGAGGAAGTGAACCCGCATTTGCGTGGAGGGAGAGTGGAAAACCATTTAGGAAAAATTACCCCCAGTTCACCCGACCGAGATTCGAACCTTGATCTCCTCATCCTCAGCAGTCGAGCTCAACACGACAAGCGCGTTAGCCAACTACGCCACCGAGGCGGGTTTGGAATATAAAGATTGTAATAGTGAAAATATAGGTATACGTAGCCCTGTTGCAGCGCCAGACGAACAAGATAGAACCATAGTCACTTCATCTATGCTAGAATAAGATAGAACCATAGTCACTTCATCTATGCTAGAACACTCTATGCAAAAAAATTCCCGCCGTTTACAAGAGCTGTGTCGCAAATTTACTCACATGTATATTAAAACGACATCAAACAAAACTTAGACAGCACATATTAGTCAGTGTTTTCCTTTAGCACCACGTCTTAATATACATCCGGGTTTTATTTATATGTACTGTAATTATTACGGTGTGTTAGGGTTGGGGCTGGTTAAATTTGGAGTAAATGTAGCTTCATCTGCTTGGATGAAGAGTGGAAAACTATTAGGGTTCGAGTCCCGACTTCCCCGTCATCGGCAGCCCACACTGTTGCTAGAGTGACGCCTTATACCAAGAAGCATAATATCCCTGAAGGGGAGCACGAGTTCAAATCCCAACACGTACCAACCAATTGGTCACAACGTGTGGTTTTCGGACATTAAAACAAACGGATTGTCGCATTTAGCGAGGGTTCTGAAAACAAAAAAATACATCATTATTAATATTAGTGGTGGGAAAAATATATTGGTAAACCGAACAAGGGTTTTTAGAGTTAGGGCCGGGGACACTA
>CABFVZ010000891.1:9600-42589 GCA_902151445.1 Timema monikensis
GGGGGGGAGAGAGAGAGGGGCGTTATGGATCTTCAAATCCCTCGAAAAGGTTTGAGGATTAAAAAAAATTAAGATTAAATACAAATATTTTTCTAAATTTTAAATATTTTTTTTGGGCCATAACTACTATTCATTATATTTTATAAAAGTGAGGAAATTTTAATCAAAGTCAAAGCTTTGCACTCTCCTAACGATTGTATAATACTCAGGATTTTCAGTGCATGCCCCTTGGGGTGGTCCATTCTTATAAAAGTCTAAATTTCATTTGTCCACAATCTTTCCTTTATTTCACTTAATATAATTAACATTTTTGGACAATTTGAACGAAATTGAACAATATTTAATGGTCGCTATACTTTATCACTTTTTGGTGATGATTTAGAAACACATAAAAAAGACGATTTTTCAGAGATTAATAATTATTAAATTTCCAAAACGTTACACCAAAATGACAAAATTGAATGTTATCTCATGAATTAAAATGAATTATCATCAGCACACTTAGTCTCTTATATTTCCAACTAATTATCTCATAGAAACATCGTCATGACATTGAGTTTCGAAGCAATGTGGAACTTCTTCCTGTGTAGGTTCACGAGATGGAGAAGGTATTGCTCGTTTCTCATCAATTGGTGATGCAAGACTATGCCTCGCTCTGCATAATCATTTAAACCTTCATTTGTCAGACTTTCTGTTCTATTTCATTGTAGGTTGAATCCATTGTCCACTCTGCGCAGTCCTTGGCTAGAAATGATTCTGCTCTTTCTTGTCCATTCCTCATTAACAAATCAAAGAGTTGAACTGTGCGCTGTGTGATGAAAGATTCAAGGGGACTCTGATGGTTGAACGTTTTACCATCCAATCTCTTCATATTCTTTCTCTTTGGTAACTGTAGTAGATATTTGAATATTTCTTTTTTAGTAGCTATACTTACTCGTGAATCAAACATGGCAAGTCCAACTAAATGTTCGGAAAAATACCAGAGGTGGTGATGATCTGCATTTGCTGCAGTGGAGTGTATCTTGTGATTTAGGTAGACTTCAATCTCTGCAAGAAGATTGGCGTCATTCAGAAGTGCTCTTTCAGCCAATGGAGCCTCATTCCAATACTGACCATGTATGAGACTAACAGACAGACTTACTTCTGTAATCCCTTTTATTTCTGCAGTAGTGAGAATGAATTGTTCCTGAAACAAGTATATTTTTAGGCAGTAAATTGTCTGTGTGATCCAACTTGGTGTACAGCGCCTGGTGCACAAAACGCAGTCTCAGTCTCCGATGGTTTTCCGAGAAAGATCTGAGATAGGTTCAGCAGTTCAGCATAATCATCTCTGGGCTGCTGAATCTTCAAAGCTTCTATATAGTACTCGTGCATTTTTTGATGTAGTCTGAGGAGAACATCAGTATTGAACAGAGTATAGCCTGCTCTTGTAAAATTTTCTTTTTTAATTAATGGCCATTGCTTTTGGAAACGGTTAAATATTTGCACTTCTGGCCCTCCAATGTGTCCAAAGAATTTCTCTGGAAACGTTTGAAAGCACGACCTAAAAAATATGGTGTCTGCAGACAATCCAAATAAGCTCAATATCAAGTGCCTGTTCAGTTAAAGAACATGCACCCATGTTCAACCCAGTGTTGGAAGCTGTGGTACCAAAAGAAATCCCTCGTACCTGCGTCCTTAACTGCCAGTCATCAAGAACATGCAGGCAAGCACTGGCCTGTTATATACTAGTACCTCTTGATATCTCTGGGACTGCCAGGAGCTTTTCTAAACCACCTCCACTGACGAGGACAGCCACTCGAGCTACTTCTTTTTTCTACCGGCAATGTCAGCCAGGAGTTTACTATCCCAGTGTAGAATGAGTGGGTCCTAAGAAGAAAACAAGGCTTTGTCTCTTCCTGTAATGGCTTTACGTATCTTGTTCCGAGCACGGCGGATCGAACCGTGTGAAAGTGACATCTCTGATACCAGTGCGCCAACAACAAACATTGCACTTCGACCAGAGAGCTTAACATGGTCAACAGATGCTACAACATCCTCGGTAAGAACTGATATTATATTCTTGGGGTTTTCACTGCAGGTAGAAGAAAAAGGGGGCTTGGAACTCGTCATCAGGAATTGAAGGGGTAGAGCTACTACTGATATCACCAGTTTCCTTTATGATGGAACCAGAACTTACAACTTATTTGCTTTCACGTTTATCGACAAGACTACGATGACGTCTGGCCTCTGCTTGAGTTTCCCTCTTTCATTTTTGAGATTCCTTTTCTTAAAGTCACTTGTCTACACCTGCCATGCTACAGCTCATAGTATCTTCTCGTTGCATTAAGAGGAATGTTTTATACTCTTCATTAACAATACTATTCAATGCATCCTTGCATGCTATATCAAAAAGCTCAACAATATCTCCCTTAAACATATCTTTCATACGAAAGCTGGCTAAATTCCGCTTCCTGTTCTTTTTTTAAAATATAATACTCATCTACAAACTTTTTAAGTTTCCTTTCAGCAGCGTCAATTCTCTCTGTATAAGAATTCTTGCCCTTCCCCAAATCTCTAAGATAGATCTACTGTAGGTCGAATACTCTTTTTCACGGTTTGGCTCTCTTCCAGGTGGAGAAAATTGAGCTTTCTATAGAAGTCTCGCAGTCGAAAGGATTTCTGTTGGTTTCCCAACTAACCACACTTCAGCTGAAGTTTTTGTTGACTTCTAGGTACCGAAATCTTCCTATTAAACTGTACAAGTAAAATATTCCCAAAAATGAAAATATCGACATTTCAAAATTTTAAATGATTTTTCTCAAAAAGTGATGCAACACCTAATTATGTTCCAAATTGGTTAACTTTTGGTATATACACATCTTTTGGGTATTGGAACAAAGGCAAGGTTGTGTAAAATGATTTCGAAAAAAAAAGAAACCTATATGGTTTGGACCGCACTAATTCCCCTACAGCTTGTATAATACTGGGGATTGTCACTGCACGCCTGTCAACATTGTGTCATGACTCTGCAACTTGTTTCAGCCTGTTGCAACCTACATGTCTCCAGTCCCCGGCTCAACCGAACCTCTGGTCGTCATCGCAGATCAAGAAAGAGCCAGGTCTGGGTAGTGTGGTTCAACATAAGACACCGTCGGGGGTACACATCACCTTGCAACAAACTGCCCCTGTTGCTGCTACTATTGTCCGGGCTAATCCTCCTGCCCAGTCTAATCCTCCATCTGCCCGCTTTAATCCTTCTCTTGCCCAGTCTATTCCTCCATCTGCCAGCTCTAATCCTTCTCTTGCCCAGTCTAATCCTCCTTCCACCCACTCTAATCCTTCTGCTGCCCATTATAATCCTCCTACTCGCTCTAATCCTTCTCCTACCCGTTCTAACCATCCTTCCCGTTCTAATCCTTCTCCTGCCCGTTCTAATCCTTCTCCTGCCCGTTCTAATCCTCCTTCCACCCGCTCTAATCCTCCTCCGGCCAGTTCTAATCCTGTTACCCCCCCTATTGCTTCTCCACAACCACCCACCCTCAAAAAGGTTCCTTTGGACATCAAACCCCGCAAGTGTAAGACGTGCCACTTTGCCTCCACCAGCCGAGAAGAAATGGACAAGCACCTCTGCTCGTTTCAGATGTCGTGGCAATGCAACGTCTGTATGAAGTATTTTTATACCAAGGGCGCCCTTTTGAAACATAAAGGGGTTTGTAGATCCAAGTCTTACAAATGCACGCAATGTAAATTGAGCTTTGCTTCGCTCGAAAAGATGGCACAACACAGAATAATACATACCAAAGTTCTGGCCTATGTTAGAGAGGAAGATATGTCTGTCTGTTCCTGCGGCAAAAAGTTTGGGTGCAAGATGATGATGAGGATCCACAAACGGTATCACCTCGCCTACCCCAGAACCGAGTCGCCGACCGGCGCAAGTATTAGAAATGGGACGGATCGATTCTCAGGGAAGGTGAGTTATAGTTATACTTGTAATTTTTGTAGGATGGATTTCGACAACGGGGTTAAGCTCAAAATACATAAAAAAATGCATTACAGGCATAATGAGTTGATCTCTAAGAAAAAAAAGCGCGACGCTCTAAAGGCAGCGGCTGAGGCCGATCACATGAATGACGCTGAAGCCAACGTGCCGCCACAAATTGATAAAGAGATTCAAAATAGAATGGGCCACTTTATGCCAGGGGCTTGGAATAATCGCGTTTGTAACCTCTGCGGAATGGGTTTCGATAATGAACGTAAGTTCAAAAACCATAAACGAATGCACTACAGGCTTCGTCGTTCGATGGCAAAAAAGGAGCGCAAAAATCTAGAGGCGGAACAGATGAAAGGGCCGGAGGCCTCCGAACCTGCGCCGCCGACTATGACCAAAGATTCCAAGACTTGGTTCAGGAAGTGCAACTGCAAATACTGCGGGGAAGAGTTCCCGAACTCCTCGGCGTTGATCGCGCACATGCGTCAGAAGCACGCATTGATAAAACCTACCTTCAAGTGCGAGGAATGTCACAAGGTCATCATGAACCGCGGAGGTTACATAACTCACATAAAGTCCCACAAGGTGTGCAAAGTTTGTCTGAAGCTGTTCTCGTCGTTGGACCACCTGGCATACGGAGGCGTCCCGAAAAGGTCTTGCCACAAGTGCTTGCGATGCAACTCTCTTAAATTCACGACCAGGCCGGCGTGGCTGGCCCATTGCAAGATGCACGCAGCTAGTAAGTTGGGCAGGCTATCATCGACCATAGTGAACGCTTCTAGAGCGGCGGTGGTCCCTTGCAGTTTTTGTAACGAGATGTTTCCTGACCCGGCGGCTCTGGTTAGCCATCTCGAGATTCACGTTGGGAACAGCTCTAGTTCGATGAGGACGACGCTGGGAGAGGCGACAGCAGAGCCCAACAAAGTCAACCCTCTGTTGATCTACTCCTGCACGACTTGTGGTAACGCTTTCAGTTCCAAGGACGCTTGGACTCGCCACCAGAAGATGCACGCTACCGGCAGGCACAAATATTACCCTTGTAAAATATGTGGGAAGAAGTTTATCTCTTTGGAAACGTTTCAAGCTCATTCCGCCAACCATACTTCTAGTAACCAACCTGAGTCCATTCCGGCGGTGGAAACGGGCCTTGAGTTTCCGTGCAAACGGTGTCCATTTTCTTGCTTCTCACAACAGGCCCTCAACTCACACATGAGAATTCATGCGTCGTTGAAACCGGCGGGCGAGCTCGTCAACAACGGACAGGTTAAGGTCAATTCGACTAGAAAAAAGATGGTGTTGGTGAAGACGAGCAATGGCTACAAGTGCAGCGTCTGCCCTAAAGTTTTCCCAAACCATTATGCCGGGGCGAGTCATGTAAAGTCACATTTACAGGGACCAAAGAACTACATATGTCCGCTGTGTCCAAAGAAATATAAAGACTCTGAAATTCTTTATAAACACATCTATTTGGATCACCCTGATAATCGGCACTAAGCCGAGGGGTGGGGAGTCTGTAAATATGTTTAGCTAAATGGTAATCGATGAAATTATTTGCAGATCAACTAGTCTATGCCCCCCAAAAAAACATATTTTTAATATCATTTGGGAATATCTTGCAAATATGGGCACTTGCCTTAAGGTTGTGTGAGTAGTCTTTAACCCATTCCTTGACATGTGTTTTACACAGGACCAGCAGCCATTTTTCTACTTGTATACTCTTCTCTGAAACTGATTTTCACTACTCACTTATTTTCTCATTTATTGCTTGATTTATGGTCATATTATTTCATTTAACTCGTAGCCCCATTCATAAGCTTTAATGCAAAGTATTCGGACTGGCTAAAAGTACAGTGGTTCATTGATAAATGGCATTACAATAACTTCAATGACTAAAAATGAGGTGGCCCAGTGGCTAAATAATTTAATAATAAAGGAAATTGATAAAAACTAAAGAAAAAGGGAAAATAAACTTCTAAGACTAAATTTGATGAAGAAAGCCCACCTAGGGAAAGAGGAAAGATGTGGGAAGAATCCAATGCACAAAGGTGACATCTTCTTCCTTTCTTTTGTCTTCTATAGTAGAAGTAGTCACACACACATTTTAAACACAAATATAATATTTCGGTATTGTTGTCTTTATCAAACAACATCAAACTTTATCAAGGCAACAATGCCGAAATATTATTCTATATGTGTTTAAATGTGTGTGTGACTACTTCTACTATAGAAGACAAAAGAAAGGAAGAAGATGTCACCTTTGTGCATTGGATTATTCCCACATTTTATCTTTTTCCCTAAGTGGGCTTTCTTCATCAAATTTACTCTTAGTAGTTTAATTTTCCCTTTTTCTTCAGTTTTATCAATTTTCTTTATTATAACATAACTTCAATGAAACGTTGATTCGCGCCCGCACCAAAGAACGTTCTTACAAAGACGTTCAACGCCCACACCAGGGAATGGGCTAAGTTTAAGCCGAGTTTTAGTATTTTATCAAACTCGACTTAAATATTTTTTCGGAACTTGAAAAATTCGAGAACTTTCAATTTTCGATTTTACAAACATTATGATTTCAATTAATTGGTTCTAATTTTAGATGACTTTTATTGCATAGAGAACAGTGTTACTTTTTATTTTATTTTGTTGTATTAATAACAATAATAGCTTTTACAACTTTTTTTAAGCACCACGTCTTACTACCTGTTTGGGTTATATGTTTAAGTACTAATTGCATTAATGATCTAGTTATTGGGAAGGGTGAATTTAGAAGAAGTTGAACCCGCATTTGTGTGGAGGGAGACTGGAAAACCATTAAGGAAAAAAACCACCCCAGTTCTCCCGACCGATATTCAAACCTCAATCTCCTCGTCCTCAGCAGTCTAACTCAACACGAAACTAGCGTGTTAGCTAACTAACTACACCAAGGCACTAAAAATTGTTAACGGCATACCATTAAGTTTTTAAAGATAGATTATAATTAATTAAATTAGTATAAAGATGTTTAAAAAGTTCAATAGCAAAACTTCTATTGTGTTATTTTTTTTAAATAATGTTGATCCTGGATTTTAAAAAAAATTTCTACTCTAATTTTTTCTTGCTTCTTTTTGATCTTCATTCAAATTACCACAATACGCGAGCTTAACTTTTTTTTCAAACAAAAAAAAACATTATTCTTCAGAAATTACTTTTTTGAATCTACGTATTACATACATTCAACTGAAATATTCTTTGTACAAATATTTCTCAAACTCAATAAAACCTTAGGTTTTCATTAAAACTTGGCTCAAAGTAAATAATGCCTAATTGCATACTCCTAATTTGTGTCAATTCATTGTTCAGAACATATTATTTTGTGAAACACGTCTGGATTTTTTTTCTTCAAAGTATCAATAGTTGAAAGTTTAATAAATGTGACCAAACAGAGTCATAAATACAGTATATTTTATTGAGTCCACGTTGATTACCAACTCAAAAGCCTAAAATTCTCTTTAAATTAATTAGTTTTCAAGCTAAAAGAAACTATTATAAGCGCCTTTTCCACTAACATTTGTATACCAAATAATTTATCTTTAATTGACACATTTTTTATAGCAAAGTTTTCAATAATTTTTTTAAGGGTTTGATATTGCATCTTAAATTAAATGGCATGATTTTTTTATAGGTTGAATTTATTTGAAGGTCTGATGGGCAGTTGGCAAGCCTTAGTGAGCTGGGTGTTTGGTACTCAATCTGTGCTAATATGTACATTTATATTCTTTTGTGATGTAGTTTTCTATTACACGAGCGAATTCTGGTGTGGTCGCTTAAAAACTATCTTCAATTCTCTCAACTATAGTTTCATTAAATCCAACATTTAAAAACCCTTAAACACACCCCCCACCTTAAATGGGAATGACCCACTTTGATTAGCTAAGTTAACTTAGACATCTTGAAAACTGTTGCATTATCTTTCATATAAACACTAAAACAAAATATTCAACTTAAGAGATGGGTCAAAGCTTATATTCAATTGCTTGGAATTTTTATATCAAGTCATTTTTAATCTCTCAAGTGACATAATTCAGGGGGTTTGAGAATTCACGCATCTCTAATTTAATTTATTGTTTTGAATAGTTTTTATTAACTAATTAAAAAAAGTACCTATTGGTTCAAAATCTCCATTCAAATTTTAGACTCTTAACTATGTACAAATAAACATTTTCCATAAGGAATAATCGAACAACAGTAGACTCTTGAATATCCGTACTCAATTTACCTGACTTAGGAATTACCTGTGCACGGCTCTCCAAAATATTACGGTGTGGAGTAGTTTTCGTGTTTTTCAATAAAATTAATAACTTGGCAGTAAACGTGGTACTATGAATGGAGCTTAACACATTTTCGTCACAATCCCTACAACTTGTAACTTCCTTTCCAGTCCCATGAAAAATGAGAACTGTCATAAGAAAAAAAGAAAAAAATTTAAAGGAAAAAAAAGAAAACAAGATTACGTCACAAAACGGAGAAAATAATACACTAACTGCACTGTATTTTTCTACACTCTTTCGTGCAGATGATTATTAGAGACATGCAAAAGGTGAGGCTATTTTTAAGGGACAAATGGTGTAAATTATCTCAAAAAACAATTATATATGCTGAAGGTGATGTTATTATTTATGTAAATATTAGTCACATTAGTATTCATTAAAAAAAAGTTATAACTGTCTAAATTTTTCTTTCGTGTTGTGTATCTAACTATTTATTAACATATTTGGAGAAAAATCAAATATAAATATGCACAAAACATTTCACACGTAGTAATGTCAAACTCATCATCTGTTGTACAAATAGCAATATCACAATAATGGATATCAATTTATGTTTAGACCCACCTAAAGCCATGAAAATACTTGTATATCCTGTGATCCTTTATATATATCTTTAAAATAAGCAAAATCAGGTCCTATACATACAAACAGAAGCTCTGGTGTAGCACTATCGTCAGTGTTACCATGTTGAATAGTATATTGGATCCCGAGGTATATTTGCCCAAATTACAAAGAAATTTTGTTTATTTAGAAAAAAACACATTAAATTTGTGTTATTTGCACGAAGACAGTTGAATTCTTGTAAAACTTTGCTTTATTACAAATGAGAATTTTGCATGTCCTTAATGATCATCCATGTTATCAATAAAGTTCATATGTCGACATTAAAGAAAAAAGTTGTGTATTCTATTACCACCGTTTTTTACTCATTCGTGCATTCTGCGGTACCAGTGAGAAGTTTACTGTACCTTATGTTCAAAACATTGATAAGAATAAATTAGCTCGTGGTTTTCTAAGTATACTCTGATAGGGGTAGGAAGAATAGTATCTTATTACTAAAGTTACTAAAACCATTTTAATATATATTGCTCTAATGGCTTCTGTGTCGACAGGCCTCAAAGCAATAATAATATTTTAATATATTTGTACATCAGGTCTTGTGATCTGCAGTCGTCACTTTTTATATCATAAATACCTATAAAATAATAATAAATATTGTAAAATGTCAATGTTGACTGCAAACAAGTTAAGAGTTGGGTCGAATCAACTATTTTACAAAGCCAAATTTACAATCTATTTTCGAATCTCAAATTTAAATCAAAATATTGGAAAAAATTAGGAACATAAGAGGGAATATAAATATAATAGAAAATAACTAAATGTTAACATTCTTTCTTATAATTAATTATAACAGTCATACATTCAGTTAAATGTTTAATTTTTGGTCTGGGGTTTGGTTATGGAGTTCATACCATAATTATATTTGGTGGTAATGAAAGTTCTAAAGCAAATTTCATTTTTTTTAAAACTTAAAAAGACAAAACTGATCTGAGTTTTAAATGCTCAAATCTTAAATATCCGTGAGGACCTGAGGGTCTCATCCTTAGTTTTAATTTTCTAAATTGTTCTTACAACCATAATCGGGGTCTAGCTACTGCGCCAGTTTTTTTTTTTTCATGATGCCATCATATTTTCAGTTAAAAAGCTCTACGGAATTATATAACAGCAAATAATATCTGTGTTGTGGAACAAATTCCGGAACATCAGATTAAACCAAAAAAAAGTTCCATAAATAGAAGTGATTTATATAAACATGTTGTGTAGTAAGCTGTGATGTTTTATTTTGAAAAAAAAAAAAATCATAAACTTGTTTGTTTTATTGTGATATATGAGTTAGGTTAAAACTTATAGTTTTGTATTCTAGTTTGTGAGATTGTAGTCGGACTGATGAATTTATAGTCTAATAATCCCCCTGAATATGCTTTAAGAAGGCCTTAGATGTTTGCTTTAAGGATTTAAGGTGGGATGGAAACCCATGCAAGTCAAAGTCAATATTTTTCCAATTTTTATAACTTTTTTTTTTTTTTGGCCAATATAAATTTTATTTTAGCACCATGTCTTACTACCCGTTCGTGGTATACACCTATGTACTAATTACGCTTATGTGCTAGGGATTAGGAAAGTTTAACTTATAGGAAGTGCACCTGCACTTGCATTGAAGGAAAGAGGAAAACCATTCAGGGGTGAGGGAAACCCCCGATATCCCTGTCTTTGGCATTTTAGTCTAAAATGAGAGTAGTATGTTAAACCATACATCCACCAAAGTGGGTTCAATATAAATAAAACAATTCTCCAGTTGATAGGTTTAGTTAGATTTTCTCTAGCGGTGTGCACTTAGTCAATCTTCATTGAGTAATATTTGTACTCAAAATATTTCAAGTTAAATTTCTTTAATAGATCCATTTAGTACAAACATGATTTTTCAGAATTTATTATTTTTTTGTGAGAAAAAATTATAACCACTAAATTCAGATTTTTAAATCTATTTAATATAATCTTCTTTTTTTTTAATTATACGAAAATATATATTGAGTGACTATTGAATCTAAAATAATATCTTAAAATTAATTAAAATATGCCAGTAGTAAGACGCGGTTCTAATAATAATAATAATAATAATTAAAATAGGATATTTTTTTTATAAAAACAAATCATTTGTCGAGCTTTGTAAAATTTGAGTCGATTTCGAGCTGCTACCAAAACTTGACTCGAATTCTTGGGTACTCCCACACTGCTAACTTTCTTCCCATGGTGAGATAAACAGTTCTTGGAAATGTTTCGGTTATGTTGAAATTTGACAAGAACTCCTTTTTTTATTAATTCAAAAAGTTTCTCGGCAAATTCTGCTTTGCTCTTTGACATATATTCAAGAACGGTTTATATCACCATGTGTATAAAATTAAACTGAAAACTTATCAACTGAATAAAATATTTCATTAATATTATATACAAAAAAAAATCTTTTATAAAAACTGCAAAAATAGGGATCTTACCACTTGCATTCCCTTTCACCTTAATGTTGAAGTGTTCTCGTTTTTTTTTTTTTACAGACTCAATTACTTTAAATAGTTAAACAGTAGAACCTTAATAATCTGAAATAATTGGGACCAGGGTTGGTTCGGGTTATCTATTTGTTTGGATTAGCAAATATATATTTTATTTTATAAACAAGACAAATCATCAACAATTTCCAACTCAGTGGCCGGGTCACTTTAGTAAAATGCCTCCATTTTTCCTCTATTCTTCCTCCTTTAATTCCATCGATTCTTCTCCTTTCACTTGAACACTTTCTGTTATCTGCTCCTCCCATCTCTTTCGTGACCTCCCTTGCAGTCTTTTTCCTACATACTTAATTTATTTCTAACATTTTCTCCGGCATCCTCTATTTTTCCATCCTCGTTACGTGTCCATATCATCTCAGTCTTGGAAACAAGACCAATAAAATAACAATATATTAAGGACCTTAACAGTACAATATTTGTTTTTTTAAATGTAATTATTTTTACGAATGTGGAGGATTAAGACGCAAATAAGATAGGCTGTGTAATATTTTGATAAAAAATCTAATTGTTAATTGATGATAATAAAAAAAAATCACTAATTAAAATACTCAACAATTTTCTTTTGCAATAATGTGGTAACTTTTTTCCCCATCCATGTGACATGCAGAGGAGAATGTTATGTCGCAAATCTCTTGCGTGCCTTGCTCTCGCTTAAACGTTCATTTTAAATAGCGTTGCTTCTTGTTTTCTACATTTCATCCATCTTTATTTTGGACTATTTTACTCAAGGTGTGTTCAGACTATCGAGCTTCTACTGTAGTTTAAAACAACACTTAGTGAAACCTGTTTTCTATGAGAGTTTGTTGGCTACAGGGATTAAGGATTAATATTAATTTTTTTTAATGGGAAGTTTCTAACTAAAAAGTGATTTTGTTTTTCATATTTATCAAAAAACTGTTTTAGAGAATGTATAGGTACAAAATACTGATTGCTAAAAAAAAAAAAAACTACGGCTTAATTTTGATAGCAAAGAACACTTTTCTGACAATTATAAAATTTATTAAAACAATTAACATATATTCATACTGTAAAACTTATGTTTGTATTTTCTACAAGTTCCTTTTTTACCAGAATCTTACTATACACACGCATTTTAAAAGCAAGATGTTTTTATATATTTATTATTAAAAATTGGGTTAATTTTGTTATAGGATGCTTTACAAGCCCTTATTATTACTTTTTTTTAATCAAAGCTAATTAATTCATAAGAAAAATAAAATTTTGTATTTAATTGGTGTAAGATAATTTAAAATTACTAAGCATAAGTCACACAGCATTGTACAAGATACTGATAAAAATATTGAATGTTCTGTTTAAAAACAAAACATGCATTATAAACATGTATTTACCACAAACCAAAACTGGAACAATATTTATTTCATTTTGTTAAGGTGCGGGGAAGGTAATGAGACGTTAAGGTTTTTTTTGTTGCAATTTTACAGCTTTTTTTGACAAAAATAAATAAAAAATTGCTTCAGTAGATTAGTTTGGGTTTAATGCTCAACAAAAAGTAATTTTGACAGTTCTTGAATATTTTTCATGGAAATAGCGGAATTTCAACGCGGCTTTCTCTCTGTGTTTCTAAAATTTCTATTCCAAGTCCACTTATGTTCATGACAGATATTCAACAACTGTTGATATCAACAAGTGTAGAAAATTAAAATAAAATATATCTACTGAACCAATATTTGATTAAATTTTGGCCAAAAAAGTTTTTGCTATTAAAATTCTAAAAAAAAATATATATACTTGTCCTAATCTGCATTTTTTTCCCACCTTGAGTTTAATCCATGTTTGCAAATGTGGCAATGTAAATTTTTGTTTTTTGTTTATTTGTTGTTTTAGTCAGGCTGGTAGCTGTTAAAACTGAACGTCAAACAAATTCATCATCAGGGGAAGATAAAAAAAAAAGCTCTCGGCGCAAGAACTACATGTACCAACTTCGCGGGCAGAAGTAGTATAAACTTACTCGATGACAAAATGTAATAACATGTTTTGGTGGACAGGTAGGTTAAGTGATTGGCACTACTCGGGACAAATCTTCTTTTCCGACAGGTTTATGTAAAGCAGATACATCGAATGTTGTAGCTTCTTGTGCTGGCTATGTTAGGATGACGTTATTACATTTTGTCGAGTTTGTTGTCTAATCAGTTTGTACTACTGTCTTGCACTTGATCCATGCATGTTCTTGTCGGTCATTTTTAGTCCTCTCCTGTCGGTTAATTTGTTTTTTGTTTGAACAAACATGTTAAGAAGTTGACCCAGCTGTGTACATCACTTGACCTACCTTAATTACCAAATATTTTTGGGGTGTGTAATGTTTACAAATCTTTTGACTTCATTTTGATTATTCTTCAGTTTTGACTTCAATTTTAAAAGTAAAATTTTGGACTTGATAATTACAAAGTGTCACCAATAAAAAATATATTTAAATTTAAAATAATTTAATTATATGTTGTTATATTATCAGCTTAGTATGGAATATATCAATAATGTTGGCAATACAACGTCTTGAAAATTATATTTAATACCTAAACACATAATTTTGTTTTACAAGGTGATTTTTGAATGTTTTTTTTTAATATCCAAACTTTGATTCAACTCTGGGAATATATAATATTATTTGATTGACTTTGCTTTTAGTCAAAGAATTACACTTTTTTCACCCTCTTAATCTTCAAACACATGTGAATATGTTTATTAATGAGCAATTTTTTCCAAAATTTGTTTTGGGCTTGAGAAGAATATACTCATATTAATTAGTTTTGTACTTGATATGTGTACGGTTTGCACTCTTAAAACTTTTTTTTTTTAGATGTAAAAAAAAAAGTATAGAGTGCTTTAGTTTGATAATTATTTTAATACAAATTTAAAACTTTATTTGTAGTAATTAGTTGTTAGTTTTTAAAAATATTTATTTAGCACTAAATTAAGGGATGACCCATTATTTTGAAATACGTGAATCTTAACCAATAGCTATTATTGATTTATATTGATTAAATTGTTTCGATATTAACATTAACACTGTTTTACAGGATTTTTAACAAAAAAAGTTTGACACAATAGTTTTTAAAGTTGACATGTAAGATTTATTTTCTTTAAATGTTGCAACCACATTAACCACATATATATTATATATATATATATATCATTCCATTGGAAAATGCACTTTTCACAAATAATCAATGAATTAATCAAGAACTAAAGTATCTTCATTTGGCAAGCACTTTAATAAAACAATGTGTGATAATGATTTTATTAAAGTCTTCACTGAATACCCTAAACAAACAGGCATTGTTGTATTTTACAGTGTATTTGAACTCTAATGGGTGAATCATGTATGTTTTTTATTTATAAAGCCATAAACGATTTATGTGCGCTTAATAATTATATTTTTAAGTAGTGTTTCCTAATTCTCTGATGAATACATATTAGTTTCATCTGTACATATTATGTAACTCTGAAGTTGGCTGCAGTGACGAGCATTCCAACGGTTTTTATACAATTTATTCGGATGTGTTGCCGTTTTACGGATATAGGTTTAAAAAATGTGTCCTTATCATAGGATGAACTCCCCCACGTCTATGAATTTAACATGCCATTGGTCTACCAACATAACTCTACCTAATATTTTTTTATTCATGTCCAAAGGTTTCTTAGTTTGTAGAGCATTGGCACTTTAAACCAAACTAAAGGTGTTTTTTTAATGTCCATGGCACCTATATTTGTTTCCAATTGTTCTCTTATATGTATGTTTGTGAAATCAAAAGTTCTCCTGAGTGATGGATTTTTACACTTATCAAGGTTTTAATTTTTGTTGCTAAGAAATATCATTATTATGGTTCTATTTTATGTATTGATGACAAAAATGACATGAATCATATTTTTTTCTAACTTCTGATTATTAATAATTTTAATCTTGATTTTTCCATTTTTGGATCCTTTACGAATTTTAATCCTTTTATATATATTGTATTGGAATGTATTAAAAAACAGTGTAACCACATAAATACACTAAACAGATTAAGATTTACTTGGACAAGATCTTTAGAACAAAAAGTTCACGTTGATTATATCTAGTATATTTACAAACTGCTGTTTATTTTCAAAGCTATAATTTTCATTTGCTTGGATTTCATAGGTAAGAGTCGAGGTATTGAAAGTATTTAGATTGATTCTTGATTATTTAAATGCATGTAAGAATTGAATTGATTTTGACATCCCAAATTGAAACTTGTTTGTAGTTCTCAAGGTGTCTGCAGTGGAAATACATTACATTGTTATTTATATATTACTAAATTACATTAAATATGTATTAATTCCAAGCCATTGTTGATTAAAAACTCAAATTCTAAGAAACTAATGGACAAAATTATTGATATGTGTGTAATTTTGAAACTGCCCAAGTTTGGCTTTTATGTATGGTAAGTTAGTTTTTTGTAAAAAAAAAATGTGTTCACCTTTTATTAAATTTGGAACAAGTTAAAGGAATAACATAAAGGACTCATTAAATTAGGAATTTTTGAATCCTTGAATATTCAAATCTTTTGATTCCCCACAACCAGTTATTTGAACTTTTTTTTATATCCATGACTGTTCCCAGCCTGTGTCAATTTTTTATTCAAACCATATATTTCCCACTACCGACTGGCTAGGCCGGTTGTAGCTTCTTATATCCTATAATCTATCTTAAGATTAGAAGAAGCAAAACATCCAGTCCCCCGGTCGTTAATTCATCACTGTGGAAGGGTGAACCCACATTTCACCAAGGAACGTTTTAACTCAGTAGACAGACATGCTAATTACTAATCTAAAGGTGTCGAATTAAATATTTGAACTAACAATTAAATATGGAGCATTCTTTCTGAAGTGAAGGCTCTGACTTTTAAAATCACAATTTTATTTAATTTGTAATTGGTGAGTAATAGCATTTTATTTCTTTTAAGCTAGAAATTCATCTTTGGAACATCAGTCTCTCCAACGTATCCCTCTCCATCACCTTTCCTCCACAATGACCTAGGCTTCTCTCTCTCTCTCCTCCCTCCCTTCAGCCACCTGTCCCTTGGTCTTCCTCTTGTCCTCTTACCCCCACCCCGACTTCAATATCCAACATCGGCTCTTGTATCTTCTCCTCCTCCGTCCTCCTCACATTACCACACCACCTTCACTTGACTTCTTTATCCTGTCCTGTGCTGACTCCTCCTCAATTATTCCTCTCTCCCTCCCTCTCAATTCTCCACCTAACCATCCTTGTCACTCCTATAGTATGTCTAAAAAAAAATTCTATCTAGATAATAGAACACTATCATATAAATATAATTCATTCTCTCAATAGTTTATTTCTTTATCGGGTATTAAATATGAAAAATAAATTAAATCAATATTTATCGTGACAACCATTTTTGGAAAATTGTTTTTGTAATTGATGTTTGTTTCCTAATCAAAATAAATTTTATATTTAATATTTAATTTTTATCTTATTATTTTCACTAAAAGTTTTTGAGGGTTCAAATTTGGATTCCTGCTTCAGAAGAGAATGTTATTCGGATTTGAGAATATAGTATAACTTGAATGCATTAATATATATTATAATTGTATATAGAGGATTACAACTCTTAATGTATCAAATGACAAATATCTTGCTGATATTATTTTATACTGTATAAAAATAAAATATTTCACTCAATATAATGAGTAGTTTTACAAGTTTAAATTTTGTTACAGTATAGTCTCGTTAATTCGAGGTTCGGTTAAATCCAAGCTAATCAACAGAAAATAAAATATTTGTAAAATAGTTGTGTGTTACGACATTAGAAGAGGGATTGCTTGATGATGAGTTTCAGAGAATTGACCCTTACTCCCATCCAGTTGGGCCCCTAAGAGTAGAAGATTAAGTGACCTCAGTAACGTCAATGTATTAACACACACGTAGAATGTGTTATTTATTTATATAGTCTGTTTCCTATTGTACAGTCGTCGTCTCATGTTTATTTGATAGTTTTTCATAAATTATATTTGTATATTTAGATTGATGTGTAGCGACTTTTTTTTTTTTTTTTNATTAAAAGACTAAATTATTTCAAAGCTAACAAAAGTTTTCTTTATTTATATGAGTTTGATCATAAAAATTTAAAACTAGAAATTGTATTTAAAATATTTTTTTTTTAAACATTGTGAGAGTTTTATCATTAAATAGAGATCTCTCAGAACTGAATTAGATGACCATTTTTCATTGAGAATTATTTAAATTAGTAGAGTGGTTTCCAAACGTTTTAAAACCTCGGCTTGATTTTTATAGTTTTTTTACAAACTTTTTCGACCTACTCAGCTTTGATTACCGCGAGGGAGACTTATATATCTTTTTTTTCTTTACCAAGTTTTTTAAATATTAATTGTTTAATATAATTTTATAAAAACTGAGCTCTTTCTCATGATGAGTGTTTGCGAAGGGAGCTCTTGTTTCAGATTTCTGTTTTTTATCTTAGTGCCACGTTTTACTACCCATTTGCATATGTACTAATTATGTAAAGGAGTAAGGTTGATTTTAGAGTAGGTGAGACCCCATTTACTTGGAAGGAGAGTGGAAAAACCAGCCTCAGAACACCCTACCAGGATTGCTAGATTGACGCCCTAGAGAGAATGTGACCACCAAAGTGGGTTCCGGTTCCAGTTGACTGCACAGGCATAAACACGAAACTTGCTTCCTGGATCTGTGTATTAATCGCCTTATTATTCCCCTCTTTTTAATTTGTTTATCTTATATTTCACTCCCATTTTATTATTATTATTATTTTATATTTTCAAATAACTAAAAAATCATAAAATTTTCCAAAACATTTTGCAGTCCACAGTTTGGGAGCTATTAAATTCATAGAGGGGTGCGAGGGAGGGGAGAGGGTGGAAGAAATTCCTGATATTTTCTAAGAGAACTATTTTCAATAATGGTGTGTACATAATGTACATTTTCTTAATTTTTTCTGTGGCTAAACATGTTACTTAGCAGCATTATTATTGATAAGTTAATTATTATCGATTATTAATTGACTTGTTTCTATATTAGAAATATTAGAGGCAGTTATCTCAATCGTACCGGAAATATAAATAAAAGGGAACACACACAACGTGGCTTTCCCTTTGGTTTCATTTTGGCTGCCTCACTTCTATACTTATATTCCGTGTTTTTAAATGGGCGTTCGTGAACAATATTATTTTCCTACCCGTAATCATTAATCAACTATTTATTGGGACTTGTAATCGAAAGATGTTTGATTAATTTCCTCGTTAATCTGTATAGATGGGCCCTTCAAATACTTTGTTTCAAAAAATGTTTTATTCAAATTTTGAAATAAATTATTATTATTATTATTATTATTAGCACCGCGTCTTACTACCCATTCGGGTTATACGCACTTACGCTAATGTGTAATGGTAGGGTGATTGTGAGATGAAATGAAGGACCTACAGTTTAACGTGGAATCCGAACCACGGTGGCGACCTGGCATTCCACTTGAAATAAATAATAATCTATATTTTTAAGAAATTGATTTTTTTTTTAGATACTGCTAATTGATGGCATTAATTTTAACACTTAATGTATGAATGTTATAATAATTTCAACATTTATATATATTTTTTAATTCAGTTACTATTTCTCTTTTTTAAAGCTAATTACATTTAATAAAATGTGGATTCTAGATTCAGGCATTTTGTCCGAAATGAAGATTCAGATTAGTAAAATATTGGTACAGCACAAAGTTAAACATGGCACACATTTTAACAATCACCAACATTTTTTATTGGTCAAAAATAGTGTTGTCAATTGGTATCAAAAGCCTATTAATCCAAGTGATAGCCAGCGGTTCCCAAAGTTTTTGAATGGCATACCACCCTGATGATTTCCATAGTTTGGACCAACTTGAGATAGTTTTATACTCTCCTTCCATGCAAATGCAGGTACACATTGTCTAAATATAACCTTCTTAATCCCTAAAAACATTAACGTAATTAATATATATATATATCCCCTATCAGAAAGAGAGGAGAGACATACCTCTCTCTTGCCCTACCAATCTTCTCAAATAAGCTACAATTAATATCATAGACGAAACAGTGGACTGGTTTAGTGAACAAAATTGAAAATTTATGTTTGGAGAAATGCATATATGAATAACATAACTTTTTTTTAATACAACTTCTATAATTAATTCAATTATATTATTCATTTGTTACGAAAAAATTTAGTTTGTTTAGTTAATTATGTAGAGATAAACTATACCGTAATCTATGAGGAAGTATTATTGGGAGCTTTGATTAATGTTTTAATTAATAAATCAAAGATACATATTTCTAGAATGCTAAATTTTAGAGACGCTCAATCAATATTTGTGGTCACAAGTGGGGCTATTATACAAATCAGGGTCTTAGAACCAATTAACAATTAATGCAAAAACATAATTAACTGACTATGAATGTTCTCACCAGTAATAGGCTTGATACCTTATTTCTATTGATTTAAGTGATCAATGACAACTTAAGACACGGGAATTAAACCCGGGATCTTTAATGATATGTGAAGAGAGTATCTGTATATGAAACAAACTAGAATGGCTTGGTGGTAGACCTTGCACACATTGGTCCCAGGTTCGATATATGTATCAAGGTTGTCGCAATTTACTTAATTAAATATGACTACACTGGGGTGTGGCCTTTTCTCATATTTTGTCAATTATTATTGTTATTGTTTAGAAACTATATATTCTCAAATGGTGTTAATTTTAATTATTTACCTGCCTTGATGGTGTGGTTAGCTAATGTGCTAGTTTTGTGTTGATCTAAACTGCTGAGGACGGGGGGATTGAGGTTCGAATCTCACTCAGGTGAACTGGGGTGGTTTTTCCTAAAATGTTTTCCACTCTACCTCCACACAAATGCGGGTTCACCTCCTCTATATTCAACCTTCCCAGCTCCTAACCCAATAGCGTGAATAGTACTTAGGCATATAATCTGAGCGGGTAGTAAGACCCGGTGTTAAGTATTATATTTTAAAATGGAAAAAAATTGTTATTTTTAAAGCATAAATTGCTAAAAGAAATGAACCGCTTTTATTAGTTTATTTATGGTGGGCATACAATCATTTTGTCAAAATGTACTATAGATGAAGTGTGCGACCTTATGTGGAATCCCTGATTAGAAATGTGGGCCTTCCAATGCCAAAAGCGCCCCCCCCCCCCNNCCCCCCCCCCCCTTCCTATTCACCCATGGACAAGAACTAATTTGATAAATCAAATAGTAACAGATAAATTATTATTTAATTAATGGATATATTTTTGTATGCCACGTTTTAGTAGCCACCTGGTTTATCTGTGTATTTGCTCTTAACAGAGTGAGAATAAAGAGGGGAGTATTGAGTGTAATTGCACCTACATTTTTTAAAGGGGAGAGTGTTAAACCACACAAGACGATGTTTTGCGTTAGATTGTTTTGTGTTTATTTAACTTTTATAGTGATAAATCAAAAATGTTTTATCTAATAATTTAACACACATAATTAAGATCTTATCGACTTTTTTTTTGTTGTGTTAGGAAATTTTCCAGAGCTATTGATGAAATCAAAACATGACTGACAAAAGTTAAAATAATGTAAACACATGACTAGTTCCAGGTGAATTTGAGGCTAGTTGATTGTTTTATATTTCTTTCTGAATGATGCCATGTAAACATATCTAGAATCTTCCACCATCACATCGATTTAATGCTGTAAACTTATCCGTTCAGGTTATACTTCTATGTTCTAACTACACTAATTAGGGCTGAGGAAGGTTTGATATAAAGGGTGTGTGCCTGCATTTGTGTGTAGTGAGAGTAGAAAACCATTTAGGGAAAACCACCGTTCTCCTTGGGAAAATTTGAGCATATTATTTTTAAACTCTACCTTGTTCAACCCATTTATGTTTGTGTGACCCGAACTGGTAGTTAAAACGTGTTTGGGGAAACAAAATCTCCATAATTTGGGTTGTTTTTCATGTATCATATTTCTACCTAATATAATATCGACATTGCTAGTTTTGTTATTTCTAGTTACACACATTACATGTTGTATTGAAGTTATGATCTTGGGCGCATTTGATCACATGTGTCATTGAAACATGTTTATATATAGACAAGTGAATTTTTATATTGCACATATTTTTTTTTATTAATAAATTGACTTGTTTTCGGATGCAATGTATTTTGTATGTGTGTACATAAGTTATTTGTGAACTCATGACCAGACTGTATGTTCCAAAGTATTTAGTCAGTTAAATTTAATTGTATTCTTATATTAGTTATCATTTGAGGAATATTTAGAAATTGACAAGTTGTATATATTTCTGGTGTTGGTTTGTATTATAAATGAATTGTTAATAAAATAAGTTCACCTCTTTTGGTGCATGTATTGTGCTGTTTCGAGCCAAATTAAATGTACTAATCACCCAAACTACATTATTCTTTTAACATTCAATATGTACAGACAAATCTCAATAATCTGACATAAACTGGACCGACAATTGGACAGATAATATGATGACAAGGGGAGTGAATTGGACGAAACAAATCAAAATAAAGTGGCAGTGTAGAGTAGGTGTTCTACCATTTACATAACACCTTTGAAAATTGTGTGTTAAAGTAAAAAATAAATAAAACAATTGAAGAATATTGGTCACGAAAGATGGTACAAAAATGGTAGCAGAGCGTGATTAGGTTATGTTGTTTTCTGGTGGAGTCTGCCTGAATGTCATTAGACCTAGCTGTTAGCTAACTTCTTGGTGAACTTTAAAAAGTGCTGCCCATCCTGTTGGTTGTTGAGTTACATTTTCTCTGAAAGCTATTCTTTTACTTTGTTTGCAAATTTAAATGAAAAGTCAGAACAGTTTTCACAACCATTTAATCACATAGGGCTCTGCTACCATTTTTGTACCATCTTTCTTTGCCGATATGTCCTTCGTTTTTTTTTTTACACACAATAATCACAGTTATGACAAAGATGGCACAGTATGAAATAAGGATATTAGTTATTACTTCATAGTATTAACCATGCAATAAATTATAAACTATTAGGTGACCTGGTGGTCTAGGGGTAAGGTGTCAGACTTCTATGCTGGTGGCCTGGGTTCAATCCTTGGTCCCGGCACAGATTTATCTGATTACCAAACCCTTCCTTCACCTCTGACAAGACATCTTGTGAATGTGAGGAATGCCAGGTCTCCACCGTGGTTCGGATTCCACGTTAAACTGTAGGTCCTTCATTTCATCTCACAATCACCCTACCCATTACACATTAGCGTAAGTGCATATAACCCGAACGGGAAGTAAGACGCGGTGCTAATAATAATAATATAAACTATTCTTTTTTGGGGTGTGCAATTAGAGATTTATTGAGTTGAGTTTGAATGAAAACTGGTCATTTCTCCCCGAGTTTGAGTAGAATAAAGCAATATTCGTAGAAGAAATATTTCAAGTTGAATTTCTGTAATAGATCCATGCATAAACCCTGAATAAGTGCAAACATAATTTTCTCAGAGTTATATTAATTTGGAAAAAATTTAACAATCGTACAAATTTGAATTTTTAAAATAAATTTAATATAACATTTGTACAAGTTTTTTTTAAATTGGATGAAAGGAAATATTGAGGGACTCTTTGTTATGAAATTATACTTTAAAATTATTATTATTAATTATTATTATTATTATTATTATTATCACCGTGTCTTACTACCCGTTCGGGTTATACGCACTTACACTAATATGTAATGGTAGGGTGATTGTGAGATGAAATGGAGGACCTACAGTTTAATGTGGGATCCGAACCATGGTGGTAGGCCTGGCATTCCCCACATTCACAAGTTGTGATTAATACACTCTTGTCAGACAGAGGTGGAGGGAGCGTTTGGCAATCAGAAAAATCTGTGCCAGGACCGAGGATTGAACCCCAGACCTCAAGCACCTAAGTCCAACACCTTACCCCTAGACCACCAGGTCACCAAGGAACAGATACTAAAAATTGACTCAAATTTAAATTTTCGCATTCTCGTACAACACTAAGTATTTCATTCATATAAACATAACAAAGGTTTTTTTAAATCAATTAAATACAATTTTTTATTCTATACTTTAGAATGCAAAATGCAGTGTTTAAAAAAAAAGTGTGATGGAAGTTTGTTTCCCAACTTTACTTTATATGTATGTACATAATGTGATTCAAATCTTAAAACAATTAGTTAGAAAAAATATGTCTTTGAAATGTATGAATAAACGAGTATTAAAAATATTTCGCATGTCTGGCTGTGAAAATGGTCGCCACTTATACTAGTGACTATATCTCCAACATAATTGGTTGGTCATCTTTAGCAAAATATGCGGGTAATACATTCCTAGATCTACGGTGGTTACATGAAGCTGCCAATATTACTGAACTAATATATAACATCATATTCATGTAACATACGTTAATATGGTAAAGTTTAATTGATAAGTTATTCACAACATTAAATAAAGTACATACTATCCTGCATTCTTCTTGTTGCGACCATCACTGATGAGGATGATGATGATAATGATGATAATGAGTCAAGTAATGTACATGGTAGGCGTCTTTGTGCTGCTAATTGTACAGCCGGTTCTCATTTGGTTTGAAATTTATACACTTTTTTTTTCTTTAATTAAAACTAAATAAAATTGGGCAGCGGTAAACCGGTGATATTGACTAAGTGGCTACAGGATCCCTACTGTAATCTACTTACTGTTACTTGCTTCAATGGTTGCATGGTCTAAGGCTCTCTCTCGCAATAGATGGGACTGCCGATAATGGGAGATCGGGGTTCGAGTCTCGGGTCAGGTAAAGTTAAAGAGTGGTGTTTATTAAATGGTTTTCCACTGTACCATGTGCCCAACCTCTGGACTGCATGGTCCCAGGTGAAACACTCGACGAAACTGCCTAAGCCTGGTGATGTGCTTCTGCGCTGACCATATGTAGGAATTACAAAAGAAAAAGACAAAATATGACCCTTTAATGTTTTCAGACTTGTTTATTATTGTCGCGTTGTACGAACACCAAGCAGCCTTATTTACCGTACAGCTACCAACAGGTCGTCTCCTTAAACCCCTGGTGTGAGGCGGATGCTTTCCTACGTCAAGTGACTGGGTGTGAACCGCCGGCCATCCAAGCCACACTACACTAGCACGGTCTAGAGGTGACGTCACTAAAGCCCGAGCCAACCGCTAACAAATGGTACAACCTCCATGCGAATGCCGGTATACTTCCTTTAAATGCAACCTCCTCCAGTTTATAACCCGAATGGGTGGTAAGACATGTACTGAAAATAAAAAATACTAATTTTAATTTAACTTCTAAAGAAATAAGACTAAACAATTATCAATTATATTCTTTTAGTATATAAAATTGATGCTGTTATATAGTTACTTTATACCATAGCTCAAGGATGTAACTTTAAGCGTCATTGTATCATACATAAGATTAAATTATAGTAAGAGTAGTATTCAAGTAGTACAGTTGGCAATGCTGACCAGTACACAAAAACATCAGGTCATTAATATGGGTGATGCAAAGTAGTTGGTACTTTGTGGTAGTAAAACCAAAGTCGAAGATTAGAATGTTTTGTTGTTAATAACATTACTTTTAAAATAATGTTTCTCTTGGTGGGGGAAAAACAAAAAGCACCTCTATATTATTTTACACCGACACAACATCTGAATGTATTAGTCAAGTTGTCTACCAGTCATGAAAGTCATGACATGAGATTTTGGTCAAGAAAGTCATTAAAAAAAAGTCATGGGATCAGCTTTCAGACCATTAATTTTTATCAACCAAGATCATTGTGCAGGTAAGAATAGTTTATTTTTATTTTTAATACTTTGATCAAAATTTTATCAAATTTACAACCACTCCCCAGAAATGAAAAAATCTTAGAAATAAGAATTTATGAAATTTTGAATGAAAATCTCTGTAGGAAGAGATGAGCTAATAAAGGTTTTTAGCCCTTTTTTGGTCATGAAGATTGATGAGTTCATTAGGTGGCCGCATAGTTTAAGGTGTCATGTCATGTTTTCGGGTGTACCGAATGTAGGGTTCCCTAAATGGTTTTTCACTCTCCCTCCAAACAAATACAAGTACACTTCCTATAAATTCAATCTTTCTAATCCCTGATTCATGAGTATAATTAGTACAAATGCGTATAATCTGAATGGAAGTACAAAGCGATGCTATAGGTCATGAAAAAGTAATGAAATTTGGTTTAAAAAAGTCTAACTTTTCTTTTACCATCTCACCTTACTACCTGTTTGGGTTATAAGCTTATATACTAATTATGCTAATGGTTTTAGAAACTAGGGAGCTGTAATTTATAGGAAGCGCACCTTAATTTGCATAGAGACAAAGTAGAAAAACCACCCTCAGAACACCCAACCAAGATTCGAACCTTGATCTCCCCGTCATTGGCAGTATATTCTTCTGCAAGATTAGCGCCTTAGACCGTGTGGTCACCAAAGTGGAGGGATGGACATTCTTACGTTAGAGATGTGATTTATTCCCCAGTCGGTGTTAAAATACTGTTTAGTAGCTGTTATAACAATTATTATATGTTTATATATGTCATATTTAGTGAGACATTTAAAATGTGTTTATTATACAAGTTTTCTTCTCACTTTGACATTCCAAAGTTTTGCTCATCCTTAATGAACAGTTAACACTGGTACTTGCATTCTGGCCATAAGTATAACCGTCGGTTCGAACGGTTCATACCTATTATCATGGTATAGTTGATGGTAGGGGTGTCTTAATATTAAAATAATGAGGTCAAAGAAACAATTTGTTTTTTTATAAAATGTTTTATTATGGCAGAACACAGTTGAGTGAGGTTCCATTCCGTTCGACGATTCAAACTATTAGCCGCCATTTTCTCTCGAAACTTGATCCCACATGCTTCATAAAATGCTATTCGAATTTGTAGAAAGATATATATATGTATGTATATATGTATATTTTGTTGGTTTTTTAAAAAAAGTATTTAAAGTCATGCATAATAGGAAATATTTTTTAATGCAATCATCGATGTATACATATTTATTTATTTTTATAAATAATTGGAGCCCTATTCGAACAGGCTTCTTCATTTACACGCTTGGAACTTTATTTATTTATTAAGTAAAACTTATTATTAATAATATTTGATATTAGTCTGTACCTATTTATTTTATTTTTTTGTTTGTAATTTAGAATTGTCATTTGGTTTCGTTTCTCACTAAAATATTTGATTAAAAAGAGAAGTTTATTTACAATTAAGAGTCCCTTTATCACTTTGTTAAAAAATATTGTTTATTTTTAATATCCTTTTTTTTAATTATTTGTAAGAGTTTAATTCTAAAATACTAATAGCATTTTACTATCTCAATGAAAATAAACCGATTCAAGCGAAAATACTTTCCTATTCTTATCTAGGAATTAATTGCGAGACATGCCATGTTCAAAAATTGTTACAGAAAAGGACATTGTGAATTATTAAAAAAAAAAAATCAAATTTGAGGATCCACAAAGGATTAAATCCCTTTGAGAAGATGGAAACATTTTTGTTTGGGGAACATTTGTGTGTAAGTTTGGGTATCTTTAAGGGGTATAGTACCGAATTGAAGGGATGGAAAAATAGTGGTTTTTTTTCCCCGTGTGTGAAGCATTCACAAATGTTATATTTTCCAAAAAAAAAACAATTCAGTGAGGGACTCGCATAATTTTAATTGGCGGAATAAAATTTTCTGTCGTGTTTAATTTTTTTAAATATATCTACCTATAATGTCTGAAATAAGAAGTCACTTTATTTTTAAGTGTCCCTATTTGTATCTTACACTAGCCACTAAGGAAGGAAGAAAGAAATTGTTTTAAGAAAGATCTTGATAACAATGTTATATTAAATGTAAACTCGAATGAACGTATTGAATCAAATGGAAATTGTCTTTTTTCTATGTATAATATGTACATCTGAGCATCAAATATTTCACCAGCTCACACATTGGTGTCTCTCTTGTTTAGTTAGTTCGTAGCCCTCTCGTCACTGCTAGAAACACAAATAGATTGTCGTCGGCGACACCAGCAACGTCGGTGCTAGCAGCTTTGGTGATACCAGCAACGTCGGCATTACCAGTAGCTCTGGTGATACCAACAACGTTGGTTTTACTGTCATCTTTAGTGCTACTAGCAACGTTGGCATTACCAGTAGCTTTGGTGATAACAGCAATGTCGGCACTACCAATAGCTTTGGTGATACCAGTGGCGTCTGAATTACCAGTAGCTTTGGTGGTACCAGCAACATCAATATTACCAGTAGTTTTGGTTTTACTATCATCTTTAGTGTTACTAGCAACGTCGGTGTTACCAGTAGCTTTGGTGATACCAGCAATGTCAGCACTACCAGTAGCTTTTGTTGTACCAGCAACGTTGGCACTATCAGTAGCTTTGGTGATACCAGCAGCCTCGACGGTCCCAGCAGCACTGTCGCTACCAGCAGCGTCGCCGAGGCGGCAGGAGTGGGTCTGTGGATCTGTGCTGTCAGATGGAGGCTCGGTGTGAGTGCAAGGGGGGCAGGTCGCTGCTGCTGATGGTCCCAGTGGCTCCCATGAGGGACAAGGGCTGCATCGGTATCATCAGGTGGTTGATCTTCCCAGGGGAGCGACGGACGCTGTAGTGGTGCCTTGAGGTGCCCAACTGGTCAGGGTAACAGCTGCAGCTACAGCTGCAGACAGATGTGCCGTCATCTATCGAGCTAGAGTCCTCGCCACCGAGCTGACCACTTAGGATGGAGCCGTTGGCGGTGATGACGTCTCCCTCCAGACGCACGGCGCCTTGCGCCGCCTGAAACAGGGTCGTTGGAGGGGTGACAAGGGCTTTGGTCAAGGTTTGTCTCTCCAAGCGCTTCCTATTAACGTCTATGACTGTTTCAATATCAACACGACAGTTGTGTTTCGACCAAAGAAATGGTATTCCACCAGAGGTATGTAACGTCATCTTAGGGAGGGAAGCACTTATTAACCAGTTAACAATTATTGTTATTTAGAGTATTTAACGTTCACTTTACTTACTCACTGATTATATCAGCCCACGACTTGCAAACTATTTCATAGGAAGAACCTTATCTGACAGCTAGAAGAGCTACTAGATCTACTTTCATAGGAAGAACCTTATCTGACAGCTAGAAAAGTTACTAGATCTACTTTCATAGGAAGAACCTTATCTGACAGCTAGAAAAGCTACTAACTCTACTTTCACGTATTCATACGTCAAGTCATGTAATCTATAGCTGTCACTTTTGATGGATATCAATACATATAAAATAATAATAATAATAATATGGTAAAATGTTATCACGGTTGGCCGCAATAAAATATTTTTGTATCTTATATATATAAAAAAAAGGCTGTTCCTATGAAAAATGGACTGTAGATACATTGCAAATGTTCAATAAAAAATGACAAAGAGTTTAATGGATGGTGGTTTTGTTGAGATGATATGATACTCAACATAATTAATTCAAATATAAATTAGGATTTATACAGAGAAGAGAAGATATCACACTATACAAATTTCCATAAATTTATGTTTTTATATTTTTTTTTATTGAAAGCTTGTGTTAAGAGTTTCCAGTGATTTAATAATGTAATATCTAGTGCCCTAATCATTGAAAGCAAGCATGTTAATCTAATTGCGAGTGCATTTTAATGTGGTTATGCTAGATTTGGCGTGTGCTTGAAGAGATATGTTCCCTTTATGACTGACGTTTATGTTTTGGAAAGCTTCTACATCATGATATAATATGAATGGTTATTTGTTGGAATTTAAAATAAAACCAACTTTTCTTTATATAAACCTGAACATGAAATAATTTATACTCACCGATTGTTTATTATTATTTTTTACACAAAGGGGTTGATCCAAATTTCTCTTTAAATTGAGGAGGGGTTTCTCTGTACAGTCCGATGGATATTTTTAAGGGCATAGCCCCTCTAAAAACATCGCCGCCATAACTATGGTATTTAAATAGATGCCTCTAAATAAGTTATTTAGAATTATTGGCTCCAGGAATAGACAAACATAATTGCAAGACCCATTTTTTATGTGTTAAGGGGCAAATAATAATAATTTTGAGATAGAAAATTTTTCCTCCTAAGAGAAAGGCCTGCAGCCCTTTCCCCCAACACATACTTTTGGATCCACCCCCTGTGTACACACATTTTAAAATACAAGTTTGTCAAAATTGTGCAGCAGACACAAAACCTGCCTTTTTTGTGTGTTAAACTATAAAGTGAAACACACATCTATTCGTGACAGTGAAATAGTGACATCACAAACCACACGGACATGTTTCAAAGTGAGAAGCGTGTTCATGTAATCTCAAACTACAAAACCTTAAAAGTGTTTATTTATTATGTTTATAAAAAAAGTGCTCTTTTGGTTTTTAATTTAAGGCGAAAAAAAAAATTCACTCTTTAATGCTTGTTCACAAATACCTGATTGCTTAGCTATTCGCTGCTTCCATTGCTGAAAATAGAGTAAAAAGCATTTTGGGAGCGTTTTGTATTATTTTGACAGCACACTTTTTTTTTTTAGATGGGAGGGTTGGAGTTAGATTATTTTGTCTGTAATTTGTTTGGAAAAATAATGTTGTATTTTTCTTATTCACACTTGCGCCACATGTGAATTATCATTGTTGTTTTCCTATACTCTCCAGTATTAATGCGGGTGCATTTCCTTTGCTATTCTCATTCACATAGTTTAAGTCTTATAACATCAACATATTTTTGTTCCGAATACATAAAACATTTTTTTAGTAAGATTAGTTTTGTTTTAATTTTTTAAATATGGTAATATAAGCAATTCTTGAAACCTGCTCAGGTGGCCGTATGGTCCAAGGCGTCAGTCTCGTGTTGGACCAGACTGCCTATGACAGGGAGATCGGTGTTCGAATCCCCGTCGCGTGTACCCAGAGCGGTTTTTACTAAATGGTTTTCCACTCTACCTACACACAAATTAAATTCAACCTTCCTCATCTCTAACTCATTAGTGTAATTAGTAAATATGCGTATAGCCTGAACGTGGTGCTAAATAAAAAATGGTGTTTGAATATCTGTCGAGCACACCGTGGAATTAGAACAGCATTTTTTTTAAATGAAGATAAAAAGTTTATTTTTAAAGTCCACATTGCTCACTACAGATATTCAACAACCCTTGATATTAACAAGTGTAAGAAACTAAACGTATCTACTGAAGAGTATATTTGATTTATTATTTCCAAAAAGGATTTCGGTATAAAAAATGTAAAAATACAGACGTAAACTCGTGCTCCTGCAACAATGACCGCATTGGGAGATACTTTGTCTTATCTTTGTGGCCGGTGAAGTTATTAACTTGGACCGCTACAGGACTCAACCTAAAACCTCTCGGAACATGGTTGGCCAGTGCCTGACGGCCATAGGTTTCATTAACACCGCCTCTATCTCACCTAGTCAATATTCTAATATCAACCTCTCCATAATCAAAATTGAAACCGTGCCTTCAACATGGAGGCTACCCTTTCAAAATTGGGACTGTACCTCCGTAATGAAGGTTGCCCTTTAAAAATTGAGGTCGGCCTTCTAAAATGGAGACTGTGCCCCAAACATGGGGGCTTCCATTTCAAAATGGAAGATTCCTTTTCCAAATTGAAGAGTCCCTTTCAAAATGGAGGCGTCCTCTCCAAGATTGAGGTTGTTCCTCCAACATGGAGTCTTCCCCTCCAACAGGAAGGCTTGTATCCCAACACGGAGGTTGTTCCTCCAACAGGAAGGCTTGTATCCCAACACGGAGGTTGTTCCTCCACCACGGAGGCTACCCACCTGCAGAGCCTCCGCCTCGTCCCTCCGCTCGTCCTCCGTGTTCATGGTGACGAAACGCAGCACCAGGAGGTTTAGAGACGCGGCCACGATGGCCAGCCCGAACAGGATGAAGATGAGAGCGAAGGCCACATACTCGGGCTTGTCGTCTAGGGCGTTGTCCTTCTGAAGCGCCACCATGTCGCCGAACCCTATGGTGGTGAGCGTGATGAAGCAGTAGTACACAGAGTCGAAGTAGGACCAGCCCTCGTAGCGACTGAACGCAGCCGCGCCACCGGCTATAGTGAGGCTGAGGAGAAAACAGGCTATAGTGAGACTGGGGAGAAAACAGGCTATAGTGAGACTGGGGAGAAAACAGGCTATAGTGAGGCTGGGGAGAAAACAGGCTATAGTGAGACTGGGGAGAAAACAGGCTATAGTGAGACTAAGGAGAAAACAGGCTATAGTGAGACTAAGGAGAAAACAGGCTATAGTGAGACTGGGGAGAAAACATGTTATAGTGAGGCTGGGGAGAAAACAGGCTATAGTGAGAGCTGGGGAGAAAACAGGCTATAGTGAGGCTGGGGAGAAAACAGGCTATAGTGAAACTGAGGAGAAAACAGGCTATAGTGAGACTGGGGAGAAAACATGTTATAGTGAGGCTGGGGAGAAAACAGGCTATAGTGAGACTAGGGAGAAAACAGGCTATAGTGAGACTGGGGAGAAAACATGTTATAGTGAGGCTGGGGAGAAAACAGGTTATAGTGAGGCTGGGGAGAAAACAGGCTATAGTGAGACTGAGGAGAAAACATGTTATAGTGAGACTGGGGAGAAAACAAACTAGTCATTAGCGAGACTAAAGAGAAAACAAGAGCTGTAAATAGACTAGGAAATGAACAGACGCTATAGTTAGACGAGGTATATTACCATTCATTCACCCAAGGGAAAGATGAAGTCAGTAATTAAACTTGGAAATGATTTACTTTATAGCCAGACATGGGAGGGAACACTTTTTCATTCAAGCCAAAGAACAAGAAATTTTCGCGCCGAGTGCGGTTCAAATAGTCAATATAGGCCTATATATGAACAACTTCAGTTGGAGACACCGCGACTCCCGAGTGTTGCCTAACCTGGAGAGCGTAGTGACCACGCAGATGAGGTTGATCTCTGACGCCTCGATGTCCTTACATCTGAGCATGCGCTTCACGTTTCTTATCACAACAGAAGAGAACTTGTTGAGCCTCTCTCCTATGCTCTGGAACATGACTAGGCCGAGGGGGATGCCTACTATCGCGTAGCACATGGTGAACAGCTTGCCGCCGATTGTGTTCGGGGTGGAGTGGCCATAGCCTGAAACATATTACAGTAGCTGTAGGGCTTAAGATAAAATACATGTAGTCGAAAATAACAAAGAATAATAAAAAAAAAGTGTCCTGGTGGTCTAGGGGTAAGGTGTCAGACTTCTGTGCTGGCGGCCGGGGTTCAATCCTCGGTCCCGGCACAGATTTATCTGATTTCCAAACCCTTCCTTCACCTCTGACAAGACATCTTGTGAATGTGGGGAATGCCAGGCCGCCACCGTGGTTCGGATTCCACGTTAAACTGTAGGTCCTTCATTTCATCTCACAATCACCCTACCATTACACATTAGCGTAAGTGCGTATAACCCGAACGGGTAGTAAGACGCGGTGCTAATAATAAT
>CABFVZ010000891.1:57168-81043 GCA_902151445.1 Timema monikensis
CCCCCCCCCCCTGCAATTTGACGGAAGAGGGTGGACTCCTTGGGGGTTAATTAATTAATACAAGTAAGGGGTTTTTAAAATTAGTTTTTAATGAAAAACAGTTTTTTTTTCCAACTCCGGAGACAACTTTAACTGCTATTGAATTACTTTTGCTCCGCCCGCTTCGGGATCACCGGGCTAAAAAAAACCTGTGACGATAGATGAAGTCAGGGAAGTTAGGAAATATGAAGTCATTTTACCCCATTTTTGGGTTGAGACTCAAGTAAAATATAAATCGGAGAGATACGATTTTAAATATAAATATTAAGTAATAGAGGACATGTTAACTGGTCAGGTGAAACCAAGGGTGCAACAAGGGGGCATTTAATGAGCGTGAGGGGGGGGGGGGCATAAAGGTTTGGTCCATATCTATTTTGACTAGACATAGGATGTTTAGAGATTTAAAAAAATGTGTTTTAGGTGACTAAAATAGGAAAATATAGAGCATTGAATAAACTAGTTGGCCTCAAGGTAAAGTTCTTGCCTCAGGACCCAATGTTCTTGGGTTCAAACCCAGCTGGGGTCAATGGATTTCTCTTGAGTGATAAAATCCTGTAGCACAACTTCCTTCGGAGGGGAAGTAAAGCCGTTGGTCCCATGTCGATAGTAGACATGTAAAAAGAACCATGGAAGGTATGTGAAAATACTTTCCCGGCAAAAATTGATAGAACGCTTCACGCTCGCTCGTAGAAATTCGGCGGGAAAAGCAACGGAGAACCTCCACGATACCTGAACTTCCCTAGAACATGTGATTTCTACCAGATGGTGCTAGTGGCACTAACCAGCTCCGGATGGATGGAAATCATATCAAACCAACCTCAGACTTGTTGAAATAGTAATAGTAATAATAATAATAATAATAATAATAATAATAATAAACTATGAACACACTGAACATTGAAATAAACACTCCATTACATTCATATATACTTTAATTCTAAACTTCAGTCATTTTTTTTTACATCCCTTGCTGTTTCCAGCCTGGTCAGGTTTATTTCAAGCCATACCGGATTGCTAGACCTGTCATACCTTAATATGCCTTATAATCTAATTTAAGACTAGGACAGGCACAACATCCAGTCCTTGCCCGTTAACTTATCAATGTGAAAGGGTAAACTTATATTTTCATCAATTATCAAATTTTTGATCGTGCCGTGAATCGAACCCGGGGCCCTTAGCTCAATAGGCAGACACGCTAACGAGCGATCTAAGGTGTTGGATGCTCTAAACTTCAGTTCTTCCGACAGAAGTTTGTACAAAAATAAATAAATAAGAACCGATTCTTGTGGAAGGTAACATTTTAGTTAACTTTCGTAAAATGTTTGATTCGAAACCGTGGCCTTATTCCAATGAACATAAACAGACGTAAATAATAATTATGACGTAGTTGGACTTCCATACGATGGTAGGTATAGTGTGGATGTCATACGATGGTAGGTATAGTGTGGATGTCATACGATGGTAGGTATAGTGTGGATGTCATACGATGGTAGCTTTGCCCTTTTCTGACAGATAGACAGTTTCTATCCATATCCATTCCCCTCTCAAAATGTTTGATCACTTTGACAAATCATTTAAATTGACTTTACTTGTCAAAGTGACAAACCATATCGGTCTTCTTTTCATACGTCCTAACCCTGTCATGAGGGGTTGACGTCACGTCACAAGAACTCGCCACATTTGTTCTGATGGACCGTTTCTACAGCCAGATGTCCTCCCTGGCGTTAATAACTCCAGAAACAGAGGGAGTTCTAGGAGCGAGCAGGAAAGAGCTTAACAGTTTCACCGGAAAAGTACTTTCACATACTTTACAGGGTTATTTTACATGCCCACAATTGACATGGAACCAGTAGTCTTACTTACCCTCCGAAGGAAGTTGTGCTACCGAATTTTGTCGCTCAAGAAAAATCCGTCAACCCCGGCTGGGTTTGAACCCATGATCATCGGGTTATAAGGCGAGCCCTTTACCCCAAAACCCTCGAGGTCAGCTGACAGTCTGTGGGATGAATAATTACTAGACTGTGATATATTACAGTCCTATTTTCATATAAATAACCTTGTCTGACAGCTAGAAAAGTTACTAGATCTACTTTCACGCATTCATACGTCAAGTCATGTGATCTGAAAATATCGCTTTTTATGTTTAATTTCAATACCTATAAAATAATAATAATAATATTAAAATGTTATCAATGTTGACCACAAAAGAACATGTTTGTATTTTATAAAAGGTTCTTTATATCAACATTGATCTGCTGTTTCAACTACCAGGAAAATACAAAGTTATCGTGATCTAATTTTATCTTAAAGTTAAAAAAACACAGTGAACAGATCCACTTTTATGAAGATACATTGAGACCCGCATCGATAGACAAGCTAGCTAAACGTCGGTCTCATCTGAACTAGTTGGTGGGGATGTCTGGGTTTGAATCCCGACCAAGTGTTCTCGGGTGAATTATCCCTAAACGGTTTCCTTCTTCCTCCACACACAAACTCGGGAACATTTCCTCTGTTATATCCCTATCTTATTAGTGTTAGTAAAAAACAATAGCCTAATGATTGGTAGTTTTATATATGTTAGGGTTGAGCTAGTTTGCAAGTCGCTTTATTATATAGTCGGTTGGTTCGTAAAGTGCATGTTATTAACAACAATAATATCTTAAGGTGGGTTAAAACACAACCCGAGTTAAGGTAAATATTTATGCAGTTTCTTCTAACTTTTTTTTTTCTTTGGCGAATATAAATAAAATTTTGCTCCAGTAGAAACATTTAATCTAATTTTGTTGACATGGTGATATCAACATTTGTTGAAAATATTTCATGAGAATAAAGAAATGTAAACGTTTTATCTTTATTTAAAAAGTTTATAATTTAATGCCGTTATGCTCATGACATATTCAACAAATGTTGATATCACCATGTGTGTAGAATGAACCACAATTAGGATCTACCATCCAAAAGAGAGGGTTCAAACACTTAATAAGGAAAATTAAAAAAAAACACAATAACAATCGGTAGAGTGGGCTGGGTGTGTGAACTTGTTATACCCGCTGGGTAAGCTAAATAACACCCAGCACACGCAATTTGAGATAGATGAGGGCCAGTTCTCACGGTCGCCCTCAAAGGTCGATAAACACAGCCCAGACGTCATACCATATTAGTGATTACCTCACATGAACTACTTAACTTAAAATAACCGAAGGATGATACTTATAAAGAAGGAACGAATATCACCATCAAGAATAATTTATTATAACTTCTCAAAAAAGAGAACAAAAATAGATATAAATACATAAACAATCATCAAGTATGTAACGTCTTTACAACCTTATCCAATGGCCTCATACCATGAGCGCCAAATTTGAAAGTAAACATCTACGCTTACTCAGGAAAGCTACAGTTTGGCGTGAAAGCAACAATTAAACCTCAGCCTAACCTCGTACAGTTCAATAAGACAAATACCAAAATATAACCTATAAACATTATTATTAATACCTCATCAGTCCCAAAAAAGGGGAAGGAGGTATATTACTAAACCTAACTGACGTATTACCAAATGTTGGTGTTGGATTGACCCATGCATTAGATTGGCCTACACCTCTCGTTTACAATCAAAAACTTTGTTGCTATAACAACTCCCTTTTACCCCTATGCTGCGCTGATGGCGGCAGGTAATTCATGTTCAAAGGTGAACATCAAAAACAACCCAACAAGAACTATTCTAATACAATAAACATTAGCTTAATGAAACACCTTGCGAGGTTTATATTAAAGTTCATAGACAAGGTAAAATTATGAATGACATAATTTTTTAGGTCTTAAGTTCTGAACCAAACTTATTAACCTTTGAAAATAATTAACAAAAGCAGGTTTTTTAGAGATTACGCTCAATAATATAAGTGCACAAAACGTAACATCATAAATAGTATACAGAACATAATATGATCCCAGCAATCTTTACGCAATTTAAATTTATTATGCCCGAAGTTTTACGTCCAATCATAATAGATCTAAATCTTAACTGTGAACTTTGCCTTGTCATTTAAATCAACACAAATGCCCAAACGAAGTAAAATCGTAACTTGTTTCACTAACATATTAAATCTGAAAAGTCTTAAAGTCCAATTACTTTATGCATACTGCTAAGTGCAAAGTTTTAAGTTATATTTAGGCAGATATTTGAAGACGCAACCTAATGCCAGTATGAAAGTTTTAAGTCCATTTATCATGGAAAGTCACTAAAGCGCACGTTTGAAAGATCCAGTCTATCCATTATGAAATAACAACAAAGTGCCTAAACGGAATTTTAGAAACGTTAAAGATTTCATCTAAACTGAATTTAGCTTACATCGTTAATTTTGAAGCGTTCGCCTGTTCAGGCGAATCCCAACGCCAGCCCAAGAGTGGCTCACACTTCACATGGTTGGTCTTTTATATGCACAAAACACGGCTTGCAGAACATAGTCAAGGGGGGGGACCAAAGAACGTAGACAGGGTGGAGAAGGTTCTAGGAGCCTCACGGATCTAGTAGAAGCCCGCTCGTAACCTTGGTGGAGTGTTACTTCTTTTCTTCTTATGGTCTTTGGGCAGGCAGAAACGGCGTGATGTAATCCAGTGGGCGCGCCTCAGTCTTACAAGGAAGGTCTTGACGGCCAGGTGTGTGTTGATAAGTGGCTCGCAGTGTTTACATGAGCATGGCCGCTGACGTCTCGTAGAATTGGGTAAGTTTACAATTCCCAGTATTGTAACATTAGCTAGCGGCTAATGTTACAAGAAAATTAAACTCTTATGTTTGTACTGGAGAAATATTTGATTTATTTTGACCAACAAAATGTTTTGCTAAGAAAACTGTAAAAATACTTACCTTAGCTCGCTTCCCCTACAGTCCCACCTTAACACTCACATTATTACTCTCCATTCCCCCTCCTTTAGTTTCGATGAAATACTTTTAAAAAAATTACATTTATTTCGTTTATTTTAATAATGAATTTATAAAAGATAGTTCTAAAAGTGTTCTTCACGTAACGGATGAGATGATAAAAAAAACTGTCTCCCCCCTCCCCCCTTTCAATTTCCTGTGATTTTTGTACTCGGGTAAAATTCTCTCTCATTCAGTACCATTTTCATCAACAACAAAAAAACGAAAAAAAATATCTTTCCCACGTTGAGGTTTGGCTTTTCAGTAAGGGTTGTTGGGGGAGAGGAAGAATGAGGGTGTTAGAATGGGGTTGATATTAACTTGTCAGTTTACGTCAAAACATTTCATATGTCTTATACTATCTTCAGGATTTTTTTTTACCTCGAACCGTATTTCATTTTTTACTTTCCTTCGCTTATTTTTACTCTATCGGTGATTTTTTTGTTTTATTCCTCCGTTAAAAAAAGAGGAAGCATGCACACGAACGTGGGGAATACAGGAAACTGCTGCTAAGCGTCTGCTATGAGGGTTCGTAGGGGTGGAGGGGGTAGTAGGAAACCCAATCAAATCAAGTGGTGGTTGGAGAAGAAGCTACCATCCATTTCATTTAGTTTATTCGGTGCTGGCGACAAACATTGACCAAACTAAACGAACAGCAAAGAGGCGAGTTTTCCTAAATACCAGACCTTGGGACAACTCCTTTGGTACGATTCATCGTAAAGAAAGAGGGGGAATAAACAATACTGACAATTCATGACAACGTTAATATATGTATATATCTTTACTAACCGAAGGTGGGAGAGGGAAAGGGATAGCGGATTAGGGACAGTATTTTTACAGTTTTTATAACATAAAACTTAATTTGGAACAAAATAAATAATATCTTGCTTCAGTAGATACGTTTGATTGAATATGTTACTAAATCTATCTTGAGCTAGTTGTATCCAGTCCACCTCATTACACAATATCCTTTCTTTAGCTAGTTCTATCCAGTCCATCATTACACCCTATCCCTATCTTAAGCTAGTTCTATCTGTGTCTAGGTCAATGACTCAATGCCTATGAGTCAATATCTTGAACGCGGTTCTAGTTTCTTCCAATCACGCTGAATGTCCTGCGAGATTTGATCATCCTAACAAGGTCTTGTGATGAGTGTAAGTTATGTAACTCCTTATATAACCTCCTTCACTCTACTTTAGCTTCATCTCTTTTTTCTGGATCAACAATTTTACTAAGCAGTTTATTTTAGATCAAACTTAATTTATTCTCGTGGTGTAAGGTAAGAGGCCATGTTTCACGCCCACAAGGAACTATCGCTTAGTACACAAAGCAATCTCCGCAGTTATTGAATAACTATCATTGACATAACGGAATTCAAACATGAGCTTATTGACTTTATTTAATAAGGTTCTGTTCAAACTACGCCATGCTCATGACAAATACCTAAAGGCTCTGTAGACAATTGATCTAATGAAGCAACGGTACTGGGGAAACAGGCGGAAATCCCAATATTAGCTCGAAATTAATTAGTGCTGCCATCTGTTTTACAACCAGAATACCTTTTTAATAAATTCTAGATTATGGTTAAAAGCGGTATAGGTCATATTTAAATTAATTTACCCCCCCCCCCCTGCGGGACGGGGTTTAGAATAGTCCCGCAGTAACCCCTGCTTGTCGTAAGAGGCGACTAAAAGGGGAGGCTTCTCTGCAGGACAAACCTATCTTATATATTTCCTTTCACCTCCGTTTTTCTTCCTTCTTTTCCTCTTTCCTTCACTCTTCTCCCTTCTATTACTTTCTTTACTTCTTTCTTCCCTTCCCTCTGCCGTTCATCCTGCACGGAGACCTTTGACCTCTACGTTGACGACCTTGGCTACTGACCCGGCTCTTCTCGGACAAGGACTGGATACCACTGCTTTGAGCTCCTGAATGAAAGTGCGCCGGTTGTAATATCTTAGAAGGGCCTCAGGGATGACAATAACCTGGTACCCTACTTTTAGAAAAGACCGGTTGCGTTCATGAGGGCCCAGACGTATAATTGGCACTTTCTTGCACCCACTTGCTGCGATGACTTCTCTCCTGGCGATGCCTCTTGCAAAGGTTGTCATGTCTAGCATCGTATGGAGCCTCTCGCAGGGGTGTTAACAGGGCCTCATGTGGTATAACCAACTTGGATCACCCTGAGTCTACGATCCAAGTATTGTGTGGGTTGCCCCCCAAAAATGGTATGGTCGCAGCTGACACCTCACTGTCCTCTGGCACCGTACTGCTAAACCCTGTTGGCAACTCACTCCCCGGCCCCTCAAAGGGCCGTAATATTGATAAGAGGCGGAAAGGGGTAAGCCCGTCCAACCCTTTATTGGAAAAAAATCCAGGAAGTGGTGAGGCCCCAGCCCCGCTTCCTGGTAATGTCTCGAGTAGAGGACAATGAAAGTTTAAAGCAAGTAAGCCCATTTGTCCTTGAAAGAGTGATAAATGGTTCAGCAATATTTGACGTATCAATCAGAAAACTGCGTGATGGCACGATCATGATACAAACAATGACTAACATTCAGTCCTCAAGAGTAATGGCAATCTCGGAAATACCGTTGAGCAACACGTCTCATATACCAGTGAAGGTGGAGCCTCATGGGTTCCTCAATGTTTGCAAGGGAGTGTTCACCTGCTATGACCTCAACTGCGGGAGCAATGAGGATATATGTGAGGAGCTTTCCCCTCAACACGTCACCGAAGTCTACCGCATTGTCACCAAAAATAATGGACAAGATAAAAGAAACTGACACTTATATCCTTACTTTTGCGACACCTACCATTCCAAAGGAGGTCCGAGCAGGTTTCCACGTGCTCAGGGTCCGGCAGTATGTCCCTAACCCTTGGCGCTGTTTTCAGTGCCAGGAATTTGGGCATACGAAGCTGCGATGCTGTGGTAAGTCAACCTGTGCGGATTGCGGACAGGAGGCTCACGAAACACCACATGAGTCTCTTTAAGTATTGCGTCAACTGCAAGGGTCCGCATTCCGCCTGGTCTCGGACCTGTCCGAAATGGAAGGTAAAGAAAAAAGTCCTGGAGATACATTCCGAAAAGAAGATCTCATGTGCCCAGGCACGCAAGTAATACGTATCTAGTCATGCTCCGGTATTTCAAACCTCATACAGCCAGCTTGTCAGTCAAAACCTCAACTGTTGCAACTGCCATTGCGCAGTTAATCTCGCTAAAACGTCAACGCGACCTGTGCCATTGGTCTCTACTCGAGACAACCGTAGTGATAACGCACCAACTAAGGTGGTGCCGAAAGGAGGTGAAACTGGCACCGAGGAGCCCACCTCGGGGAACACCAACACCCCCAAGACCACCCCGGGGAGCCTCACAGAACCCACATAGTCTCAGTTATCACCTGAACATAATGTCCAACCATCACCTAAACAGAGTGTCTAGCTACCACCTGAACATAATGTCCAACCATCACCTAAACAGAGTGTCTAGCTACCACCTGAACATAATGTCCAACCATCACCTGAACAAAGTGTACCAGACGGAAGAGGCGTGGCTCACCTTGTAACGCCTCCCAGCGTCGTTTCTCCGTGTCGGACTCTAGAGCGTCGAACACCGCGGCTCCCACGAGAAGGTATGTGAACGTGCAGACGATCAAGGACAGAGTCCGGACGTTTTGCTTCTTCATCCTCTGAGGGGCACCATGCTGAGAGGAGGCGCGTCCCGGCTAGTGGCGGGGGGAGGCGGCTCCGGCTCCGTCAACACCGCCCGCCGCCGGTCGCCGCTGCCGCCGCACTCCCGCCATCGCATCCTGGAACACACGCTCAGATGAGAAGCAGGAACACACGGTCATACAAGAAGCTAGATCACATGGTCATATAAGAAGCTAGAACACATGGTCATACAAGAAGCTGGAACACATGGTCATATAAGAAGCTGGAGCACATGGTCATATAAGAAGCTGGAGCACATGGTCATATAAGAAGCTAGAACACATGGTCATATAAGAAGCTGGAACACATGGTCATACAAGAAGCTAGAACACATGGTCATATAAGAAGCTAGAACACATGGTCATACAAGAAGCTAGAACACATGGTCATATAAGAAGCTGGAACACATGGTCATACAAGAAGCTAGAACACATGGTCATACAAGAAGCTAGAACACATGGTCATATAAGAAGCTGGAACAAATGGTCATACAAGAAGCTAGAACACATGGTCATACAAGAAGCTATAACACATGGTCATATAAGAAGCTGGAACACATGATCATACAAGAAGCTAGAACACATGGTCATACAAGAAGCTAGAACACATGGTCATATAAGAAGCTGGAACACATGGCCATACAAGAAGCTAGAACACATGGTCATATAAGAAGCTAGAACACATGGTCATATAAGAAGCTGGAACACATGGTCATACAAGAAGCTGGAACACATGGTCATATAAGAAGCTGGAACACATGGTCATACATGAAGCTAGAACACATGGTCATATAAGAAGCTAGAACACATGGTCATACAAGAAGATAGAACACATAGTAAGATGAAAAGCTGGAACACATGGTCATACATGAAGCTAGAACACACGGTCATACATGAAGCTAGAACACATGGTCATACAAGAAGCTAGATCACATGGTCATATAAGAAGCTAGAACACATGGTCATATAAGAAGCTGGAACACATGGTCATATAAGAAGCTGGAACACATGGTCATACATGAAGCTAGAACACATGGTCATATAAGAAGCTGGAGCACATGGTCATATAAGAAGCTGGAACACATGGCCATACAAGAAGCTAGAACGCATAGTAAGATGAAAAGCTGGAACACATGGTCATACAAGAAGCTAGAACACATGATCATATAAGAAGCTGGAACAAATGGTCATACAAGAAGCTAGAACACATGATCATACAAGAAGCTAGAACACATGGTCATACAAGAAGATAGAACTCATAGTAAGATGAAAATCTGGAACACATGGTCACATAAAAAACCAGAACACATGGTGATAACAGAAATACATACAAACATAATTATAAATAATACCAACTATTTTTTTTATACTAGAGGTCAATAATACGTCAATATTCATCATACACTCGGTGTAGGTAATGTTCACGATCAAAATACAAAATATAACGGAAATAGTGTAACAGACAGAACTGTTCGGCTTCCTCCGAACTAAACTCCCTCTTCTTAACGTTGGTATCCCTTCAACAAATCATCCCGCTTTATTTGTTTGTTTTGGATGCCTTAGTTCCGATAAAGGGCGCCGGATCATACAACTTTATCAAAATAAATTTAAAGGGAGAAAGGGTGAAACAAGGGGTGAGGGGTTAGAATCTAAGCCCACTGAAGATAAGACAATGTCAGTCACAGCAGTTTTTACAACCCTGCTCATCTAGGGTTTGAGAGGGGTGGAAGGGTGAATGGGGGGAGGGTGGAATGCCAAACAACTTTTTATGCGTCGGAAAAACGTTTTAAATCCATCCAAAACCTCATTTCCTTTCCTTAGGGCAGTAGTAATATTAGTATACAACTAATAGTAGTAGAGACGCTGAGAAGTTTAGTGAGCATAAGTTGGTACACATGGCGATCTCATTAAGAGCTAGAGTGTGTCTTACAGCAATTCCAAACTTACAAAACTTAATAGGCTGTGAATTGACTAAGTCCGGGCGGATCCTAAGCATTTAAATTTCGAACGTAATTTTCAAAGAAATTTTATTAAATTCAGATCTTATATCACGATGATTTATTTATTTTAAAAAACTAAGACCATCAAAGAAAACAGGTTAATTAACCGTATGAAAACAATGACTAGATTTTAAATATTACGAGATCAATGGATATATCTTAACTTTTTTTTAAATGTTGAATCATTAAACTGTTGGACCTGTAGATTCGTATTTCTAATTAAATTTCATCGAATAAAAACCTGGGTTCTATTTGGGTTTTTTTGATCTCGAATCTGTTATGAATCTTTTATATACTAAGGTTCGGAATTTTGAAACTTTTCACAGGATTATAAAGGTCCTCAGTTGAAAAAAAAAGTTTTAGTGCTATGTTATGCTAGATTAAATAACCAAGCTATTATTGTTGTTAGTCACATTTATAGCCTCATCTAAATATAATTTAAATTGAAAAATGACGTCTGGACACGAGAGTCGAACCCGGGACCTTTAGCTTAGTACGCCAATGCTCTAACCACTGAGCTATCCAGGAATCGTTCTGTACCCATGGTCATTCTTCATTTCCGCACGTCCATCATAGACTCTGCCTTAAAATATGAGTGAAGAATGACCATGGGCACGGGACGAGCTTAGTGGTTAGAGCATTGGCGTACTAAGCTAAAGGTCCCGGGTTCAATTCCGGTGTCCAAGATACATTTCTCAATTTAAAGTATATACTATGTTATTTATCAGGGATGAAGAAGTTATACAATTCGATAAAACGTACACGTATTTGCGTGGAGGGAGAGTGGAAACCTCTTCTGTAGTAATTACCCCTAGTAGACTCAACCGAGAATAGAACCTCAATCTCCCCGTCATCAGAGTCCAGTCTACCAAGAAAGTAGCGCCTTAGACCACGTGGTCAGCGAAGAGGAATATTAGTATTATTTTATTGTAATTCTTTTTAAAATTAAAGGGTTGTTTACAATGTATGTTTGCCATGTTGCCACGTTATGCAGGAATAAAGTAAGGGGTTGTTTACAATGTATGTTTACCATGTTGTCACGTTATGCAGGAATAAAGTAAGGGTTTGTTTACAATGTATGTTTGCCATGTTGCCACGTTATGCAGGAATAAAGTAAGGGGTTGTTCACAATATATGTGTGCCATGTTGCCACGTTATGCAGGAATAGAGTAAGGGGTTGTTTACAATATATGTTTGCCATGTTGCCACGTTATGCAGGAATAGAGTAAGGGGTTGTTCACAATGTATGTTTGCCATTTTGCCACGTTATGCAGTTTTTTCCCCCCTGAGAGCTTTTGATCAATGTCATCATGAGCATCTGATATGAGGTATCTCCCAGTTGAGTGCTTTAGATGTACTCCGGAACTAAACAACTCGTAGAAATAAATACCACAGCTTTAATATCTTCACCTACACAGTTTTATAAAGACAAGCTTTGAACGTTAATCTCTTTAAAACGAGGAGTACTTTGCCAATTATTTCTTCGTCCAAAGTTTTAATTGCTTATTCTCGGCATTATTCACGTTTCTAAATCACAGCAGAGCGAGGGGGGGGGGGAAGGGATTTCCGTCTTGCAAGTTTCAAGGTAATGGGAGACGAAGATATATAAACATGTATGAGTGCTTTGATTACCCACATAATTACGTCGGTAAATGCGCACAAGTTTAGACACCCTTAGCTAAAAAATGATTTGCTTTGAAATAATTCCAGAATTAAAAATAGACTATCACCAACATAACCACATCGCTGGTCACATGGACTAACTCAGACCGGATGTGACCCATTTGACCAGCCCGTTTGTCTGCAATATTTTTATATTACTATCCTGCCTGCAGTCTCGCACACGCATGCACGCACCCCCTCCCCCCCACACACATTACAATTTAATTTTAGTGTGTATACATAATTTTTAATAGAAAAAAAAAACCATTTAACACTACGACCGGCCTCCTAATATAGTAGTCAACGCCCCTGGTCACTGATATAAAGGTCCTAGGTTCAATTCTCGGTGGTACCATATATATTTTTACCGAAAGGGAACTGTTACTACGGACTCACTTTGGTGGCAGCATGGTCTAAGGCGCTATTCTCACAGTGGGCTGGACTGTTGAGGACGGGGAGATCAAGGTTCAAATATCGGTAGGGTGTATTGCGGGTGGTTTTTCAAAAATTGCTTTACACTTTCTCTCCACGCAAATGCAGGTACACTTCCTTTAAATATGACCTTATCATCTCTCAAAACATTACCGTAATTAGTGCATAATAATATAACCCGAACGGGTAGTAAGACGCGTTGATAAGAAAAACTTTTTGATATTTTAATTTATTTGGGGTATTTAACGTGTACTTTCTAAACCGACTAATTATATCATCACACGACTTATAAACTAACTTAAATCTATAACAGACACAACACCCAGCCCCCCGGCCGTCAATTCATCACCGTGAAAGAGGAACATTTATTTCACCATTAATATATTTTTTGACCATGTCAGGAATAGAACACTGTCATTCCTAGGTAAAGGTCATTCTTCACTCATATTTGTAGGCAGATTCTGTGATGGACGTGGTCAGTGGTTAGAGCATTGGCGTATTAAGTCAAAGGTCCCCGGTTTTATTTCCGTGTCCAGGTGTAATTTTTAAATTTAAAGAATATTTTAACTTTTCAAAAATTCATGGAAAGTTGAGATAATCCAATTTTCAAGGACGTTCCACGGCCGTTGTCTCAGTTATGAAATCAAAGTAGTTGTTTATAAATCCAGCTTCCCTTCACACAAGATCAGTATTTGTTTTAACAAGGTCACAGCAGAACATACCCAGTTATTGGTTTGGAAGCCTTATAACCAGTTATTGGTTTGGAAGCCTTATACCCAGTTATTGGTTTGGAAGCCTTATACCCAGTTATTGGTTTGGAAGCCTTATAACCAGTTATTTTAATAGTAAATCCCACAGTCTGAAGAGATTTCACTTCAAGTAAAAGCCATATCTTTAATAATTCCTTCTATAACTATTCTAAAAAAATGTAGAAAACGGATCCTTCTTTGATTAAATAGATTGCACCTATGTTAGGATTCTGTCGCGAAGAGACTCTTTCGAGAGTGCCACTCCCCCCTGCGTGGGTCTAATCTGTGGCTGAGGATATGGGGGGTGACTGGATATCTGACTGTGTGGGTTCCCAATTTATGTACGGCTTTGGTTTTTAGGATTCTATTGTACTACTCTGCTCTACTACATAATTTGATGTTATTGAGTATTTTCTAAAAATACATAAAAGGATTTGAAAAGACTTACTCAGGAGTTAGTGACGGAATGAAGTATAGAAAGGAATTCTTAACCAATGGCCTGACTGACACCCTAGGTCAGGGGTTGGTAACCCCTTTTAAGCATGAAGAGCTATTTTCCAAAATATGTTTTACCCTGGTGGCGCCAAGAAAGATGTCGATTTTTGTATTTGAATTTTCACCTTTTATTTATGTATTTTCCAAAATATGTTTTACCCTGGGGGCGCCAAGAAAAATGTCGATTTTTGTATTTGAATTTTCACCTTTAATTTATGTATTTATTAGTGATAAGTTGAGAATATACATATTTTAAATGTAATAAACGAAACAAACTATTATATTAATCATTCCTCAGATTTAAATATTTTAGCTTCAAAATTTGAGGCATGTGACAAAATGGGCTTATTGTTAGAAAATTATTTATGAAGATATTAATGGAATAATAAATTGAAGACTAATGATGAATAGATTATAAAGAAGTTTAATTTCAAATAATACTCAACAACCATTCTGTTATTTCTCACACAAAACTATATAACAAAAAAAATATATACAAAATTACAAAATATAAGGTGGGCGTCTAAAATCTGTCAAAAGGGTGTCATGTACCTACACTGTTATGAACCCTGGTACCTTGGGCACGATGGTAGCCCTCCAGCACACGTACTTGACGATCCGGCGTTCACTCAAAACTCACAACACTACAACGTTAAAATAAATAAACACCCCAATTTAGGGTGTGTCTATTACAACAGCTATAAGAATTACAAAAATAATGTTCATATATTCATACGTCAATAAGTTCGATCTGAAGCTGTCACTTTTGGTAGATATTATCAATACCTATCAAATTAAAATAACAATATAATAAAATATTATCAATGTTGTCAGCAAAAAAAAAGTTTGTATTTTCTAAACGTTCCTTAAGACCGAGATCCTGCTATATATTATCACCAGCACGTGACCTAAACGAAAATAAAGTATTGTCTATTTTATTAATGATGGAGGTTCAATTCCCAGCCAGCCACTCTCCCTCTTCGTGAACGCTGGTACATTTCATTTACCTTATACCTTCCTCGTTCTCTCCACACTGGCGTAGTTAAAACAACGCTTATATCCTAAATAAGACGTGGTGGATACAAAATAAGTTTGTCTTACGATAAAAGTTTGGACACCTTACCTAAGTCGGTAGCGTGTATAACCATGGAGCTAATGGTCTCGGGCCCAATTACTGGATTGGGCGAAAACATAAATAATTAATTAAATGTGTGTTTCTCCTTTTACACTGATGAATTAATGGCCGGGGGACTGGGTGTTGTGTCTCTTATATATTTAATTAAGATTATAAATCGTGTGCTGATATAATTAGTCGGTTTATTAAGTTCACGTTGAATACCTTAATTTTTTTTTAAACACAAAACTTGAGTACGGCAAAATATTTTTAAAAAAATTATAAAAGTAAAAGAATTTGCACTGAAAGGACAATATGGCCGGTGTGGCTACATAATAGTAGGGGGAGGGGACGTTGGGGGTAAGGGGGGTGGGGGTTATGTTTGTCAAATGTTTTGATATTTGGGGCCATAACATGTTTATCTACAAGCTCATGTTGATAACAAAAAGAAAGGATAAAGGACACTTAAAGGAATCAAAAGAGTCCTCTATCTAAGAGTAAGATTATTCTATTTGAAGTGAAAGACAAGAAGTATTTTGAAGTTATAAGACCATTTTCGACGCGTAACCGGTCTAAGTCAACACTTGAAACGGACGGTGACTTCAACCTAGACGGACGAGTGTTCGAGATTATTTCCTCGGATGGTTTCATCAGGCCCGGATATGGCGCGCGGTCAATACTGTACCAGGGGCGCAGGACGTTTTTAAACACCAGGAGGGACTAAGGCCTGATTCACACGCGCGACCAAATAGATAGGAGGCGAATCTGCTTGAAATTGACAGTAATACAACATGACTGCTTAATAAATAAAGAGCAAGAGGATCTGCTTGAAATTCGCAGTAATACACACGACTGCTTATCACATAGAGCAGAGTATACTTGAATATCTCAGTAATTCACACGACTGCTTAGCAAGTAGAGCAGAGTATACTTGAATATCTCAGTAATACACACGACTGCTTATCACATAGAGCAGAGTTTGCTTGAATATCTCAGTAATTCACACGACTGCTTATCACATAGAGCAGAGTTTGCTTGAATATCTCAGTAATTCACACGACTGCTTAGCAAGTAGAGCAGAGTGTACTTGAATATCTCAGTAATACACACGACTGCTTAGCAAGTAGAGCAGAGTTTGCTTGAATATCTCAGTAATTCACACGACTGCTTAGCAAGTAGAGCAGAGTTTGCTTGAATATCACAGTAATTCAAACGCTTAAAATGTAGAGTCTAAAAGCCAAACAGATTTTTTTGTTATTTTATGTTGAGAAAAACAAATATACAGTACTTTTGTGTAACATAATACGCTAGAGTAACTTAGAAAATGCTTTATTGTACTTGGTTTGAAATGTTTCATTCCAAACTGATAATTAAAGTTATTATCACAACATTCAACTCAATTAATGGACCTAATATATTTTTAGTATTTTTAGCACCTTGTCTTACTACCCGTTCCAATGAGGTATGAGGTTTAATTTAGAAAATGGGTATCTAATTTTTCGTGGTGGTAGAGTAGCAAACCATTTAGGAATATACACCTTACCGGGATTAAAACCTTTATCTCCCCGTCATTTTAATATTAATTTGTAGCGTAAATAGCAGCTTAGAATGGCGATAATTGAACATTATTGCGATCCTGTTTGTATTTTATATTGCGAAGCTTTGTAAGTTGTCGAAACTAGATTTATTACCTTAGGATCGAAGTCGAAAATTATATTATTTTCGAAGTTAAATCAAAAGTTTTCGAAGCTTCAAACCTTTATTAGAAAGTTTTTGGTCCAATCTTTTTTAATTTGTTAGATATTTTGGAGCTTAGGACAATCACTGGGGACTTGTTAAATACGTAAAGAGTGGGTGGGGTATGTATCTTTTGAAGAGAGTGTACCGCGTGTGTAACAAGGTCTTCGAACAATGCCAGCTCTTGGGAGAGGCTTAAACTTCTGGGCGCGTCATCCTGCAGGAACATGATGTGGGGATCCTTCTGTAACAATACGGGATAATCAGGACTATAGGGATCACCAGAATAACGAGTATACCATTACCAGATAATAGACTGACCATTTTCTCACAGGCAAGGTAGTGTCATATTACAACACTCCTGTTACCATGGTTACAAGGGGACCAACAGGTATACCATCACCAGATAATAGACTGACGACCAAGTAAGATAGTTTCATGTTACAACACTTCTGTTACCATGGTTACAAGGGGACCAACAGTATCCAAGGGGAGGGGTAAGTATTAAGATATTGAATTGTTAACACATCTGGTCTAGAGAAGGTCCAGCATTAGTGATACATTCAACCACTGAGCGCTGTAGTCGTTACGTAAGTGTGAGAAGATAACCGTGATTGTTGTTATTTATTTTTAGTACTAATCTGATAATGTTTCTGTTGTTGAAAGTAATGTAATACAAGCAATATAAAACAAACCATACGCGGGGGGAGGGGGGGGACAGAAACATTTAAACACAAATTATAATAGCTTGGAAAAATAACAAACGAAAATTTAAGACTTAAATTAGTCAGGGCGTTACGTGATTACATCATCACACACACAAGTTTTGGAAGCCAACCGAACAAACCCCTTATTCTAGGCAACCCAACAGTCTCTATTGCAGAAAACTCTCTCTCTCTCTCTTACTGAGCGTCAATGAACTCTTTATATGAAATTCTCGAAATATGGGGGTATTTAATACATATCGTTAGATAGGCTCGAAATGGGTAAAAGCTCGAAAAAGTAATTATCAAAATACTTCCTTTTAAAATTCGAATTAAATGTCATTATTTACCGTTAATTTGAGTGTACATTTCATGGGAAATTATTATTATTATTATTAGAACCGCGTCTTACTACCCGTTCGGGTTACACGCACTTACGCTAATGTGTAATGGTAGGGTGATTGTGAGATGAAATGGAGGACCTACAGCTTAACGTGGAATCCGAACCACGGTGGGAGGCCTGGCATTCCACACATTCACAAGATGTCTTGTCAGAGGTGTAGGAATGGTTTGGTAATCAGATAAATCTGTGCCGGGACCGAGGATTGAACCCCGGCCGCCAGCATAGAAGTCTGACACCTTACCCCTAGACCTCCAGGTCACCGAACTTCATGAGGAATCATGGTGGTTTCGAATTAAACAATGCCAAATTAACCAGATCCTACCATATGTATCTATATTTTTAAATGTAAAAAGGGTGATACAGGAACAGACAAAGAAACACGGGAAGAAGATAAAACCAAGTAAACAAACAGCAGAAAGAGGAGAAGGCTAACACACACACACACACACACACACAGATAAGGAAGATAAGGATCCTAGCAAGGAGCTAGGACATCAAGGGATCAACCCTTGACGGCGTGTCGAGTGGAACTCTCGGACATAACCTCAATCACTTCTATTTTAGGAGGAAAGAACTTTACCGACTTGCGCATGCGCAGTTCGTTGAACCTTTTGTCCGCCTATCAAGCCTCCCCCCCCCCCCCCGCCNTTTGCGAGTGCGATTTCGTAAATGCTTTTGTCCGTCTATGAAGGTCCCCCCCCCCCCCCGGCCCAGGCGAAGTTGCAAAAAGCTGAGGGGGGAAAGGGGGAAGGATCGAATAAGCTTTTAAGTGCTTTTTTATGTCTGTAAAATTAAATTTAAAAAAAAGTGAGGAAATTTATGTAATGTCACATCGTATACTTGATTTTGGCGCAACGCCATAGACATAAGACTCACAGCAACTAGGACAAGGACACAGGATTAGGAGGATTAATATTTAAATACTTGACCATAGGTTCGGTTCTTAAACCTACAGTGCACTACATTGGGTTTAATTCTCTGACCATCCGGGTTGAGATCCAAGCACACTCTCACCGAGCCGACCCTTCCAGTAGGCTAGTATATCTTTATTAAAGCACCCTTATTGATGCTCACATGGTATAAGATGTCGGGCTCGTATTAATACTGGATTACCAGTGACTGTGAGGTCAAGGTTTGAATCAAGGTTTGTTGGTTTTTTCACCTCCATCTCCAGGTGAATACAAGTGAATTTAACTGTACATCCTCCCTAATGCCTAGCCAATAATTTAAGATTAAAAAAAATCATATATTCACCAAAATAAATACATAGACAAGTTGTAATCTTCGTGGCTCTCCGTGAGCAGGACAACTTGTTTACTGGAGGATCCTGTTGCGAGGGGAGGGAACAGTTGTGGAGGATCCTGTTGCGAGGGGAGGGAACAGTTGTGGAGGTGTATGACGAAGACACGCATAGGATCAAGCAGAAGAGTGATAGAAAAACAAAAACACAATTTTTAAGTGCATCGCTCTAATTGAGAAATATTTTAACCAGAACATTTTTAAAACTGTTGTTTATAACAAAGTGGTAATTAAAGTTATTTAATTATGCTTTACCCACCCAATTCTCTAACGATTGAACTATAAAAGCTATAAATACACACAGTTTGTCAATTAACTAATTTAATTAATTAATTAATCAAGTCTGACAATGCCCGGGTTCAGTAAACTCATTATAAGGTTTTTTAAAAATTAGGTTTTATTATTATTAAATATTTTTCATCCCCGCATCTTACTACCCATTTTGACTATACGCTTGTGTATTATATACGCTACTGATTTTAGAGATTAAAAAGGCGACTGTATACTATATTTGGATAAAGAGTACCGGCATTTGCGTAGAGGGAGAGTGGTACATCATTGTTAGAACACAACCTTCATTTCACCCGACTGAGATTCAAACCTCTATTTCCCCGTGATTGGCAGTCTAGTTTACTTAAAGAGTAGCGCGTTAGACAAAGCGGCCACCAAATCGAGCTATCATTATTATTATTATTATTATTATTATGTGTACCGGATGTTACGGTTCATCAACTTTCCACATATATTTCACAGCGATGGGAAGGAAGTGTATCTATATTTGTGTGAGTGAGTAGTGGGGAACTATTAAAAAAATGCCTTTCCGGGATTTGAACGCCAGTCTCTTCACCATCGTAAAACCAGACAAGACGAGATTTATACCTTAGATCACATGTATAAACTATGTGTATAAAACCACTAGTTTTATTTAGTTTAATTTAACAAGCACCGTCTGAACCGATGGATGATTTCAACACGCAACCTACAAATAAACTTAATTCTTTTGACACAACACCCAGCCCCCTTCCCTCCCCCCATGCCGTAAATTAATCACTGTGAAAGTGGAAAATTACATTTTATTAATGATACATTTTCCGTCCATGCCGGGAATCAACCCAGATACCCAGAGCTCAGTATCCAGACGCACTACCAGCCGACATAATAAGATGTTTAAATAAAGTAATTTTTTTTACAGACGTTTAGTGAGGATGGAACTATATTAACTATTATAATGTTTTAGTTTATTATTATTATTATTATTATTATTATTATTATTATTAGCACCGCGTCTTACTAACCATTCTGGTTATACGCACTTACACTAATGTGTAATGGTAGGGTGATTGTGAGATGAAGTGGAGGACCTACAGTTTAACGTGAGATCCGAACCACGGTGGAGGCCTGACATTCCAGACATTCACAAGTTGTGATTAATACACGTCTTGTCAGAGGTGAAGGAAGGGTTTGGCAATCAGATAATCTGTGCCGGGACCGAGGATTGAACCCCGGACCCCCAGCACAGAAGTCCGACACCTTACCCCTAGACCACCAGGTCACCCAAAGTTTTAGTTAACTCCAAATCAGTCGTTAATAAGCTAATATCAACCAGTATTCAAACCGGAACCTCACAGAACGTGTGATCAGCTGTTTAACTTTAATGTTTTAAGTTTTTATATCGTGTGCAAATCTCAAAATTGTAATACTTGTGAGTGAATGCTTGTATTTAATTTATTTATGATTAATATTGAGAATAATAATAGCATATCAAGTCATTATGACGTAACATTTTAATTAAACTATCTGTTGAAAAAACTACCCCTGGGAATTGAACCCGTTACCTTTGGCTCTTCGTACAGCTGTCATAAAATTACTCGGGCTATATTTGCACACCCAGGTGGTTTGTTTCCTACACGCACACACACATGCACACACACACACACACACACGCACACACACACACACACACACACACCACCACCAACGCTTGTGAACACGTGGTCTAAAGGACTAAATGAAAAGTGCATTCATTCTGGATTGCCGATGACGGAGAGATCGGATTTCGAATCTGGGTCGGGTGAATATTTTAGCACCGCGTCTTACTACCCGATAGGGCTATATACTTAAGTACTAATTACGCTAATGGGTTAGGAATTGGAAAGGTTGAATATTTATAAGAAGTGAACACACATTTGCGTGGAAGAAGAGTGGAAAACCATTTAGGAAAAATCACCCCAGTTCACCCGAACGAGATTCGAACCTCTATCTCCCCCACCTTGGCAGTCTAACTCAACACGAAACTAGTGCGTTAGCTAACTATGCCACCCAGGCGGGTCCAGGTAAGGTGAACTGAGTATGCTTGTTCATAAATGGTTTCCCATTCTCTCTGTGCAAATGCGTGTGCATTTTCTAAAATATATACCTTCCTCATTCCTAACTCACTAGCGTAAGTAATATCCATCTGTGTGGCACAAAAGATTATTAATACACGGCGAAAATAAATTATTAATATTTAGTATGAGTTAATTAGAAAAATTACTTGATCAGAATATAAGTATATTTAATTATAAAATTAAATAATTTAAGGTCTAGTCGACAAAAGGCCAACACTCTTTTGTTCAACATATTACATTTTTTTGATTAGTGACAGTTCACGTGATTTTGCCAAGGTTAGTTCAATTTGACGAGACTGTACTAGTAATTGGATATCCCACACTAAATGTACTGTACATATAATGTAATGAACGAATTAATGTTTATTGACTTTAAAGGGGATACAATGCGATGCTACAGATTATAAGGTACAGAAGTACAGTCCGGTAAAGTCTAGCTTTCCTTGGAAACAACCCACTGACCGCCACTGTATTTGTTGTAGGACAGTACTAACTATAAGGGAGGTAAGTCTAAAAGAATGGATAGACAAAATATAATCTTAGTAAAAAAACATTCGCCAGATTTCATCCGAATAAAGAATGCAAAATTGAAATTGTAATAAAAAAAATCTAATGACTCCTAACCCGGGACTTAGTCCAAGATCTTCTGGTCAGGGTATTTCATTCTACCACTCACACCACCTTAAATGACGCTACTAATATTTACCAAAATAAACAAACGCCAAAACACAATTACTTGGGTATTTACGGCATTTTTTTAAAAAAAGATGGTATTGTCATTAGTGCTGGGATCTAGTGGCTAAGTTTAGAGGCAAGCATCCCCATCGACAAAGAAGGTTTTAATTGTTTACTATTCCTAAAGTTGTTTTAATAATTTAACAAACTTCAAAAGTTAGTCGACAGTTATTAAACAAGGGTAATTAATCATAGGCAGATCAAAGATGGCTAAATTGAATAATTACTCTACATTACTAAGTAAACAATCCACTTACACACGGGCGGGGTTAAAGAGTGGATTTACTGCGCCCCCTGCCCCTTTCACCCCCCGCACCTACATATGTGCCTTCAGAGCGCCACCAAGCGGTGTTAACTGTATGTCCCCCATTAGCTAATTGCTGGCGCACAGAGGAAGGAACAAGCAGCGCTTTGGCGGGAGTAAATGGAACCATTCTCTGCTGGGTTTAACTGCTGAGTTGGCGACGTCCTTTCGTCCGTTTATCTGTCGTAGTTAAATGAGGTGAGATCATGAGGTATAGAGGGTGTCGGCATTTTATTGTTAGCTTGAAAACTAGTCAAAACATTGGTTTAAACTAAAACCTTTAACTAGCCTACATCAATAATTACTTTAAATATGAAAAAAAAAGTTTCAAATTTTACTGTTATTTTAATACCTAAGAATGAACAAATATATGTTGTCAAAACATTGCTTCATTTTCGTATTCATTTAAATATTTCAAAAAATTTAGATTCATTCTTCTCCCCCTTTTCTTAGACTTTCAGCTATTACGTTTTTAAATAAATTATATGTAAAATATATGAATTAATTTTTACCGATTAATTTTATATTGCACAGTTAAAAGTGTCTCATAAATAATTTCAACCTAACTAAACTATTTTAAATATTTTTCATGAGCTTAAGCTGTATGTATTTTAAAATAAATTATGGGTTGAAGGGAACTTAAGAAAAATAAAAAGAGCATAAAATAAAAAGGTATTTTAAGAAATAAAACGTATAATGTAAACAATAAATTCATTACTAACTATTCATAACAACTTATCCAAGTATAAGCCCATGAATGAAGAAAATAATCTACGAGTAGGCCCTAGTAACAGTAATTTAAACTTTTATACCAAGTCCCTTGATTTCATATGTTAAAAGTACCCAGTGATTTGGTTTTTATTAAAATACATTTAAACTTAGCGATATTACTCCTATACGTTCAAATATTCTTTAATACGAATATCATATCATAGAACATCATAACGAAGTGACAACATTTACAAGATCACATTAAATAACATCACAACGAAGTGGCTATACGGTCGAAGATCTCGGTACCAAAGCTGTCCATATGCACGTCTGTTGTCAGTATCGACGTGAATCTGTGGCCCGTATCGTATCGCATTGCAGTGTAGCCTACTGTCGGAACACCTCACTAGCCTGCCGGTAATTACACACTTCCACTGTTTGAACCAGGAACCAACGCGCCAGCTGAAAGAGGTGCGGGGGGG
>CABFVZ010000891.1:91154-256714 GCA_902151445.1 Timema monikensis
GGGGGGGGGGGGGGTTTAATAAACGATTTTTCATATCTCTCCATTCAAATTCGGGTAAGATTAATCTAAATTTTACCTAACTCGTTCCTAACACATTATCGTGGCTAGTACATTTACAGGTAGAAATATTCAGTGATAAAAAATTACTAGAAAGTTTTTCAAGTGAACATTATTGTGTAATGTATTTATAATCTCAGAATGGCTATAATTCAACCTAAATATGTATTTTAGCCATCAGTATTTCTATTGGTGAAGCTTATTAAATGAAAAAGTCAGATTTTGTTGTTTGTGAAGTCGAAAATAAAAAATATTCTAGATGAAATCAAAGTTTTGAAAGCTTGAAACCCCCTAATTAACCGATAATTTAGCATTTTGTAACTATTTTATATTAATACACACACACCAGGGTTTGTGAGATAGAAGTTCCTGATCTACGTGCAGTGGTGGATATGTGACGGTCTTATGGGGTTGAGGTTCCACGTAAGTGTGGTTATTTGTCCCAATGAGATGATGATGATGATTATGACTATGTGGTGCCAGTAGAGGTCTTAAACCCAACATAAGCTTAATTAAACAGATCATGGTGACCATACGAACACTTCCCCTTAAAGAAGAATACCTATGGTACCCCTGGGAATTGAACCCGGAACCTCTATATTAAAAACCAGGAACGTTGATCGCTAGAACAAGAGAGCAACCAATTTTATTGTAGTGTACTAACGCTCTACTATAAATTTAAAAAACTCATTCCTTTAGTCTTAAGTTAGATTTATATTTCGTTTCTTTGTATTTACTTTTATAAGTTTTAAATGTTTTTTTAAGCAGGCCAATTTAATTTTGACCATAATCTATAAAAGTTATAAATTTTTTATAGCATATTTATTTTTAGCACCGCCTCTTACAACTATTTCGGTTTATACGCTTAAATACTATTTACGCTATTGGATTAAGGATTGGTAAGGTTGAATTTAGAGGAAGTGAACCCGTATTTGCGTGGAGGTAGAGTGGAAAACCATTTAGGAAAAACCACCCTCAATACACCCGAACGAGATTCGAACCTTGATCTGCCCGTTCTTGTCAGTCTGGCGCAACACGATTAGCGCGTTAACCAACTACTTGAAGGAAGTTCACCAACATTTATGTGGAGAGTGGATGGAAAATCTTTTAGGTAAAAACCACCTCAAGTCCACCCAACCCGGGACTATAACCCCAGTCTACCCGACATGGGTCTATTGTGACAGTAATCAATTAGAGTTAAAACATTCAAACACCAATGCGGGTATATTTGAATTAAATCAACTACAAAATCAAGAAAAACATTCCCAATATTCGAAATGATATAATTTCCACATATTATAGTGTTCGGTGTTAAGATTAATTTATATAAGTAAACTTTATTGATTTACCGCCCAATTTCCGAGTCTTCGTTTACCTAAACAAGATATATAGCGATAAATAAAGTTGTCGCATTAAATCTGGAAAATTTCACAGTTTTCTGAAAAAGAGTTTCGAGAAAGTTATCCTTTTGTAACCAACCAGAACAGATGAGTTAGGGTTAGAATTGAATTTTGGAAATAGATAAATGAAATAGAATTACATTGGTAATATTATATCTATAAATGAATCTAAAATTAATATTTGTAATTAATAGGCCCTGTGGTTACCACATTTGATTTATTCCATTGAGGTCGAAAATACCAACGTAACAATATATTTCACCAGTAATTATATCAATTACTAGACTAATTGAATTTAGTTATCAGTCGTAAAATTAGGTTAATAAGGTAGAATAGTCATTAATTCAAGTAAAAACAAGTTTGGTAAATACTATCGACCTCAGTGGTCTTGAGGTAGAGGGTTCATCTCAGGACCCAATGATCGTGGGTTCCAACACAGCCGGAGTCGACGAATGTTTATCGAGAGATACAAATCCGTAGCACAACTTCCTTAGGAGTGGAAGTAAAGCCGTGGCATGTAATAGAACCATGGAAAGTACATGAAAAACCTTTCCCGGCAAAGTTGGCAAGCCCTTTCACTATCGCTCATAGAAATTACTGTGTGTTGATATTATTAGTCGGTTCAAGAAAGCGCACTTTAAATATCTCAAGTAAATGAAGGATTATTAAAAACAAACTGGCACTTTTTATTACAGTTTTATTTTAATCAAGATTATGACATATAATGTTTATGTTATACTTTCAAGTGAATACATTGTAATAGCTATCTTTGTACTGTGCCACACATTTAATACATTCCTTTGTTTCAAGTGTCGACCACTTTCAAAACTCCGACACCTTAAATCCTTACCACCCACCCTTGTGTGGTTTACCGGCACAATCTCCCTAATATATCAGCTGTAAATATTGTCCATCTTTCTCCAATAAACAGGGATGGATTTACGATTATGCCGCCCATAGGCACTAGATAATTTGCCACCCACTTTTCCTACCTTAATTTATAACCTTAAACATCCCCCCCCCCCTACCACCGCTCATACACCGACACATATACAATATACACAAGTGCTATCTGTGGAATTACAGATAAAAAGTGCTTACATTATTTGATTATTTATTATAGTGAGGTTTTAAAAGTAGTAAGGATCTAAGCAAAGACTTAAAAAATAGAAATAAATACTCTTACACTATCACAACAAACAAATTCAAATATTATATAATTAATAAAATATAAAGTCTGCCTTATTAGACTGTAGAACATGTTACTAAAGACAAAATATTGCCACGTACACAATAATAAAATATTCTATAGTATTTTTCGCCTTGATTTCTGCTGAGCGAACTGGCCGATGATACCAGACAAACATTTTATCCAATAAGTGATCTTCAATCAAGACGATTGTCAGTGAATTAAGGCGACCCTTTGTCATGTTGGTACACAGATACAGCAAACCACAACAATCACTCACACGATGAAGTCATAAAATTATTTTAACTGGCAGAAAAAGATATGTATTTTTTTTTTGGTCATTCGAAATTGGCCGCCGTAGGCATGTACCCACTAGGCTTATGCGTAAATCCGCCCCTACCAACAAACTATCGACAAAAGTAGCTGCAGATACGTATTATTTATCATTCCAACTGCGATAACAATACATTATTAAAATCACCCTATATATAGACATAATTATAAAACACATGCTCAATGAATTGTAAAAATTATGTCTGATAAATTATTACTACAAAACAGGATACTTAGATCGTTCATAGGAGTATATTTCAGTTGATAGCTAGCCAAAAAGTGTTCTACTGAGAGATTAGAACAAATTCTTGGGTACAACTTAAACTATTTTAGGATTTTAGTGTGATAAAAACTTTTGGAAACCAAAGTATATTTTCACTTGCGGTGGACATTGGTAGGTGACATTTTAATATATTATTCTTGTTATTTATAGGTTTTGATAATAGGCCTATGTAACAAAAGTGACAGCTCCATATCACATAACTTGACGTATGAATACATTAATGTAGTTTAGTAACTTTTATAGAGGTCAGATGAGGTTCTTCCTATGAAAGTAGATCTAGTAACTGTTCTAGCTGTCAGGTAAGGTTCTTCCTATGAAAGTAGATCTAGTAACTTTTCTAACTGTCAGGTAAGGTTCTTCCTATAAAAGTATATCTAGTAAATTGTTTAGCTCTCAGTTAAGCTCTCTCTGTGAGCATTGGACTTTAGCTCTGATTACCCTGGAAACACTTCACACCACGCCACTTTAAACGTCTCTAATCCCGTGTTCTTTTTTTTTATACTACGAAAACGTTTTCCGTGGAGTTGAACGTGTGTGACGTCAATAAGGCGGTGACCGGGGGGCGGGGAAGTGTGTGTGTGTTAATAGGATCCCTCTTGATTTATGGTGATGAGTGGGCCGATTCAGCATGAAGCCAATTACGGAGACCTTGTCTGTTTGTGCTTTAACTGAGTGGAGTCGCTATTTTCCCGCGCTTTTACACTCCCTCAACCGAACCAGGACCTAGGAAGAACTAGTTTTAAGTCATTTAAAAAAAATGCATTATCCTTAAATATGAAGATGGGAAAACTTTATTTTTATTTTTTCACATAGAGGAAGTTTTGAAATCGGTTAAAAGATGTTCTTCTATATTTAAATTAATCTTGACATTTAATTATCACCTGGACTTAAAGAAAAAAAGTGGGGTTTACATCTCCCTCGTCTGGCCCAGACCTTTATATTCTATCTATTCTGAAATGTAGTGAGCTTACCTTTATTAATTCCTTTATGTTGTGACTTATAAGATAGAGTCATAGTGTAACCATTCAAGGTGAGAGCGCTACATTTCCGGGTGAATGAAAGTGTCTGGGGCTACAACAGAAACTATTTGTAGATTTATTTAAAACTTAATATCAACACCATGAATTTTTTACTAATGGAAATTTGAAGCATCTTTTAAAAATACAATGTTATTAACATTGATGATATTTTATTATATTATTATTTTAATTTTAGAGGTATTGATAATAGCTATCAATAGTGACAGGTTTAGATAGCAAAGATTGAGGTATGAATACATGAAGATATATTTAATAACTTTTCTAGATTTCAGATATTCCTATGAAAGTAGATCTTGTAACTTTTCTAGCTGTCGGATAAAGATATTAGTCAGAAAATTTGTGGATAGATTATATATGGCCATACATTGAAGATATACCAAAAAATCCCCAAAAGGAAAGTTTCAGTTTCAAAACACGTAAGTGGCGAGAGTTTCTCGAGCTGTTACAAACAATTTTTTTTATAAAATAAACTTACTTCTAAGATTATTATATTAGAGTTTACGAACTCTCAATATTGAAGTCGTAATCTATATATAATTTTAGTCAGTCGGTGGATAGATGGACGCTATTAATACAGGGTTTCCGACGCCATAAAAAGTGTTTGAGGTGTCTAAAAAAAGTTTGGATCAGTAGATTTGTACAAAGATCACAAATCATCTCAACTTACGCTGAGTTTTCCAATAAATCCTGTGACTTGGGTGGTTTTTCATCTGGTTACGACTCGTTATTAAAACGGGATTAAAAACCAACCAAGTATCCAGAATTAAAAGAGCTTAAATATATTAATTTAAAACGGGTGTGTATAACTGATAAGAATACACATTAAAATAATAAATAAAAACATGCGTTTTTGGTTTTCATCTTTAATAACCAAGCCTTACCTCCTTTTCATTGTTTATTACTTCTGTTTAGGTGAATGCTATCAGCCACTTTGGGTCAACAGATCTCTTTAACTTTTTATTTGAACCACGGTTTGATTTGATTATTTTACCGCGTTTTACTACCCCATTTTGGATGTTACGCCTGCATTAATTATGTTACTAAAGTAGGGGTAAATCAGGTAGAGTTTTAGAGAAAATGTACCCACATCTACATTAAATAGAGTGGGAATCAGTACCCCCAACAAGGTTTCAAGCCACGCCCAAGTAATCCAGCCTAACACTGGTGTGACGCAGTATTCAATGTATCCAAAGATGCTGTTCCCTTTACTTTTTCTCCTAAATTTTCTAGAATTAATTTACTGACCCTGTACAGTGAGATTGGAAGAGAATATAGAGGATAAAGTGGACAGATTGCTTGAATAATGAAGATGTTCAAAGAAAAGTTAATTAAAACAGAACCATTGTGCCAGTGATTATACGAGTAAAGGTCAACTGTATGGTCCCCAGTATGAGAATAAATGTCTTACTGAGTGACGTCATTGAAGGCAAGGTGAAAGGGAATAAAGTGAGCAGGAAGACCAAGAATACAAACTGACGGATGACCTTAAGCAAGGATATAAAATAAAGTTTCAAGATTTAAAAAAGGAGGATACTGATAGGACTTAATTTAGACAAGGAAACAGATCTATAAAAAGAGAAAACACCTAATAATAATAATAGTCCCAACCTATAAAGTCATGAGATCTCTAACAGGCCAAAAATACACAAGGAGATGACAACCTATAGCTATAGTTAAAGCTTAGTTAGAATCAGTAGCCTTAAGTTGATACAGTGAAGTATAGAGATTTAAATTTAAAAAACATTGAAGCCATTTATATAAAACTGTACCGTTCACCACCTCTAACTCTAACCAATAGAGGCCACAATAGCCGGAAAGAGGGGGGGTGGAATCTATAAGGAATCTAAAGTAACAAAAATAGGAACATTTGAAAGTTTTAAAAAAAAAATGAGTTATTTATTCAAGGTACGACAACAGAGGTAAAAAAAAATAAAACATGGCCTCACAAGGAAAACTGGAGAGTGTTGAAAAACATATCAATATGGTAGAGACTGCGCTTGCGCAGTACATTTTAGGATATATTTCACAATCCCAAAGTAATAGTAGTCCTTGACGAAGACTACGTTTAAAACAAACGAGTAATAATATAAATTATTTATTTATATGAATTAGTGTGGAAGAGACCCAATAATAACCAACAACAATCGTTAAATCATAAATAGAGCTTAAAGAGCTCTTCTACATGGTTATTAAAGCGCCTGAATCACCATTGTGAATTCCGACTAAACAAATAGGTTAAACGATTAAACCTTTGAATCCTTACTATATTAATAAAGAGCTTGAAAAATATAAAGGTATAATGTATTTCCACTATTGGAATATCATAGAGTTTAAATTTCGACTAAACAAATAGGTTAAAATATTAACCCTTTAAAACCTTACTATAACAATAAAGAGCTTAAAGAGCTTGAAATATAAAGGTTAACAAAGCGCTTGAATCACCCTTGTGAATTACGACTTTATCATTAAATTTAAATTCCAATATCAACTCTGATCAAAATAAATTACACAAAGGTTTGACTTCCCGAGACAGCTCAAACTTCTGTGGAACTATTAATTCTACCAACTTAAAAGTAATCGAGAAGATCTCGACTTGTTAATATTTAACATTATAATAAAAAAAAGAAGCAATATTACATTAGAATACTGGTAATTTCTCACCAAACAAATCGGTCATTGTTAAAGTTATAACTTATAAACCAACAAAATAATAATACTTTTATCATTTCTTCAAACAAAATACGTCTACAAAATTTTATCTATAAATTAACCATTATCAAATTTTAAAGTTAAACAATTATTGGTAACTACAAGTGCAATAAAATTTATATTTTAACTAAATATTCCAAGCAAGGAAAATATTCAAAAAGTGACTACCTACTAATAGGTCTAAATTTTACTAAGACACTAGCGCCCAAGTGGCAAAAGGAAACATTAAGTTTTCCATAAAACAATTTTACTTTACAAAATAAATCTTATAGTGAGAAATTACTGACGCCTACGCAGAATTATTTTAATCACTTAATTAAATAAGTGTTCAAACAGCCAAACCCATTTTAGGTCGATTATATTTAAATTTTAACAAAATATAAAGAGTTTATATGTTGTCATCCTGGAGCGATTATGTCTAAGTCCATACCAGGACCTCTCGTGGTTGTGTCGGAATTAATATTCAAACATGTTAGCTGAGCACCAGCTTTATATATGTCTAGTTGATGGATATAAGGGGGGAGAGGGGGGTGTCTTAATATTAAAAGTATAACGTCACGTTGCGAACATGTGCTGGCAGCATGATTCTCTTTTTAACAACCATCATCACCTAGACACGTGGACCGGAACTCTGGTGAGTTTGCGGTTAAGATCGCGTGAGGTTTGTCTGTTCGCCGGTTGGGCCAATCAGCGTATTATATGATAAATATAATTGAAATTACTCGTAAATGCACCTTTCATAGCTTTGTCAGTCTTTACTTCATCATAGTATTTGGTGCGAACAAGTCGGTCATGGAACTCGTGCTAAGCCAGAAGCTACAAAGAGTGAGTAAATCACATATTTTAGACAAAGTAAGGTGTTGTAAATGTTTGATATTGGGATATCTATATGTATTCTTATTTGGGGCGGGTAGTAATAATGTAACATTAGCTATCAATGCTAATGTTACAAAACTAATTTTAAAAAGGGGTAATCTTTCTAAATATGTTAATGAATAATATATAATTACACAATTTTTTTATATCAAGCATACATACACAGTTGATCAATCTTTAAAAAAAAATCCATGTTCCCACGGGGTGTGAGCCACGAGTGTGAACTACTCTATCGTCCTCGTAGCTCGCGCGTTAGCGAAGAAGCATAAACTGTTCACACACACGGAAGGTTGAAGGGTTCAGTTGAGGCGTGGCCATGTAAGAGCCTGTGCGGTTGTAGTCTTCTCAAACCACACCACTGTTGGTCTGTAGATGTCATCGGCAGATTTTACCGACCTCTGACTATCAGCTAATTTCTTTAGTTCCTGGCAGTAAGAAATTCTCAAGTTTTTAAACTTTTCAATGACTTCTTTAGGTCCAAATCTTGATACATTTAAAGCATTACATATTCTCTTTGCTGCCACTGCGAACAAATCTCGATCTTGGTATTCTTCCAAAGTCGGATTGTTCAAATTGGACTCCATTCCATACAATTCTAGAAAACAAAAGGTGTCATTATCATTACAGCTCAGAATACGTTGCGACGACATTTTTGCTTAACGCCCGCAACACCACGACTGAAAATCAAACATGTTTGAGCCCAACACGACAGGGTAGTGGAGCCAATGACGTCATAAGCAAGGTCCACGGCACTAAGTTCACGCGGATAGTGTTGTGCGAAAGCGTGGCTCACACTCATGGCTTACGCGGAACAACAGCCTGGACCAGCGGTGCTCAACCTGGGGGCCACACAGTGTTTCGGGTAGGCTGTCAATGCTTATTGGAGTTTTAGATTTATTTTTATCATTTTCAAGCGGTTTTTAATGATTATAGGAAGGCGTAAAATTCAAATATAAATGTAAATTGTTTAAATGATCATAACCGCCAAACTACTGGCTATCCCACTCTAATAGTTGCTTGCTGACTAAGTTTACTGTGTCAGCCATGTGACGCTGCTAGAATAACACCATCTCCAAACAAGTATCGATGAACACGCAGGCTTAACTTCATGCTCTTTTTGGTTTGGTTTGTCTGACGTGGGAAGTCAGAATTTGAATTCTGCCCAGGTGTGTTGTGGGTAAATATTTTAAAACTGTTTCCCCCACTCTCCTTAAATGCAAATAAGGGTAAGTTCCCTCTTAATTCTACCCACTTAACTCGTGTAATTAATGGTGGAGAGACTCACTTCAATGGCCGCATGGTCTAAGGCGTCGCTCTCGTGTTAGACTAGACTGACGTGGACGGGGAGATCGAGGTTCGAATCACTGTCGGGTATATTGAGTGTGGGTATATTTCCTATAAATAAAACCTTCCTCATTCCTAAAATCATTAATATAATTAGTACATAAGCGTATAACCCAAACGGATAGTAAGACTCGGTGAAAAATTAGGGTTTGAACCCTTGTTGTTATTGAAGGGGTCGCGATGTTTTCTGAGAGGGGAAAAAATTGTGGCAAACCTCGGAACAGGGTGAAAACCACCGATATAACGAATAATACAAACACCGAAATCTGATGTTTTGAATGAAGTATGTTTCCAAGGTAAAACTATAACTATTTCATATGTTGAAAGCATACACGTGTAAAAAATACTACATCGAAACTAGCGCTTGGGTTTTCCCGTAGAATAAGTAGTTGTGATAAAAACAAAACACTCTCTGTCCGCGTCGCGCTGACTGTGAAATAAAAAGCAGACGAGGGGGAGGGGAAGTGTTGTTGGGGAAAGGTAGGGAAATAAATTAAAGGACAAATGAACAGACAAATTCCCGTTGCACCCCGAGAGACTCACAGACCACTCTGTCATTCCCCCCTCTACCCCCTGACCGAACCAGTCAAACAGGGGAGGAGCGTGTTACCCCTCTAACTAACCACTGCAGGCGCATGGACTGGGGCTCATAGACGTATAGTAGGCGTTAATTACTGTTATATATGGGGGGAATTTGTTCATAGAAACATAATAGGCGTTCATTACTGTTATAGATGGGGGAGAATTTGTTTATAGAAACATAATAGGTGTTCATTACTGTTATAGATGGGGGAATTTGTTCATAGAAACATAATAGGCGTTCATTACTGTTATAGATGGGGGAGAATTTGTTCATAGAAATATAATAGGCGTTCATAACTGTTATAGATGGGGGAATTTGTTCATAGAAACATAATAGGCGTTCATTACTGTTATCGATGGGGGAGAATTTGTTCATAGAAACATAATAGGTGTTCATTACTGTTATAGATGGGGGGAATTTGTTCATAGAAACATAATAGGCGTTCATTACTGTTATAGATGGGGGAGAATTTGTTCATAGAAACATAATAGGTGTTCATTACTGTTATAGATGGGGGGAATTTGTTCATAGACCTATAATAGGTGTATCCTATTATTTATATAGAGGGTCTTTTAAAAAACTAACCTTTTTTAGGTTAACCTTAATAACATTTTACTATATTACTCGTATTGTTACTATTTTATATGTATTGATAATATCTATCAAAAATTACCTTTTCATATCACATGACTTGACGTATGAATACATAAAATAATTATTTATTCAATATATTTAACGTGCATTTTCTGAACCAACAGATTATATTAATACACGAGAACTTCTATTGGCGAGAGAGAAAGGGGCTACATATTTTACCGGGAAAGTTATTTCCACATACCAGTTTTTTTTTACATGTCCACATTTGACATGGGACCGGTGGTTTTACATCCACTCCGAAGGAAGCTGTGCTATGGATTTTTATCGCTCAAGAAAACCTCAGCTAGGTTCGAACCTATGAACATCGGATTCTGAGGGGAGCACTTTACCCATAGATCAGCTAAATTGACATAACGTGAAAGTAGATTTAGTGACATTTTCTAGCGGTTAGATGTATATAAAAAATGGACTGTGGTAAAACGTGGAACAAAAACTGTGTAAAAGTAAGAAGCATCCGTCGTATTTTCTGAATGTGTTTCTGAGTCAAATGAAGCCGCTCAAAGTACATCTCATCAGACAATTAACCCCCTTCCCTTGTCATGTTCTGGGGGAGATATCGGTGATCTTAAGGACAAACAATAACAGTCAGGATTCTCCTACCCTGGTAACAGTGGAGGACTGACTCATCAGAAGATAGCAGCGAAGAAGGTACACGAAGATATGCACTTGTGTCTGAAGAATAACACCAGAAGGTAGATCATGGAAACAAACTCCAAACTCTTAAAACGCTTAGACATTCGAGGGTACTTTTTTTAAATATAATATAATTTGAATTGTGGTAGTCTACTTAATTAAAACAAAAATGTATTGTGTTATTAATTACCTCAAACCATTTAAACATGGTTCTCGAAACAAAGTTTTTTTAAATGCTATGATGGGACGAGTAATTTATGGACAGCCTCAATATTAGCGAAGGGGTACTCAAAGTTGTATCAACGACGAATTGGAGCTTAGAATTAATTAAGTTACAAATAAGAATTTAAGGGAAGTGTATTTAGTTTATTTTCTTATTTTGTCACGGCCACGTGGGATGACGCGCTACTCTCGTGATGGATTAGACTAGAGATGACGGGAAGATCGAGGTTCGAATCTTAGTTAGGTGTACTGAGGGTGGTTTTTCCAAAATGGTTTTACCAATATCCATTCAAACACATGTGGGTGCACTTCTTATGAATATAACCTTCTTAATACCTAAAATCATTAGCGTAATTAGTACATATGTGTATAACCAGAACGGGTAGTAAGACGTGGTGCTAAAATAAATATATATTATTAATCATTGTGGGGATGTTGGTTGGATCCCAAGTGACGCCTGAATATATATTTATTAATAGAATATAGGTCTGTCATACTACCCAAACACAGTTTAGCACTGAGTTCATGAGTTTAGTACTGAGCATAACTACACTGAGTTTATCAGTTGTAATTCATGTCCAAACAAAGTCCTGTACTTGAAAGTTACAAATAAGTTTCCAATTATTGTTATTGCTTAACTCGTAACTAGTTGCATATAAGTTACTTATTTGAGGGCTGGGTACAAACTTACAATACAAAATAAACCTTGTTTTACTGTGAATCAACCTTATTAAGAATTTAAACATTTCTAAAAACCAAGATATAACTAGAATTGTATTTCTGAACTTATAAATATATCAATTTTAGCATATGTTATACAAATCTATTGCAACGAAGGTAAATAATATAATTACAATTAATTGACAGTAATTAGTTTAGAGGGTAGGAAACGATATAATGTACAGCTTTTAAATAAAGTTCTAACACCACAATCATCACAATTATATTATTAAATGTTCCCCCCTCTTAAACAATTAACGTTAAATATGTAATTAAAATCCAACAAACAAATGCCTCCCCACAACTATTTAACTTGATTTATAAAGTATTTTATTTTAATTAATTAATTTTATATAGATGTCATTTAAAGGTTTAATATATGTGGTAAGGATAAAAGGGTATTTATAGAAATTTCACACACAATAGCATGTTTTTTAAATAGTACTCACAACATAAGTAGTTATTAATATTACTACGTTTCTAAGGTGTAGTAATAAAGAGGATAAAAACATCTCCACTTCAATGGAGCCAGGGTTTGAACCTCAATCTATCCCATACCTGGAAACTAAGTTTGTTGTGATACTGGTCCCTAGACTCCACGGCTGAGAGTCATAGTCATATCATAACAGAAATGTAGAAGATTTAAATAATTTTTTGAAGCGGTGTCAAATTTGATTGTTCACTACCTCAATACTTGTTATTATCGGCAATAATTGATACTCATATTACGGTTATTGTTACCTCGATTCTAAACCCTCAAATACCCGCGAATGAAAGTTTTGACATAGAAAATAAACGGTACTATTCAGGTTTGGTTTTATTTCTCCATTATTAGTTTATATGACGTTCCTTTCTGTGCTGACAAAATGGTGAATGTCTAACCATAGCCTGTGTTCTAATAATCAGACATATCAAACAGGGCCCTTAAAAAAAATTTACAAATTTTAGTTGTATTTTTTTTTAAAATAAATCAATATATACAAATACAATACAATACATACAATATAGTATTGTATATACATAAAATACAGAACAAAACATACAATATATTACAATATATATATATATAACATTATTTATTATACTGTTGAATGCATGTAAAGAGATTAGAATGTTAAAGTAAGTTGTTAGCATCTCTACTGCTGTTAAGGCTTGAACAACTTAAAAAGATACAAAAGAATAACTTTACCGGTTGCTCTCTATGGTTGTGAAAAATGGTCACGAAAACAAATTTAGGGAGTTCGAAAACAAGGTTCTTAGGAAGATATTTGGTCCATAAAGGGATTAAGATCCTAGAGATAGGAGAGGTTACATAATGATGAGTTACATAACCTACACTCATCACCAGGCATTAGGATGATCAAATATCGCAGACTAGGGTGGGCAAGACATGCAGTGAGATTGGGTGAATCTAGAACCATGTTCAGGGCACTGACTGGCAGACCCAGTGACAGGAGACCAGTGAGAAGAGCTAGACGTAGATTGGAAGATAACATTAGAATGGACCTGAAAAAAGATAGAGGAGGGGTAATATGGTGGACGGGATAGAACTAGCTCAATATATGGATAGGCTGTAATGAGATGGACTGGATAGAACTAGCTCAATATATGGATAGGATGTAATGAGGTGGACTGGATAGAACTATATCAAGATAGTGATAGGGTGTAATGAGGTGGACTGGATAGAACTAGCTCAAGATAGTGATAGGGTGTTATGAGGTGGACTGGATAGAACTAGCTCAAGATAGGGATAGGATGTAATGAGGTGGACTGGATAGAACTAGCTCAAGATAGAGATAGTGTGTGATGAGGTGGACTAAATAGAACTAGCTCAAGATAGGGATAGGATGTAATGAGGTGGAGTGGATATATCTTTCCCAAAATAAGAATAAGTGGTACATTTTCGTGGGTACAGCAATTAACTTAGGAGCTCCGAATATTATAGAGTAAGTAAATAAATAAGTAGGAAAATTAGGAACCTTAATCGAAAATCTAAACTAAAATTTAATAATCTGAATATAGAAAACCTGTTCTCGTAAGATACCCAGTTTTGTCCCCTAAACGTTATTGATCGTATATTATTGAGGCTTTGCGTTAAAAATAAGCGAAACATCCTGAGAAACCACCAACAAACTAAATCAAAGCGAAATTTATGATTCAGAAAGCAACTTAACATAATTGAGGACAGCCTCTGTATTCTGTTCCTGTCTCTCTCTCTACTCATTATCAAACAAATCCCCGCCTCGCCGCGCCCGGAGCCCAACATTCCTCATTAGGGTAGAATTATTCACTTCTAATGGCTCCCACTCGAATCTACACCCAAACAACATTTAAATAAGCGGTTTTATTTCAATTTAACTTGATGTTTTCAAAATTTGGTACGTGCTTGACTTTAAGATTAGTATTTCTCATCAAGAGGCGGGTTGCTATTGCAACGCGGAGGAGACTCTTTCTTACTGCTGTTCTACTTTCTAATAGGGGTGTGCCAAGCTTTGATAAATCAAAGTCGAAGCTCAAATATACTTTGCTTTGACTTCCGCACTCACAATAACTTTCGCATCTTGGAAATATTCCCAAGTAAGAAGAGAGCTTTGCTGTACTACGAACATATTTGAAATTTCTCACCAAATATGACGTATTTCAACATATAATCATTTTCATAAGTTACTAAAGGGTATTTTAACACCAAACAGTGATTAAATGACATCTATAACGTATTCAAAGATACTACTACGATCTAGGGTTAAGGAAGGTTGAATTTGAAGGAAGTGTACCTACATTTGCATTGAGGGAGAGTTGAAAACTATTTAGAAAAAAACACCCTCTGTACGCTCGACTGAGATTTGAACTTATATCCTCCCTGTCATTGGCAGTTCAGTCTATTGCGAGAATGATGCCTTAGACTATGAGGCCCCCGAAGCGTGTCTGCAAAAAAACTCATCATTGGCCTAGGTTTCTATTTTTATTTGCAGGTTTCAAACTCCACCTTGACTTCCCCTCGTATTTAAAAATTAACCTTCATATATATATATATTCGCTTTCTAGAATAGAGAAAGTATTGTAATCGTGAAAATGTTCTACCCCCATTTATTATGATGTCTATTGATTAGTGTTTGTTGGAGAGTTAAACCCTAAATTACAAATATAATAAAAGAGGGTGTGTTTCAACGCTTAAGGAGTTGATCACAATTCTTCAGATAAAATAAATGTATTACTCTGGAATGTAATATTCTTTTGCCCGTGACTGTACCTCGGCTGAGTAATGAAGCAACATAAAAAGTGGTCGGTATGTCATGAATCATGATGAAAGGTTTGCGAAGGGTGGTAGAGGTAAAATAGGGAGGTAAGGACCTTGACGCAAATGGTATAAAACACTGAGCTACATAAATACACTCTTAACATAATAACCCCTTGAGGTACCAAAAGGGGGCGTGGCGTGACTAATTATAGAATTTAATTTCCTATTTTCTTCCAATTAGCACGGAGGTTAATTTACTAACAAACATTGCATATTGGTGCTGAATATATAGTGAGAACTGTGCCGATTGGACTTAATGAGTATTAATTAGCTTTGTATGGAGGTAAAGTATACCTTGATTTTCTTATGAAGAGATATTTGTGGCACCTTTTATAAAATACCTACTTTTTACGGTCAGCATAGATAATATTTTCCTATATATGATTATGGTTATTTTTAATGTATTGATAATATCTATCAAAAGTAATAGATGAAGATCACATGGCTTGACGGATGAATATATTAAAGTAAATCTAGTAAATATTTTAACTTTCAGATAAGGTTCTCCCTATGAAAGTAGAACTAGTAGATTTTCTAGATCTTCTTATGAAAGTAGATCTAGTAGCTTTTTCTAGTAGTCAGAAAATATTCTTAATACGAAAGTATTTAAATATCTATATATAACGTCATACATATAATTACATATATGTATAATTATACATTATATAATAACATATCTATACGACTACACACACATATATCTCAATGCATATATAGATACATATATATGTAGTTAAAGATCTATAGATAAATGGGAAGAGCGATAGATAGAAGATACAAAGATAAATTATTAATGACCAAGTTTATAATTTTTCGATCGATCTATCGACGAGGGCCCCTTAACCTACCATAGTCTTGAGGTCACAGGTGCTACTAATTTAAGACTCTAGAAAGCGTCAGAGAAAAACAACCCTTAAAAAATATATAGGCCTATATTCTCTCTTCTTTCAAACCTTAAGGTCTGTCGGGGTAACATCAGCCGGGGAAAGGGGGTGTTCGATCTGAGTCGCTAGAGGAGGGTACGGGAGGGAAGGTGGAGGGATGGAAAGGTGAAAGTTCGTGAGGGGTGAACCTCCCCTAATGAGTCGTGCAACACAACTGAGGGTAGACAGAACTGACTTTTAGTTAATCTTTTCTTCTCGCCAGCACTTTCAAAGATCCGCCAACCAGCATAGACTTGAGATCAAAATACCTTACTCAAACTCTTCGAGTTATTATTTTGTAAATAAAAAAAATGCTCTTTCATCTTTACATCTCTTTTTTATACATTACGTTTAATTTTTTTTAGATCATTAAGCTTTTTTTTATCTTTTCAATGTTAAGAAGTGAAGTCATGTCATCGTCGCTAAGCAAATCAGTTGGAAAAGAGATTAAAAGAGGAATTAAAAAATGTAAGTGTTTATTTTAAAATGGTACGAGAATAACAACAAACTAGACTTTTTTTTTACTTTTTAATACAGAGAAAGTATTGCACTATTTTTTTCCCTGAGATTAGTCTGGCTCTTATCGTTTTATGAATCTCTGAACTAAAAACTAATGTAGTGGCACAATCGCACAAACCTTTTCATATCGGGTATTAGGGATTTGAATAACATTTAGAAAAAAAAGTTTTCAGTAAACTACTTTTAATTAAGTTATCCTCATAAAAACAAGAGTATAGTCTTGTTTTTGTTTTTTAACACCACATCTTACTACCCGTTCGGGTTATACGCTTATGTACTAATTACACTGATGGTTTTAGGGACTTGGAAAGCTATATTCAGAGGAAATGTACCCGTATTTACGTGGCGACAGAGTGAAAAACAATTTTAGAAAAAAGCACCCTCATTAAACCCTACCGAGATTCGAGCCCTGATCTCTCCGTCATCGGTAGTCTAGACGATAAGGTATCAATAAATGCTCTAAAATGTAAATACATGTATTAATTAAGCCACTTTTTTGTTTTGTTTTTTACAACTGAGGGTTGGTGTTTACCCAAACCTTCTTCATATTTTCTTCCCTAACGAACTTAATCTGTGAAAATATACAAAGAAAGACTGTGTGATGTTTGAATTAAATCAGTTAATACAATAAACGTTAGTAAGAGACACATCCACTAACGACAGACAGACAAATGCAAAATCGGCTGAGTCAAAACGTGTACTAGCTTCACACGTTCGATAAAACAAACCACATGATCACATATGCAGGGAATATATTACAAGAGTGTGGAAACTAAACATTCCTCCCCTCAGCTGGTTCTGTATCTAAACAAGCGTGGTGCCCCCTTAATCGCGGGGCCCTGCCGTATCCACAACCATAAGAGTGACCTTGGAGAACTAGTACGAAGGGTTGAGACACATTTTTGTATAGATCCGAAGGGGTGAAAATAAAACAACCCCTAACTTCCTAGTGATCACGGGGTGAGCACTCCTATTAATAGGACTAGCTGATATCGCAAGTCAAGTTTATGTAAAATTCACCATTACTGTTTTATTTATTTTCTAGATTTTACATTTTACAATGTGTTATATTTATAAAATAATGGAGTAAGTTACATTTGATTGAATTTGATATGATGATTGATTAATTAACTTTCCGCATTAGAAAATGCGTTGTGTCTCAAGTGTAAAGTCTCACTTTAAACCTCTTAGTTTGCGGCACAAACGCCGCGAGCGCCAGCGATGTGGCTCTACCTGCCAACATTAGAGTGGCGTTATACCCTTTCTATGCCAGCGATACAATTTGGGGTCGGCCACTGGAGCTGCCAGACGGAGCTAAGGTGACGGTCTTTCATAAAGAGTTCAACAAATCAATAGCTCATAATCTCCCCCAACATCTCCTCTCCTGACACCCCTCTCCACGGTGTGAAGAGAGAGCGACTCTTGAATCTTTTCACCCTCGTTATTGTCTCCGGTGAAGATGTGAAGAAGAGAGCCTTCCTCTTGAGACGACAATGTTGCTCTACTTGGCCACGAGGAGGAACTCTGCTTCACTAGGGACTGGCAGGATGTGTGTCCTGGGGGAGACAGGATGTGTGTCCTGGGGGAGACAGGATGTGTGTCCTGGGGGAGACAGGATGTGTGTCCTGGGGAAGACAGGATGTGTGTCCTGGGAGAGACAGGATGTGTGTCCTGGGGGAGACAGGGTGTGTCTCCTGGGGTAGACAGTCTACGACAGGAAAGCAGGCACCATCTAATAGTAATAACAGTATATGTTATGTTTGTACAATAAAAGATTATTCAAACCAACTATTGAACTTCATCAGAGATTATAAACTATCTCTAGTGTTTATGTCTGATGTTATTGGTAGAATGATCGGGAGTCTTTTCCAAAATAGTTTTCCAATCTTCCTTCACGCAAATGCATGTACACTTGCTATGAATCTAACCTTACAAATCACTAAAACACTAATGTAATTAGCAAATAATTGTATAACCCGAACGGGTAGTAAGGCACGATGCTAATAATAATAATAATAATAGTGTGGCTGTGAATAGTATTAGGAATAGGATAGGATTGGTAAATCCCAGTTGGATACATTGAAGGTTGTGTTCTCCAAAACTTGTTTATCATTCTCTCTCCACGCAAGTGCTGGTATTAATGTCTAATATTATATCTTCTCTGTCCCTGTATCGTTAGTGAGATTAATGCGTACGTAAAGCCCGAACGGGTACTCGGACGAAGGGGAATACATATAAAATATGTTAAAAGGGCTTGAGAAGCTCACGTTTTAAATGAGAAGTGAAGTCGAAGGAAAGTTGTAAACATTCGAAGCAGAAGTCGAAGACAAGGTTTTTGTTGTTGTCACATAACAATAATTATTATAATTGCTAAACTATCCACTAAGTGCATCTAGGGTGAGAGAAAGTGTAAGAGAAATAAACAAAGCCCTCTATATGGTTTTAAAGTAATAAAAAAAGCCAACTATATTATATTATGGCAATAAACAAAGCCCACTATATTATTTTATATTAATAAACAAAGCTAACTATATTATTTAATAGTAATAATCAAATCCCTCTATATTTTATAGTAATAAACAAAGCACACTATATTATTTTATAGTAATAAACAAAGCCCACTATATTATTTTATAGTAATAAACAAAGCCCACTGTATTATTTTATAGTAATAAACAAAGCCTACTATATTATTTTATAGTAATAAACAAAGCTCACTATATTATTTTATAGTAATAAACAAAGCTAACTATATTATATTATAGCAATAAACAAAGCCCACTATATCATTATTTTATAGTAATAAACAAAGCCCACTATATTAAAATTTTATAGTAATAAACAAAGCCCATTATATTAATACGCATTTTCCATTTATCTATTTATTTAAAGTCAGTTCACAACAGTATACGCATCTGTCTGGTTGTATTTAGCTTTGTATGCGCATTCAAGCTGAACGAGTCAGTTGATTTTGAAATTAGATTGGTTTTTACACGCAGATTTTATGTAGAAGTGCGGACAGAGCTGATAATGTTTTTAATAGTGCAAAGCTACCAACGGAATTCGCGACGATTTCTTGCGATTGGTTTAGAACTCGTCACGTGAACATATTACATCTATTTTATCGTGTGTTTTTTTTTCTCAAACGTGCGAACCCTTAGAAAGAAGATCCGAGGATTGGCTGAAGCTTTCCCCTCCCTCCCATCATCTACTCCTAAACTCCAGTCGACCTCGATGGTATTGGGGTAAACTGCTCGCCTCAAGACCCGATGTTCGTGGGTTCAAACCCAGCCGGGGTTGAAGGATGATTTTTCTTAAGCGATAAAAATCTGTAGCACAATTTCCTTCGGAGGGTAAGTAAAACCATCGGTTGTTACATGTAAATTAACCCTGGAAGGTGTGTGAAAATACTTTTCCTGGAAAAACTGGTAGACCCTTTCGCTCTCACTCATAGAAATTCCCGTTTGCTGATATAATCAGTAATTATAGAAGAAGCATATTAAATACCTCAAATAAAGTTTAAAAAAATCTTAAACTTAAGAGTCACAAGCCACCAGTTGCTGAACAAGGTACCAGTCAACACAAAGGTCGATACATTCCATTCCTCTAAAAGTTTCCAGCTTGTTTGTGGTAGCTTGCGATTGTAAAATGGCGATACCACACAATCAATATCTAAAATACACAATAAACCATTCACTCCATTGTTCCAGGGGAGATATTTCACAAAACAGGGAGTGATTGTGACGCTTTGTTTCGACGCGGATGTTTACCGCATTGTCCGGCACGTGTTATCGAGATAAGAAATACTTTTATTTCAGGGCATTTAATGTGAATATTCTTAATGGTATGCTAATGTGGGTGCGTTACACACTGATTTTATTATTAAAAAAATTATCAAAAACGCGATACCCATTCCTGTGACCATTATCTGGTTAGCTCCGAATTTCACTATTGAATGGTTGGGTAGAAAAGAAAACGTTAAATGAAATTTGGTTAAAAATACCGTTAAGTACACTTCTTTTACCTTGGAAGGTGGTAGCCTTACCTTGACTGATTACACTATGGTCCTATCTTATAAGCTTCCCCATTGTGGAACCAAGCAAGGTAGCAGTCTTACCTTGACTGATTACACTATGACCCTATCTTATAAGCTTCCCCATACTGGAACCAAGCAAGGTAGCAGTCTTACCTTGACTGATTACACTATGGTCCTATCTTATAAACTACACCATAGTGAAACCAAGCAAGGTAGCAGTCTTACCTTGACTGATTACACTATGGCTCTATCTTATAAGCTGCACCATAGTGGAACCAAGAAAGGTAGCAGTCTTACCATGACTGATGATTACACTATGGCCCTATCTTATAAGCTGCGCCATAGTGGAACCAAGCAAGGTAGCAGTCTTACCTTGACTGATTACACTATGGCCCTATCTTATAAGCTGCATCATAGTGGAACCGAGCCAGGTAATCTGGAAAACAATGGCCGCACGTCGTATATTTCGTAGCATCTGTCTCTCTGTTTATTTTTTTTATAGCAGCCATCATTATTTCAGTACAGGTTTCTCTGGTGAATTAAGCAGGAAAGCTTCTCCCTTGTGTGTTCTGGGGTTAAAAGTAAAAGTAAATGTCAAAAGACGATGTCGTATTAAGTTCTGTATGCTCTATATGATCCGATGATGATTTATGTTTCTCCGGTTCGGAGGAGTTGGAGGAAGGGGGTGGAGGAAGGAGGTGGAGGGTAGTTCACTCACGATCAAGATATATATATCTACCTAAATATTTAATGCTTGCTTCTAAGAGTCTCGAAGACATCAAAAGATTATCGATCTCTCTTCTTTGTCGTAGATGCTGCAGAGTCTGGTATACGCGTGCTGTCTTAATTTCTCATAACCCCCCCTCCTTTACACCCAACGGCATGATTAGGTTGACAAGTAAAGGCACCTCCATTAACCGGTATAGACGGATAAAGCACTCTAGAACCCAAGTGGGTGGGCCATCGGAACCCGGCTGGATATATTTATACGGTGTTGTCTATAAATCACCCCTGTCATTATTTTATTGTTGATATTTCTATCTCGCCATTATAGTTCCCTTATAGTTCCACCTAGTTCCTTTATAATGGAAGTGAACGTCTCACTTATGTTTCCCCTGTCACTTCTTAATTAACAAACTGGTTCCATAGATCCTCGCGTCTTTTTGACTCCGAGCTTCGAGGTCTATATTTACCTTCTCCCGAGTGTTATTTTAGGAGTTATCTTAAAACTGTTTACGGTAATTAATAAAACAACTTGGGACATTTTTGTTTTGTCTTATAACTAAGTATAACCCGCTTCGGTGGCTGCATAGTCTAAGGCGCTACTCTCGCAGTAGTCTAGACTGTCGATGTCGATAATATTGAGTTTCGAATCTCTATCGGGTGTATTGAGGTTTTTTTCCAAAAATTCTTTTCCACTCGTTTTCACGCGAATGTGGTCACATTTCTTCTAAATTAAACCTTCTCCATCCCTAGATCACTAGTGTAATCAGTACATATGTGTATACCATGAACAGGTAGTAAGACACGATGCTAAAGAATATCTAAAATATCTGTTTCTCCAATATAAAATTATATAAAATTAAACATGTTGATAGTAAGATGTTTTAAGTTTGAATTGCAAAGCATCATGGGTCAACAACATCCATTGCTGCTACAGTCACTATCATCTCTGAGGGAACTGCAGATATTTTGGAGAAAAAGCCACATGCTCCGTCTGTCTCGGTTTACTGTTGCCAAATCTCCTCGTTTTCAGTTGGGTCAAAAGGTGATGTGCTGGGGGTAATAAAGAGTTACTGGAAACCCTGACAAACCAACGTTGCAAGATGTGTCCTGTATTTGAATGAATATTGTCTACGTGGAGAAAAGAGAATGGCAACAATATCCCCCGATAGTAGCCATACAGAGATGATATCCAGTGGTAAAAGCGAATAGAATGAAGCACCAGATGGAGATATGCGTCTGATTGGCTGCGCCTGTCATATCAGTTGGTACACAAAGCTATAGGAAGACAAACTTAGTTGTTTATTTAGCACTTCATCTTACTACCCGTTCGGGTTATACACTAATGCACTATTTACTCTAATGGTTTTAGGGATGAGGAGGGTTTTATTTGTAAGAATTGTGTCCACATTTGCGTGGAAGGAGAATGTAAAACCATTTTGGGGGAGTAATCAGCTGTCTATTCTATTGCAAGAGTAGAGCGTTAGATAAAAAAAAGGGCCACCAAAGTGGGTAAACAGCTAAGTTGTTAAAAATATCAAATCACATTTCAGAAATTTAAATAATAATTAAACCTTTAAAATCCACACCAATACCTATACCTTTTTAAAAAAATATTATTAAATATGTGTGGCTCTCTTCTTAATAGAATATAACTTATGTTTACTGGTTGATGTCAGCAATGACGTAATTCTACTCCCAAAATGGCGCCACCTTTCTATTCTCTTTACAATGCTGTATCGTGTGGATTGCTGAACACCTCGAGTATACAATACTCTCAATACATGATCGGAGAGACCTTGGATGATCTGTGAACGTTACCCAACAAATCACGTGACAACCCTCAGATAATAACATGCGATATAGCCAACCGATACGTTCACCGCTGAATATGCAACATTCTGGACAACATATATGTGATAACGAGGTGGTATCAAGTGGTCGCTGTCGGGAATAAATAGCTACGAATGTGTATCGTTTCATGATCTGTTATTTTACCTTACTGTTACCATGACCGTGTTATTCTAGTGTCCAGGGGTGTTCAACTCACGGACCGCGGTAACATCTTTCTTTGGCCCGCTGACTCATGAAAAATATAATATACAAATATTTCAAGAGAAAAAAACAATGACAGACACAGATATGTATGTTGTATGATCAACAAATGAAATAAATATATATATCTTCTGTTCTTTCATAAATGATTTTTGCTTTTTGCGTGAAGAAAAGTATTACATTTGTATACAAATGTACATTGAACCAGCAATTGACAGCTCTAGTAGTCAAGACAAATCGCGTTACCTCCTGGTATGAAACAACAGATAACAAACTTCACGAGAAATCCTAATCCTTGGTGTGAGTATAAGCTGATACGAATATTTTAATACCTGTTCAATCCTATTATTGTCGGTACAGTATTGAAGCCCACGAGCTACAAGAGACAGAAACTGTGGCCCTTGGACTTGGAAAGGTTGAAGAACCCTGCGGCTTAGAACATTATTGTGTGTGGGGGAGGGGGAGGAAGATGAAATCGATAGAACGAACTTATTTTTACTTTAAATTAGAAAATAAAAATTATTTCTTAGCAGCAAATCAATAACAGGAATAATATGCTCATGGAATTAATTCTCCAAGTTATATATATAAAAAAAAGAGACCTTTGATCTTCTATTAACTGCTCCAAAAAATAGGTTTTTTAAAATTATTTTGAATGAGGCAGATTATTTGGGTAAATGGGGCGCGTCCCCCATAGTCACCCCCCCCCCCCTTATGCTTATAGGCTAGATCGTTTTAATAAATGCCGGCTATTGGAGAGTTAAAACGCGTGGCAGGCGTCCAGAAATAACGATTTATTTAAGAAATAGTTTGTTATTTTAAAATATGGTTCACACAAAAATGGTAGTGAAGGGTATATCGACATGTTTCTGTAAGCTTAAATGTGACCTGGTGGTCTAGGGGTGTCAGACTTCTTTGCTGGGGGTCCGGGGTTCAATCCTCGGTACCGGCACAGATTTATCTGATTCCCAAACCTTTCCTTCACCTCTGACAAGAAGTGTATTAATCATAACTTGTGAATGTGGGGAATGCCAGGCCTCCACCGTGGTTCGGATCCCAAGTTAAACTGTAGGTCCTCTATTTCATCTCACAATCACACTACCATTACACATTAGCGTAAGTGCGTATAACCCGAATGGGTAGTAAGACGTGGTCCTAATAATAATAATAATAATAATAATAATAATAATAATAATAACAATATAAGATTAAAAAACCTTACAATTAAAATTTTGTGTATTTTAAATCTTAGCTCAATAATGACGTTTCTCTCTAAATGTCTCAGTCCTAGGATCAAAGTAATTGGTTATAAACATAAGTTCAGCCTTTCTCAAACAAATACAGTAATTTATTGACAAGTACACAACAGAATGTTATAACCGTCTAGCCTGGTTTTATCTAGCACCGCGTCTTACTACCCGTTCAGGTTATACATTTATGTACTAATTACGCTAATGAGTTAGGAATGAGGCAGGTTAGATTTTTTAGGAAGTCTACCCACATTTACGAGGAGAGAGAAAGAAAGGGGGGGAAGGAAAAACATTAAAATAAAAACCACCCTCAATACACCCGACTGAGATTCAAACCTCGATCTCCCTGTCATTGGCAGTCTATTCTACTGCGAGAGTAGCGCGTTAGACCATGTGGCCACCGAAGTGGGTGTTTAGTCTGTAGCCCTAGGGATGGTCAGAATTGCAAAACCCCCGTTTTTTTTTGTTAGGGAGTGCATAACACATCAAGAGCCAATCATAGTCTAGAGATTAAAAAAAAGTTCAAGATTACAATACAAGGCCTATATTAGACCCACTTTGGTGGCCACATGATCTAAGGCGTCACTCTCGCAATATAATAGTTTACTGATGACAGAGGGATCAGGGTTCGAGTAGTGGTTGGATATACCGAAGGTGGTCTTCCTAAATGGTTTTCCACATACTTTCTCTCCACGCAAATGCGGGTTCACTACCTCTATATTCAACCTTACTCAGACCTTGCACTTTAGTGTAATTAGTACATAAGCGTATAAACCGAACGGGTAGTAAGACGTGGTGCTAACAATGAGAGGAGGTGGGTTGCTAGAGACGAGATTACGCTCGAAACCACAAAACGTATCAAACCCTGGCTGTCCGCATTAATCATTTGACAACAGCGAAACTGGGATCAGTTTTGTAGTTTTTATAATTTGAAATTAATCATTGCTCACTTTTGTTGTAATTTTCTCGTAACCCATGGTTGTAGAAAGTATTGTGATCCTGAAAAAAAAAATCAAGAATTTGATGGACATCAACGTCTCAAGAACCGTTGAATCCGAGTAAGTGGTTTACGTGATGACTTATGTCTGTCTGTAGCTAGGCCTTGAACCGAATGAATCTTGCCGATAATGCTAACACTTGGTATCTAGGTTTCCTTAAGGTTCCTCCAAGATATTTTAGGAATAAGATATATAATCCTAAAGTTAAGGGTAGTTTACTGAAGGGTGAAAATGGAATAACAGATTTACTCTAAATTGGCTCTGATTGCTATTCTCTTTGGTGAACATACCTGTTAATTTTTTCGCAATGTGTATGTAAAGGTGTGTATTATTTAATTTATCCTATTTGGTGAAATATGATGGTATTTTATGCACTATGTTTCTGCAAAAATATCTTATGTAAATATATCAAATTTTTTAAAGGAGCTAGAAAGTATGTGTGGTGACATTGTTTTTTAAATTAGTCTAAAGAAAACCGCACCCCGATATCAGATCAAGTTATAGCTGTATTATATTTTATCTGACAACTAAATGTTACTAGATCTACTTTCATAGGAAGAACCTTATCTGACAGCTAGAACAGCTACTAGATCTACTTTCATATCTAGAACCTTATCTGACAGCTAGAACAGTTACTAGATCTACTTTCATAGGAAGAACCTTATCTGACAGCTAGAACAGTTACTAGATCTACTTTCATAGGAAGAACCTTATCTGACAACTAGAACAGTTACTAGATCTACTTTCATAGGAAGAACCTTATCTGACAGATATAAATGTAGATTTACTTTTATAGAAAGAACCTTAACTGACAGCTATAAAAGTTACTAGATTTATTTTCACGCTTTCATACGTCAAGTCATGTAATATGCAGCTGTAACTTTATATTATAGATGCTATGAAATAACAATAATGCCAACCTGACTGTCATTTTAAGTCTGAAAAACGCAATTCATCTATCAGAAACTACTTCTGAACATGGATGTTTTTAAATCATATTTTTAAGTTGATAATAGATATTTAATTGAAACGTATTGTATTAGATTCAGAATAATTTTAAAGACGTACTAAGATTAACAGACTGAATAAATAACACATACTTGGCAAACCCAATAGTGCATTTTTTTAGAGCTATTTGAAGAAAAACTCCCTACTTGGGGAAATCCAATTGGAATGAATTTAAATAGGGTTCCATTCTGATAATAGCCGAAGTGAATACAAAAGGAATGGGGTAGATTTATTGCAATCTGCGACCTGTAGAGTGTTTATATCGATACGTACACCGTGTAGACTCAAAACTGCATAGGGGAAAGTTTGTTTACGTTTATCGACTTCAAAATTAAGTCCAATCGATACCAAATTTTGTGCATATGTAGAGCTCAGCCTTCTCTTTCAGAAATTCTAAACTTTGATGCTGGTTGTGAGCTGTGACAGAAACCTTCGCAGTTGGGGTGTTCAAGGGAATTAACACCTTTTTGGGTGACCTGGTGGTCTAGGGGTAAGGTGTCAGACTTCTATGCTGGCGGCCGGGGTTCAATCCTCGGTCCTGGCACAGATTTATCTGATTACCAAACCCTTCCATCACCTCTGACAAGACCTCTTGTGAATGTGGGGAATGCCAGGCCTCCACCGTGGTTCGGATTCCACGTTAAACTGTAGGTCCTCCATTTCATCTCACAATCACCCTACCATTACACATTAGCGTAAGTGCGTATAACCCGAACGGGTAGTAAGACGTGGTGCTAATAATAATAATAATAATAATAATAATAATAATAATAATAATAATAATAATAATAACACCTTCTTAAATGGATGTAGTGCCCAATTTTAGCTAGATTATTATTATTATTATTATTATTATTATTATTATTAGCACCGCGTCTTACTACCCGTTCGGGTTATACGCACTTACGCTAATGTGTAATGGTAGGGTGATTGTGAGATGAAATGAAGGACCTACAGTTTAACGTGGAATCCGAACCACGGTGGAGGCCTGGCATTCCCCACATTCACAAGNAAATCTGTGCCGGGACCGAGGATTGAACCCCGGCCGCCAGCATAGAAGTCTGACACCTTACCCCTAGACCACCAGGTCACCCTTTTTAGCTAGAAACTCTTCCTTAACATCATAATAATTATTTATATGGCTTTGTATTTCTTAATATCCACACATGAGTCCAAAGAGTCCCTAATTTATTGTTTTGTAGTTATGTAGGGGAAAGTAAAATAAGTATAGTACAAGCAAACCTTTAATTCAAACAAGCTCCAATATTTTGATCAATCAAATTATATAGAATCAGAAGTAGATTATTGCTCAATTTTTTTCTAAAGCTTACACCCCCCCCCCTCTTTCACTACTCCTAGCAAGAGCTCGAGAGTGAGGGGGGAAATATACCCGTGCCCCCCACCCTTACATCTGGTGCTTTTGATATTTTAAGATAAGGGGTTAAGGAGAAGGAAAGTAAAATTTAGAGGAATACCTTCATTTGCGTAGAAATAGAGTGAAGAAAAAACATTTAAGGGGGGGGGGGTAACGGTCTAACCTCGAATTCTCCCTCTACCAGCCGAAAAACAGACAAGATGAGACTGATGACTGTAACCACGTACTCCACTATTTCAGGTCTCAACTATAATCTTATAATTTATAAAACACTGAAGGTTTTTAGATAAACTCATTTCAAAGTTAATTTTTATTTTTATTGAATCTTTTAGCTAAAAATAGCTTCTAGTTTTGCTTTTTGTCCTTTTATAAGCGTATTGGTGGGGGGCGGGGGGATCCTCCGGTGTAATAAATGTTCTCCCCTTTTAGATCTATTTCACTGATATTCCCGAATATGAAGATGAAAGATGGCCTCGCATCAAAACTACAAATAGTTCGAAGATCAGACATTTTTCAAAAATTTGACTGGGGAGGGTCATTACAAATATCTTCCGAAGTCATTGAGTTTTTAAATATATATATATATTTAAATATATATATAAATACATATATATTTTTAAATATATATATATATATAAATACATATATATTTTTAAATATATATATATATAAATACATATATATTTTTAAATATATATATAAATACTCCCTGGTTTCTCTATGACTTGGGAGATCAAGCCCCTTAACAAAATCATTATTTGGTACAGTAACCAGCCCCCACTGTACGTACCCGAAGATATAAAGCGGTATCACGTTTAAATGAAGCCACTACTGACATAACCCACCGATCCAGCCCTTCAGTAGTACTCCTTCAATATCGAACAAATTCGGTTTTTTTTAACCCCACTAAGCCGAACAGATGCTATTTACAATTGCTGCTAAAAAACACACAGCTTAGTAAAAAAAAGTAGCATATAATCTCAAGTATTTTTTTACTATCAAGTTATCTATTAAAAATAAAAAAACATACGTGTATTATAAGAACATGTGGTGAAAATAAATATGATATCTATTATCCCCCTTTTTTTTACCCACTTATAAAGCTCTCTCCTTTACCCCCACACCCTACCCTCTCCCTACCTCTTTTACGTTTCGAAATCAATATGAAGATAAGCAGAGAATAGGACTCTCTTCCACACGATGTACCCCCTCAGTGGTTGGTTTCATGAGAGAGATAGAGGGGGTTACACTCCTTATCTCAGGAAAATATATCCACCCCCCCTTTAATCCCACACTCAGTGCCCCTATACTCAATATTAACACAAGCCACGTATGATATTTTGTTAGCTTTTGATAACACATAATCAGGCATGGGTTTAATTGATTGGAGGTAAAAAACATCCACAAGGAAGCACTTACCAATGGATTCTGTCGAGGCAAGTTGTTGCATCAATCGATTTTATTTTTAAAAAAACACTCACAAAATATATTAGTATATAATATACAAGAAAATAAATTTTTAAAATATTCCGAAGTAGAAAGATTTAGGCTCCACGAAAAAAATTATATATATATATTTTTATATATTAATTTTAAATAAAATAAAACTTTTAGTTGGGAATGAGTTATAGAACTATAGTTATACTCTCCCGGAGGTGGCTATAAAAAACTATTTTCACACGCATTCACTCACAGGCACTGACACATCGGCTAGTCGACCTTCCAAGGCAACCCCCCTTCCTCTACCCAGACACGACGCAACGTGTTCCCAAATCCCCACGACGAGGACGCCGCGTTCACCTTTCCCCGACGCCATCGCTAACCCATCACTCTTCTCATCTCGGCTGAGTCGTTGTGGCCGGCCGGTCCCTAGTTACTCAACGCCGGTCCTAGATCGCGCGCGCAGCTGCGAGGCTCGGTTGCCAGCCTCCTACTGACTATTCTGTACTATACACTACTCTGTGGAGCGCCTGCCCTCGCGTTAGAATCGATACCGACACACAAACACACACACACACACACACACACACACACACACACACTAGAGACTTTGGACACCAGCCTCATGACGTCACGACTATCAACCCTTCCACTCTCTCTTTAAGGGGGTGTCACAGTCTCATTAAGGTAGCATGGAAGGGAATAAGAGATGGGACCAGTATCTTATTTATAGGTTGACCTCTCAAATTCCCCCACCCCTTCGTCTTTCTCTAACAACTTCTCACTATTCTTTTTCTTTTTTGAACAGTACATACCTGATACTTTCTTTATTGTACACTACATATACCTGACACTAAGTTTAGTATTACCTCATGTATTAAAGGATCACTAAGTTAAAGTATTGCTTTATTTAACGGCTGTCAGATGAGATAGGATTTTTTTTAAATAATTTTTCCCACGCAACTAAAGTAGTAATAACAACCAGCCCTAGAGGACACCAATATTATTTATTTATTTAGCACCGCGTCTTACTACCCGTTCGAGTTATACGCTAAAATAATACCTAATTACGCTAATGGGCTAGGAATTGGGAAGGTTGAATATAAAGGAAGTGATCCCGCACTTGCGTGGAGGGAGAATGGAAAACAGTTGAACCACAATTAGGATCTACCATCCAAAAGAGAGGGTTCAAACACTTAATAAGGAAAATTAAAAAAAAACACAATAACAATCGGTAGAGTGGGCTGGGTGAGTGAACTTGTTATACCCGCTGGGTAAGCTAAATAACACCCAGCACACGCAATTTGAGATAGATGAGGGCCAGTTCTCACGGTCGCCCTCAAAGGTCGATAAACACAGCCCAGACGTCATACCATATTAGTGATTACCTCACATGAACTACTTAACTTAAAATAACCGAAGGATGATACTTATAAAGAAGGAACGAATATCACCATCAAGAATAATTTATTATAACTTCTCAAAAAAGAGAACAAAAATAGATATAAATACATAAACAATCATCAAGTATGTAACGTCTTTACAACCTTATCCAATGGCCTCATACCATGAGCGCCAAATTTGAAAGTAAACATCTACGCTTACTCAGGAAAGCTACAGTTTGGCGTGAAAGCAACAATTAAACCTCAGCCTAACCTCGTACAGTTCAATAAGACAAATACCAAAATATAACCTATAAACATTATTATTAATACCTCATCAGTCCCAAAAAAGGGGAAGGAGGTATATTACTAAACCTAACTGACGTATTACCAAATGTTGGTGTTGGATTGACCCATGCATTAGATTGGCCTACACCTCTCGTTTACAATCAAAAACTTTGTTGCTATAACAACTCCCTTTTACCCCTATGCTGCGCTGATGGCGGCAGGTAATTCATGTTCAAAGGTGAACATCAAAAACAACCCAACAAGAACTATTCTAATACAATAAACATTAGCTTAATGAAACACCTTGCGAGGTTTATATTAAAGTTCATAGACAAGGTAAAATTATGAATGACATAATTTTTTAGGTCTTAAGTTCTGAACCAAACTTATTCACCTTTGAAAATAATTAACAAAAGCAGGTTTTTTAGAGATTACGCTCAATAATATAAGTGCACAAAACGTAACATCATAAATAGTATACAGAACATAATATGATCCCAGCAATCTTTACGCAATTTAAATTTATTATGCCCGAAGTTTTACGTCCAATCATAATAGATCTAAATCTTAACTGTGAACTTTGCCTTGTCATTTAAATCAACACAAATGCCCAAACGAAGTAAAATCGTAACTTGTTTCACTAACATATTAAATCTGAAAAGTCTTAAAGTTCAATTACTTTATGCATACTGCTAAGTGCAAAGTTTTAAGTTATATGTAGGCAGATATTTGAAGACACAACCAAATGTCAGTATGAAAGTTTTAAGTCCATTTATCATGGAAAGTCACTAAAGCGCAAGTTTGAAAGATCAAGTCTATTCATTATGAAATAACAACAAAGTGCCTAAACGGAATTTTAGAAACGTTAAAGATTTCATCTAAACTGAATTTAGCTTACATCGTTAATTTTGAAGCGTTCGCCTGTTCAGGCGAATTCCAACGCCAGCCCAAGAGTGGCTCACACTTCACATGGTTGGTCTTTTATATGCACAAAACACGGCTTGCAGAACATAGTCAAGGGGGGGGACCAAAGAACGTAGACAGGGTGGAGAAGGTTCTAGGAGCCTCACGGATCTAGTAGAAGCCCGCTCGTAAACTTGGTGGAGTGTTACTTCTTTTCTTCTTATGGTCTTTGGGCAAGCAGAAACGGCGTGATGTAATCCAGTGGGCGCGCCTCAGTCTTACAAGGAAGGTCTTGACGGCCAGGTGTGTGTGTTGATAAGTGGCTCGCAGTGTTTACATGAGCATGGCCGCTGACGTCTCGTAGAATTGGGTAAGTTTACAATTTCCAGTATTGTAACATTAGCTAGCGGCTAATGTTACACAGTTTAGGAAAAGACTACCCCAGTTCACCCGACTGAGATTTGAACATTGATCTCCCCGTCCTCGGCACTCTAACTCAACATGAAACTAGCGCGTTAGCCAACTACGCCACCTAGGCGGATAAAATTTAGTTTAATAACTATCAACGGTTTTTGGTTCGAATCTCCGGTAGAGTGTACTGAGAGGGGTTATGCCTAAACGGATTTCTACTCCTCCTTCATGCAAATACGGATACACTTCCTCTGAATTCAGTCTTTACTAATTACAAACGTGTTATTGTAATTATTAGTCATGGGTAGAGCATGGACGGGTGGTAAGACGTGGTGGGGAAAAAAAGAAAACACAACAGTTGTTGACTATTTGTCGAGGAAATTTATTGACAGCTTTTTCTCTTCATTTAAACAGTTTCCCATTTAATGCCGCTTTGCTAATGACACATATTAAACAGCTGTTGATATCACTATGGAAAGAAAATTAGATTAAACGTATCTTCTTAGATAAGATTTGATTTAAATTGGCCTATTTTAGAATCTCTTTGGTCTAGTTAAGGTGTCGGCCATCTTTTATTAGTGCTGTGCTGATGTAGTATTACAAAGTCGCTCAGCGTGCCAACCAACCTAAGACCACCCTAAATAGTTGATAAGTTTATGTTAGTTAACAACTATTAAAACAAATTTAAGATGATCTTGTAAAATATAATTGTAACATGATTCTAACGCAAATACATTAAATAACTACGATTTCTTGAATATTTAATATTAATCAGAATAAATACAAAAGTTATAAATGTGTTTTTGCAAAATTCAAGTTCTGAAGACATTATGTTGAAATTTTGAAACCAAACAAATGAATCATTGAAACCTAAAACATGTTGTTATTTAAATTATTACTCGCATCAATGGTTTTAATTTAAAACAAAGTTATTATATTATTTTTATTCAAATTGTTCCGCGTGCCACTTTTGGTACGCGTGCCGTAGGTTACCGACCCCCTTGTCTAGTGGTTAGACAGGCTATCCACGAAGATAAATAATATTATTCTTCTAAAACTGATTTGTTTAACGCCATGTGTTTCTTTTTATGTTACACTGTTTATTCTAAAGACTTAGCAGTCTTATAAGCTTAAGTGTAGTGAGGTTTTTTTTTTGTTTGTCTCCTCCCCCCTCTACATGGACTATTTTCACCCCTAATTCCTTGTGTGTGTGTGTGTGTGTGTGTGTGCAAGCGAGTAATTATGTATTAGTCATCTCAAGGTTATATCTCGAGTGTCCATACGGTCTACTGTGAGTGGTTGAGTATTATTTATATACTGGTTTATAAGCTTGTCCGTGACAGGAGAGCAAAGCTTGGATAATAATTATGATGCGACTTATGATTTTAGAATAAACTGAAAAACCCCTCATTCCCGTTATTTTAATTCCGGCTCCGTTAGTTTTTGTCCCGCGGTCCATACTACAAGTGTGTAAAGGTTCTAAGTCATCAAGGGGCTTCTGGGAACTGTGGAAAAATACACACACACACACACACACACACATTAGGAAGCTACACACAAACATATTTGAATGTATGTTTAAAAATGTTAAATAAATAATACTTATAATTTGGGTGACAAATAAACAAGTCCTAAGAAGAGTGGGTGAAAAGAGAACCATTTTGGATGGGATTCTTCAGTACAAAGTAAACTGAATTGAACACATCCTTTGGAAGAACTGTCTTCTGCACGACGTCATAGAAGGAAAGGTTGAGGGAGAGAGGAGCTTAGGAAGTAGGAGGATCCAAATATTGAATGACTTGAAGGAAAGAAGAAATTCTGGGAGCTGAAGGAGGCAGAGGACAGGCACGTTGGAGGTCTAAATTCACTGACTAAAGGAATAGTCCTGTCGTAAGATAGAACACATAATAATTTTTGACCTTAGCTTAGACACGTATTTAAGGAAAGAGAAGGGAGGGGGGTTGCAATCCCTTCGGTATCCGGGGATTCATCTATACGAATCAGATATCTTCCAGAATCTTGAATATGCTCAATGATTCAAGGGCTCTATCCCTTATATATGTATTTACTGGATGCTCCTGCAGTTTTTACAGTTTATATAATTATATAACTCGTAAAAGCGTCCAGCCAAACTTCATCTCCCCCCTCCCCCGGTTGATACGCTCTCTTTGGCCGTTAACTAACGTATTGAGGTTAATTGAGGCTCTCCACAAGATAAGGCTGACGCAGTTAAACTCTTATAACTAACAATATGGACATGATTGAATGATGAAATAAGACAACAGACGTCCAGCTCAGAACGAAACTGCGACATTCATTATTATAATTATAGAGAACTTTTTGTTACTAAACTAAATATATATATATGTATTTCTACCTTTCTTTTTCCTCTTTGCACTAAAGATATTTGAGTTCCACATTAATGGAATAGGGATGGAAAAAAAATATAGAATTTAGAAGAGAGGTACCCGAATTTACGTAAAGGTTGAGTGTGGAATGCAAAAAAATCAGATAGAATCTTTGAAAGGCTGGTAACCAGCTAGGACCTTTGAACGGCCAGCAATCAGTTATGACCTTTGAAAGGCCGGCAATAAGCTAGAACCTTTGAATGGACAGAAATTGAAAAAGGTCAAATCTTTGAAAGTCAAGTAGCCAACTAGGACCTTTAAAAGTTTAGTGACCAGCTAGAACTTTTGAAAGGCTAGAAATAAACTAGGACTTTTGCAAAGCCATTAATAAGCAAAGGCCTTTGAATGGCTGGCAATCAGATAGGACCTTTGAAGGCTAGAAATTAGATAGAACCTTTGAAAGGCCAGGAATTAGATATGGCGTTTGAAAGGCTAGCAATCAGATAGAACCTTTGGATGGCCAACAATCAGGTAGGATCTTTTAAATAATTTTTAATTTGTCTAGGTTGTGCAGACCCCCTTGCCCCTCTGTACATCACATCTGGCCACATCGGATGTTGAAAAGCGTTACTCAGGGAAATAAACTTCTGAGTCGTCCTCTTAAGATGATATTAATACAACGTTCCCCTTCAGCCTGGTAAATCTTGGGTCGCTTTATACTGGCCCAGTGAAGCCCGAAATACCCAGCTGACACACAGATATATCTAACTTCAGGAGAGTATCGCATCAATGAACACGGGGACTATACGTCAGGCTCATCTAATTGGAGATCTGCCAGTTTATATTCTTCTCTAACGTTGATTAAAATTTATCACAAATTAAATAAATGTTAAGAAACAATCGTTCATACTTTCTCGTAGATATCAAGAATCAAATCACCAGTAAAAATAAGTCTTCAGTAACAAAAACTACCCGATATATGCACATATAACATCTAAATATCAGGTTTGAAAGATATCTTTCAAACCGTTTTGGATGTATACCCGGATGCAGACAGACAGGCAGGCAGAATATACATTTTGAAAGTTCTGACGCTTCAACATTTAAAGGTGTCATGGATGTATTTGAACATTTATAATTGAAGTTCATGCGAGTATTGAGCCAAAAACATTAATTATTTAATTTGTCTGCAATCAGTTATTTAGTAATAAAAGTATAGTAAATGAATCAAAGGGTGCCGTCATTTACAGGGAATGCATCAAAGGGTGCTGCCAATTATAGGGAATGCATTGAAGTGTGCCGTCACAAAAAATGATGCATCAAAGAGTGCCCCCACACAGAAGGAGTGTATCAAATAGTGCCGCAACATATAGGGAATATATCAAATAGTGCCGCAACATTTAGGGAGTATATCAAAGTGTGCCGCAACATATATAAAATACGTAAGAAAGTACCGCATTGGTAACAAGGCGAAGAAACAATGCTGTAGACACTTTCAAAGCGAGTAGAAGAAGGCGATGTAGGCAAGGTCACAAAATGATATAATATTTGTATACAAATCCGTTTCTTTTGCCGAGATACTGGAATTGTATGTCTAGTTCTGCTGTCCTAGGTTAAGTAAGACAGTTTGAAAGTTGTTTGTTTATAAAGGGAAGTTAAAATCCCCACTAATTTACTGTTGACTGCTCCAGGAGTGTGCCCCAAACTGGTATCTTCCCATTACTAGTGATCTCCGAATGCCTCATATGTCACGTGCCGCCCTGGGAACTATACCCCCGAGGGTCATTCAACCCCTAAATAGGGGTAACTTTTGATTTTAACATTCCCCGAAACTAGGTCAAGAGTAGTTTTGCCCTAGGAACAACCTTTTAGACAGAAGTAGAGTGACCAACCGTGACAAAATGTTACTAGATCAACTTTCAACTACTCATACGTCAAGTCATGAGGGCTTCAGCTGTCACATTTGATGTATATTATCAATATATGAATTGGCGTTTGAATAGGTAAAAGTAGATCTAACTTTTTAAATCGCCTGAGCAGTCTATTCCTAGAAAATCTGTCTGATAAATAAACACGTACTATACACCAAAACAATTAATAATACATTTATTTTTTATTAATAATTAATGATGGGATTAATTCATATAAATACCAATAAATAATCTTAAAATTCTTTAAAATATATTATTATTATTATTACTAGGTGTTCTGTCTTACGACAGGTCCATTCCTTTTGTCAGTGAGCTTAGACCTCCAATGGACCCTGTACTCTGCTTCCTCCTTCAGATCTAAGAATTTTCTTATTTCCTTCAAATCATCTAATATTAGAATCCTCCTTCCTAAGCTCCTCTTTCCCTATTAAGTAATAATATGCCATGAATTAAATTTTTTAATCATTTATTTGAGGTATTTGACATGCACTTTCTGAACCGACTGATTATATCAGTTTACGAGAATTTCTATGAGCAAGAGCTAAAGAGCCTAACAATTTTCCCGGGAAAGCTATTGTCAAATACCTTCCAGGTTTTTTTTACATGCCACAATCGACATGTGACGACGGATTTACTTCCCCTCCGAAAGAAATTGTGCTACGGATTTTTATCGCTTAAGAAAAATACATTGACCTCAGCTGGGCTTAAACCCATGAACTTTGGGTAATAGGGCGAGTACTTTACCCCAATACCATTGAGGTCGACTATATGCTAAATCAATTAACAATATATTTAAGATGATTTTTATTAATAATTTATGGTGGGATTAATTCGCATTATTATCAATAAATAATCTTAAAATTAATTTAAAAATATTTTTAAATATTCAAATATAATAATTAAAATCATATAAATTTGATAAATTTATCATTATATTGATTAATCCTATTATTTTTCAATAGCAAATTAGTATTAAAATTTATATTAATTTATTGCTATAATATTTGAACCCAGAAAAAACCACCAGAGAAACATTCTCTCTGTAAAAGGGTTTGTGGTAAAGCCCACATAAATTGTGATTTCTGTACTAATATACAGATTAAAAACTTGCATTTTAGAAACAACTAGTTTTTGACTTAATCGGGAACCTTGTTTTGAGAGCATAAATACGTAAATACATACATATATACATACATACATACACATATATACATACATACATACATACATACATACATACATATATACATATATACATACATACATATATACATATATACATACATACATATATACATACACACATACATACACACATACATGTATACATACATATATACATACATACATACATACACACATACATACGTGATGAATATATTCCGTACAACCAGAGACGATAGAGAAAACAAGAAAGCAACGAAACTTTCACTAATTTTTTTTTTATTTCCATGGCGTACAAGTGCATTTCACAAAAAATGTTCCCCTGAAATAACTATATTTGGAGACTTATATCGTGTTTGTTCCCCCTTAATACTCTGCAACCCGCGCAACTCAAGACATCGTTTCCCCTCCTCCGCCTCCGGCCACCCTTTCACTCGCGAACAATCGGTTCCTCTCTATTCGAGCGCAGGGTTTTGTTAGTCTAGATATATTTTTATGTTTGTGTCAAACGCCGAGAGAGGAAAAAACAATGTCGATGACGCTTTGAATGCTTTTTGTGGCTTTTTCTTTTTAAATAAAAATAAAAAAGAAGTCACATTATATTGATACGGGGCCGACGAAGAAAGTAAAGAAGCAATACCCCTTTTATTATTTAACCATAAAAAGTTTTAAGACTAGATATAGAAATATAATTCAGTTTGTAAATTGAATGGAATAAATGATTTAATTTAAAATAAATATTTTTTAGTACCGCGTCTTACTACCTTTTCAGGTTATACAATAATTACACTAATATGTTAGGGATGAGTAAGGTGGAATTTAGAGAAAGTGTACCCGAATTTGCGAGGATGGAGAGTTAAAACCGTTTAGGAAAAAACCTTAGTACACCCGACCGGGAATCTAACCTCAAATCTCCCTGTCATGGGCAGTTTAGTCAATGTGGGCTCTGAAGTAGGTGAAAAGAAATATATAATAGAGTACAATAATATATAAAACAGTCATAACATTTCAAGTAGTATTAGAAGGTAATTAATTTTACGTAAAATTACTGTCAAGACTAATTGAAAAGACTTTTTTAACAATTTATTCGTTTTACAACGAAAACTTGGGGTACATTCTATCTACTGTTTTACCCTCATAGATCAAGTTTACCCCACTTGACTGGTTTCCTTATGACACGGATGCCTGAATATGAATCCCGGGCAGCGTATGAAACGGGTAAGCCCCCCTCCCCCCCTTTAATAGCTCTCCCACTCTCCCTTGAGGTAAATTCGTATACATTTATTCTAAACCAATACCTCTTTCGGCCCTATCCAGTCAAGTGTAGTAGTAACCATCCGGTGTACACAATGCAAATGAACTGGATAGTTTTTTAGAGCAAGGGTCGATTGCGATGTTGTTCCTCCACCGGATATGAGGACGTCCTCATGGTCCTCTTCCAGTTGGTACCTCCTCTCGCTTCGGTATCCGCGTGCTCTAACGCGCTACTTTTGTGTTAGACTAGACTACTGAGGACGGGTAGGTCGAGGTTCGATCCCGATTGGGTGCACTGAGGGTGGGTTTTCCCTTAATGGGTTTCTACGCTCCCGTCACACAAATGCGGGTGCACTTTTTCTAAATTAAACCTTCCTAATACCCGACACGTTAGTGTAATTAGTACCTAGGCGTACAACCCGAATAAACTAAACAAGCCGATCTTTAGAAAGTCTGTGAATAGGAACAGCCCATATTAGATGGGATTTGATTAATTGAACTATGTCATTATTATTATTATTATTATTATTATTACTACTATAAAGTAGACCTTTTAAAATTCGAAGTTTAAGGGATATCTAAAAAGAATATTGAAATATCTAAAATTCCGAACTAACCATTTTTATGAGTACCTGAGCAGATGATAAAGATTCAATCAATAATCTCAAAATATGCTACATATAAACACACATGATATTTAAATATATGGAATATATATATATATATATATATATATGAACGTAAATTTATAAAAACTTAGAAATATCAACATACAGAAATAGAAGACTTAAATAAATCAGTCAGAGCGTCACGTGATTACATTTTCATAGAGAAGTGAAGAAATTCAAGCCAACACATCCCCTGTTTGAGACAACCCGCTTGTCGCCGGTGTAAAACACTCAGTTTTCTCTTTTTCTGTTTGTCAACGAACACTCTATTTGACGTTCTCCGCATTTGGGGTGATTTAATACATATTGACATATTGTTAGATAGCAGTGTTTTAGGCTCTACCCACCAGAAACATAGCAGTGTTTTAGGCTCTACCCACCAGACACATAGCAGTGTCTTTGATTATACTATAACTTTAAACAATATTTTTTTATGTATTCTTTTCAATTTTTAGTAAATGCAATAGTTCCAAAAAAACTAAATAAATAATTTAAGGACCTTCATAGCCACCATGAATTTCTGCACTATTTTGGGTTAGTGGCTACTTATCTTCAAAACTTTATCCTCGACAATTTTTCTATTTGGTTTTTTTTTAATGTTTCCCTGTTGCAATTTTCTGTCACCAGGTATTTTTGCATCCTTTTAGGTTAAGAGTTAATTGCTGGCAAAATTTCTGTTTCTTAGATCTTCTGGGTTTTGAGATTATTTTTTTTCAACTGGACAGAATAAAAGGTAATTATTATAGTGCAGATAGCTTTTTAATCTCGATATCTCGATGTTCTATTGCGATAGGTTTGTGTTTTGAGTCAAAATTGGACCTTACGATCCTTCTGAGAAACTCTTGCTCAAATCATCTCCACGTGTAATTTGGCCTAATCACTGATTTGTAAGTAGACTATGATTTTGGAAGTTCGTGTTAGGCTCTTAGACTTGATGCGACCGTTTAGAGTGTACATACATAGGTTCACAAACTAGAGTCTCCCTTTCATATCTTCTGTGATATCATTCATCATCAACTGTTTCCATCCTGTGGTCAGGTCAGTTTAGTAAAATACTTCCATCCTCCTCTATTCTCCTACAATTCTTACCCTCTCACCTGCACCCTTTTTATCTTTTTCTCCGATATCTTTCTTGGCCTTGTTTTCAGTATCCTACATACTTTATTTTCATAATTTGCTTTGGTATTCTTTCCTTTTCCATCCTCATTACATGTCCACACCATCTCACCCTTGCTTCCTCTACTATCTCATCTACTCCCTGTACCCCCCATTCTCTCCAGAATAACTTTATTTCTAATCTTGTTTCTACTCGTGACATCTAACACGCTCCTCACAAATTTACTCCTAATCTTGTTTATATTCGTGACATCTAACACGCTCCTCACAAACTTTATTCCTAATCTTGTTTCTACTCGTGACATCTAACACGCTCCTCACAAATTTACTCCTAATCTTGTTTCTATTCGTGACATCTAACACGCTCCTCACAAACTTTATTTCTAATCTTGTTTCTATTCGTGACATCTAACACGCTCCTCATAAATTTACTCCTAATCTTGTTTCTATTCGTGACATTTAACACGCTCCTCACGAACTTTATTCCCATGACCTCCACTTTTCTAGTTTCTCTTATATTAAATGCAAATCTCCATTGAAACCTTTACACTCTTTCAAAATTATGTATATCTAGTTATTGTAAAAATTTTCCCCATTTTATCCTTTCGCACGCATTTGTTTAGGAGTCATGTTTTGTTTTCTCTTTATTTATCTTTCGATCCAATCTCCTTGCCTCTGTTTATATTTCTTTAAATATTATTCTTACCATTACTAGGGTGTTACTGACAAGGTCAATGTCATCTGCATATGCTGGCAGTTGTTTGGGCCCTTAGTTTGTCAGATCCCCCGTTTTAATTTGTGCTGCTGATCTGCCTTTACTAGAATGATATTGAAAAGTAGGGATGATATAGCACCCCCCTCTGACCCTGTTTAAGGTCACAATCTATAACTCTGAGAGCTTATTATCCACTCGTAATCTGGATCTGCAGGCATTTACTTTTTTTTTAGTACAGCGTCTTATTACCTGTTCAAGTTATATGCATATTTTAAGTAGCCGTATAAGCTTTTTTTTTTTTGTATTGACAGTTCCGTCGTCACATTCCACACCATCTCAAGCTTGTCGGAAATAAAAAGTAGATTGTATATGGTTCTGTTAGATTCCCATCCCTTCTCTGGCACGTGTCTTATAGTGAAAAGCTGACCGATTGTAGACATGTTTCTTCTGAAACCCACTTGATAATCCCCTAAGAAAAGTTCCACGAATGGAGTCAGCCTATCGAGTAGGATATCTGATAGTACTTTACACACACTGCTGGTTAGTGAGATTCCTCTGTAGTTAGAGGACTTTTCTGTCTCCATTTTTGTGGTTAGGGATTATAATCCTTTCTTGCCGTTTTGTTGGTATTTGTTCTCCTCCCAGATAATGTTGATTAGTTTATGCATTTGTCCATGTCCTCCATATTTAAGAAACTCTGTCGGTTTATTGTCAACGCCCGGCACCTTCAAGCTCAATTTGTTTACTGTTTTTACTTCTGTTCTACGTTCAGCGGGATTTTTAAATATGCTTTCCAGGTTTGCAACTGTCCAGATTCATTAATAATTAGTTGTCCAGTAACTTTCCTAAGTACAGAGGTACAAATATGTCTGAAGTTTTTCTGGCCATTTAAAACTGTTTTGTAAAAGTCTTCTGGTGCTTGACTTGACTTTCAATCATTTCATATTTTTGAGGGAAATGTTCCAGCTTTATCTTGATTAGATTTCTAGTTTCATTGTGGATTTTGCATACTATCTCAGTTTTAATCTATCTTGCTATTTTCCTTTTCTGTTCTTGACATTCTTCAGAGAACCATAAACTGCATGTTTAGTATTGGGAAACAGCGTTGGCTTTCTCTTGTTTCCGTGTAGACAATCTCCCCTTAAATACAAGACGAATTTCGCAACGCTGGCTTGTCGATGCAGTCAGCCTTATGCCAGCACTCCACCTTTCAACATAACCGAAAGCGAGGAGATTTGGCTACAGTTAACCGAGAGAGAGAAGATAGATCTTTCCTATAATAATAATAATAAGTACCGCGTCTTACTACCCATTTGGGTTATATGCTTTAAGTACTAATAACGCTAATGGATTAGGAATTGGGAAGGTTTAATTAGAAAAAGTGAACCCGCATTTGCGTGGAGTAGAGTGGAAAACCATTTAGGAAAAACCACCCCCAGCTTACCCAACTGAGATTCGAACCTTGATCTCCCCGTCCTCAGCAGTCGAGCTAAACACAACAAGCGCGTTAGTCAACTACGCCACCGAGGCGGGTGAGGATCTTTCCTCTAAAAGAAGCTTCAGTCCCTCAGAGATGATATTGATTGTAGTTTTATTTTAACAGTGGCTAGGTCAACCTGTCATTTATATTCATTTATCAAGTTTTAAATGATGATCTTTAACTTATAATTATTAATAGAAGGGTAATAAAGTAGTCTTACATTTATTCCGTTTACCATTCAAAACAGCTTTATTATATACAAACATTTTGTTGTTTAAACATAATAAATATAATGTTTGAATATTAATCATACAAGTTTACATTCTACTTGATTTAATATAATATAGAAATAAAAAGTTTATATTTGATTTAACAGCTTGATTCTTAGCAGATTTTATTTGATTATAAAAACAGGGAAAGAAAAATTCAAAAAATCATAATGACATAAACCTAAATGTAAAAGTGTAAAACAATTTCCAGTCATTTCATGACATCAAGGACAATGAGTGTTGTACAAGCACCGTCATGACACCAAGGACAGTGAGGGTTGTACAAGCACTGTCATGACACTAAGGACAGTGAGGGTTGTACAAGCACTGTCATGACACCAAGGACAGTGAGGGTTGTACAAGCACTGTCATGACACTAAGGACAGTGAGGGTTGTACAAGCACCGTCATGACACCAAGGACAGTGAGTGTTGTACAAGCACTGTCATGACACCAAGGACAGTGAGTGTTGTACAAGCATCGTCATGACATCAAGGACAGTGAGGGTTGTACAAGCACCGTCATGACATCAAGGACAGTGAGTGTTGTACAAGCACCGTCATGACACCAAGGACAGTGAGTGTTGTACAAGCATCGTCATGACATCAAGGACAGTGAGGGTTGTACAAGCACCGTCATGACATCAAGGACAGTGAGTGTTGTACAAGCACCGTCATGACACCAAGGACAGTGAGTGTTGTACAAGCATCGTCATGACATCAAGGACAGTGAGGGTTGTACAAGCACCGTCATGACATCAAGGACAGTGAGTGTTGTACAAGCACCGTCATGACACCAAGGACAGTGAGTGTTGTACAAGCATCGTCATGACATCAAGGACAGTGAGGGTTGTACAAGCACCGTCATGACATCAAGGACAGTGAGTGTTGTACAAGCACCGTCATGACACCAAGGACAGTGAGTGTTGTACAAGCATCGTCATGACATCAAGGACAGTGAGGGTTGTACAAGCACCGTCATGACATCAAGGACAGTGAGTGTTGTACAAGCACCGTCATGACACCAAGGACAGTGAGTGTTGTACAAGCATCGTCATGACATCAAGGACAGTGAGGGTTGTACAAGCACCGTCATGACATCAAGGACAGTGAGTGTTGTACAAGCACCGTCATGACACCAAGGACAGTGAGTGTTGTACAAGCATCGTCATGACATCAAGGACAGTGAGGGTTGTACAAGCACCGTCATGACATCAAGGACAGTGAGTGTTGTACAAGCACCGTCATGACACCAAGGACAGTGAGTGTTGTACAAGCATCGTCATGACATCAAGGACAGTGAGGGTTGTACAAGCACCGTCATGACATCAAAGACAGTGGGTGTTGTACAAGCACCGTTATGACACCAAGGATAGTGAGTGTTGTACAAGCACCGTTATGACACCAAGGATAGTGAGTGTTGTACAAGCACCGTCATGACACCAAGGACAGTGAGGGTTGTACAAGCATCGTCATGACATCAAGGACAGTGAGGGTTGTACAAGCACCGTCATGACATCAAAGACAGTGGGTGTTGTACAAGCACCGTTATGACACCAAGGATAGTGAGTGTTGTACAAGCACCGTTATGACACCAAGGATAGTGAGTGTTGTACAAGCACCGTCATGACACCAAGGACAGTGAGTGTTGTACAAGCACTGTCATGACACCAAAGCTATTTTACCATCATAGTTAACTTATAATTGGTGCACAGCCCTTTATATATATTTTTTAAAACGTAAGCAAGTCCTAATTTTATATTTACTGGCCCCATGTAATAATCTTATTAATTAATTGCAAATTTATTTATAGGGAATAGATAAAAGTGTAAACAATAATTTATTAGCTAGATTCTTGTCTACTTTGTATAAATTATATACTTTACCTATTAACATAATAACTTTGTCATAACAAAATATATTTCAAATTAGACTGAAACAATCAACCTTGGAACTAAACCAAAAGATCTAGCAAGTTTTCATAACTGAATTGGAATCAATGATTAAGAACAAATTTAATTGGCCAGGCCTACCACTATTGTCTTTCAACAAAATTCCCTGTAAATTATTTGTAACATAGTAGTGGGCTTAATCATTGTTAAAAGTTTGACGGACAACCTGGGTATAGAGAAGGTAGAAATGGTTGAGACTGAACAGTATCGAACACAAAAACACAACATTTAATTGCCACAGACAGCTCTGTATAGGAAAGTGGAGACTAGGTGTACATATTCAATAAAACTGATTGCTAGAGAAAATCTGATATATAGAAAATATAATTATTGTTTTTACTTTTATTTGTGCTTTATAGTTTACAATTATTATTCTATCATTTTTACTTATTTTTTAATTACACATTATAAACATGATTTAAGCACCTTAAGCAATATATATATATAGGCCAGAAAGTGCACTGGCGATACCTCCTACATTTAAACATATATATTCTAAATTAATCATAATCAATAATTAGGTTTTATTTCCCTAAGAATCATTAGCTCTTTTAAATATATTTTATCATCTTAAATATATAGAAAAAAGAAAAAAATATCATTCTTGAACACAAGAATTGAGTTATAAACTCCACTTGGCACAAGCAAGACCATGTAAAACTCAGTGGTTGGTATTCTTGGATTCTTTGTTCAGGTGTATTTTGATCAGTTTAATAAAATAATAATAAAAAAAACACTCGTATAAGAATAGTGAGACCTATTCAACAACACATTGATTGATTGATTGATACATTAACATTTTATAATTACTATGAAACATATTTTTAATCTATTTAATAGGTAAGATTAAATTTATATGCAAGGCGAACACAAAAAAGATAATTATATATACAGTACAAGCGTCTGCAGATAATTTTCAAGGAAATATGTTATCAGCCACTTTATTCAACTAACACATTTCTTAAAACCGGTATTTTACTTTTCTTTTGAACTTCAAAAGGAGGGTTGGGGAATCGCTTAATGATGATGATGATGATGTTTACAAAATGATTGATATTCTGCATAGCGATCAACCATGAGAATGTACCGACAAAACCATGAACCTAACCCGTGAAATGGTATCAGCGGCATAGTCCTACCCCCTTTTGTCGCCCCCCCCTCCCCCCCAATACACCCCAAACAAAATGTAAAACATTGACACAACTTTTAATAACAAGTCACTTTAAAAAATTGTCCTTTTCTTTTTAGAAGTAATTATCAAGTCTGGATGATAATTTCATTTTAAAAAAAATAAAGGAAAAGACCTCCAAATAAACTAACAACATTAGGTTGTTATATTATCAAGAATAATTGTTTTTGAGGCCACTTCGTCATTCAAACAACCAGACTACAAAGAATATAGCTTCATCAACTGATTCCAGCCTGTGGTCGGATCACTTTAGTAAAATGTCTCCATCTTCCCTCTTTAATTATATGTATGAAAATACCAAATTATTTAACTACCAAAACAAAAATAAAGTAAAATATAAGGTTATCAAACTCGATTTCTCAATGAACTCTATTTAAGAATTAAGAATTGATCTAAATATTACAATTTTCGATGAAAACGAAATGGAAAATTGTAAATGTACCCAACATGGCCTTACCTTGGATTCACACATTCGCTGAAAAACTAGCGCGGAACAGAAACGTGGTCACGTGACACGCTCTAAGCCAAACACAAGATTTACACTTAATCGGTGCGAGCTGTTCTGCTGAAGTTCAACTATTTTCTACTTTGTCCGCTTTGCTCGAGATGTTCGGCACAAGAGAACCAATCAAATCTCAGAACCAACCATTTCAAATTAGTGGGCATGTGCATTTGTCAACACATGTGCTCTATAGCCAGAAGCTAGCAGACAGCTCTGTTGGATGTTGTGAGGAGATTTTAAATAAACTGTTAATATAAAGAGATGTATTGGATTGTTTGTTCCCCGACACAGCGTTATAATTTGTAAACAACCATCAGGAGAATGATCTAAAATATATGTTTATCCACTATGAAATAAAATATGTTGATAATCAGCTGTTTAAAGTGTTGCTATGCATCATGGGTCAACTTAAAGCATGTGAATTACTGCTCAGATTCTGCTTTCTATTTTTCGGCGAGCGTGTGAATCAAGCTAAAGTGTTCTGGCTATCATGTGCAGATAGACACGGGGACGTTTGGTTTGGGTATCTTTTTTATTATATACAGTAACGTGTATAAATAAAATATTTTTAATCTGAGGTTTAATGAATTGAAATGGGGAATCAAAAATCAAGATTAGCATTAAATATTTGTGTTTTAACTTTTATTCGTGGTTCATTTATCTAACAGGTCTATCAGATTCATTTGATTAAACTTTAAGAAGTGAAAGTGAGAAAAAATATAAACTGTGACATCACTAGTAGTTTGTTGTTGTTGTTGTTGTTGTGATACGTAATTTTATTACAAAGCCGGTGTCCAACATAAGTGGAATGAGAACTTAGAGTTCATTGAATTACAAAGATACTGCAACTATGAATAAAATATGTGAGAAATAAACAGTAGAGAAATGCAACGCTGTATTAGCAAAACAATCACCTCTTAACTATAACAGAGTCAAATTATATTTTAAAAAAAACTCACAAAACCATCAAGTTTGAATCGTAGAACAAATACCACGTAAAAGAGGCTAACTTTTTTTTCACATGAATGTGACTATTAGTACAAGATATATTTTAGCGAGTTTAATATTTCCACATTATTTCTTAGTTGGCTAAATAAAAATAATGTCGGCATTTCTTCCAATAATGTGGATTTAAATTCCGCTAAGTGGTAATTTAATCGTTTATTTGTTTTCTAAGAACCACATCAATTAGCTTTTTTAAAGCATGATAAAAAATATCTAAATAAACAGTACAAAATTTGAAGTATAACATTTTGAACTGTTTCATAGGATCTGAAAGTTATTGTAACTAATCTGAAGTCGTGTTACAGTTCTCGACCCAGCACTGTAACAAGAACACACCTCAAGGTTGCCAACTGTAATACCAGGGGGCCAAGTCCCCACACTCTAGTGTCTGATTCTTGAACTTGACGCAATATGACCACGACGCATCCTGAGCACCTCACCGCATGCTACGAGGTGGAGGGTTGGTTGGATCGGACGGGGACAGCCTCCTGGAGGTACTTCTCCACTGCGGCTTGGTGCATACCTCTGAAGCAGGGGACGCGGACCAGACCGCAGTGGTAGCCACTCGCCAACCAGAGGAAACTACGACAGTTGGGGTTCCAGCTGACCTGCAAGGGACAGATATTAGTAGGGGGCAAAACTTCAGATGTAACTTTGAATAGCTTTGACTTTGCTTCGAAAATTACTAAGCTTCAGAAATAAAACACATCACCGCTAAAGTATTTAACTGTTAGGGCCGGTCTTATGACTTCTGGATTGATATTAATCTGGCCATTAAATATTTTTATCTGGTTGATAAAAGTTAAAAGTGTGTCTTATGACCGCCAGATAGCATTTATCTATCAAGAGGTTTAAGTAACTGATAACTTTTATATAAAAGTTAAAATTGGTGTTGCCATAGTGACACATTTTTAATGAGGTTTCACCTATCGGAATCTGTTTTTAGGTTAAAATCTTGGTTCGCCTGTTTAGTAATCACACCCCTGGACCTGTATAAACTCGCTACCGACAGACTCACCCTGTTGATAGAGACAAGAGGAAACATGTCAATGGGGACAACTCTCATCTTTTCAGACTGCCTCATCCAAGCTCTCGCTTCCTCGGGGATATTCTCAAACTGGTCCTGAAAAATCAAAACAGGGATACCAACAACTAAACAATGACAGGTGATTTTGTGGGTACTGCTCCTGGTGACAATCCTGTGAACCGTATCGGTACCAGTGACACCCGCAGAATTCCTCCGTTCACACAGGACAATCAACTTAATTCATGTGTTTTACTAATGATTATAAATAGCTGTGTACAGAACATTAGAAAAGAAAAAGGGGTTTGAGTGAGTACTCAAAAATTTGAGTTCGAGTCAAGGTTCAGTAGTTGTTCAAACGCCACGTGACGATTTATACAAAACTTGGAAATACTCAACGAGTTACCAATTTTATAGCAATTGTATTGTATTTAGAAGAAGATACGGGAAAGGTGGATAGAAACAGATAAAAATGGACAAACACAATATGGACAATGATTACCTCTCTGTCCAGTGGCAGCAGTGTAGTGTGGACTGTGTTGTTCTTTTAATTGTAAAAGCCATATTGTGTTTGTCCCTTTTATATGTTTCTATCCACCTTTCCTATACCTTCTTCCAAATATAATATAATTACCTCATAAAACAAAATTAGGTTTCCCTTATAGAACAATTTTATAGCAAGTTACCGTCTAATTAATTTGATATTTTTTATACCACACAAATCATGCACAAAAATTATTTATATTTTCATTCAAACTTAATTCAAACACTGCTTTCACACATACCCTTAGAAAAAATTTAAGTTGATTTAATTACCATGCTATCTTTACAAAATTTATACAATTAAAAACATTAATCCCAAAAAAAAACTCAAATCTCTCCTCGTCTCTCAAAAAAGCAGATAGAAAACTCGCCTAACCCTGGGTTGTAAGTGGTGATTATCATCCCAAAAAGGGAAAGGTTTTCCTTCAATAGCTATACTTACAGTTGGGAAATCACACAGAATAACTCCGTGTTTCTTGACCGCTTCGTTGTAAGTCCTGGGCCGGCAGAGGAAGTCCTTGTGGCCCTCCGCCTCATCTAGAACAAAATTTTTCCGACCCCTACTCTTGTCCCTTGGATTGCGTTTCTTGTTCTTCCCGAGCGCCTTCCTCCTGAACTCACGTAGACCTATCTCGTGGGGCTCTGTGATGTCTGTCATATAGATCACCTCTATGCTGTCGTTGATGGCCATACTGGCCTCGTCCTCGTCAACTTCTTCTCTGGCGTCAGGCTGGGAGCAATCTTTCACGCTCAACAGCTCCGAGAGGTTACTAGACTCGTCTTGGTCAAACACGCTCGGCGTCTTGATCGCCTGCTCTGCCCCTGTGACCGAGTCCAGCCCTATGACAGAACTGGAGGTCGAGGGTATATCAACCGAGACATCGGCAGTCTCTTGGCCCACTCGCATGTTTGACAAGACACAGTCCACCATCGTGGTCGAGTTACCGTTGTCAATATGTTCGCTATCTAAACACTCCCTTTTATAACTATCGGTGTCTTGAGATTCTCGACCAGTTAGATTAACGTCACTAGAAACAATTTCACACTTTAAATTATCGTTCGTTTCAGAACCAACAATTTTTTCAGGTGTTTTTGAAGTTTCTGTCTCATCGGTAGTCTGATTATGTACTTTTGAACTGACATCCATTTCCAAACTACTCGAGAGAATGTCCAAAGAGCCACCGGGTATAAAATGTTGACTAGGGTCTGTAACTACAGGAAGATCTGCTTGAATCGAAATGACTGCAGAGTTTGTAGATATTTTCAAAGGTGAACCACATTCATTTTTTACCCGGATCAATTCACCACTTTCTCTCTCCGATTCACCATCACTCAAACTTTTCTTTACAAGAACACTTTCAGGAAATGGGTTTATTATAAAGTTTTGCTTGGTCAATATATTATTATCAATTATTTGAGGAACGTTAAATGGTTCTATCTGTGCCTCTACTGATGATTTTTGGTCACTATTTTTTTCCGATTCGAAATCTTTATCTTCAGCATGTTTGACTTCTCTAACTTCACTGTCCTCGTGCGGAACAGATGCAGCGACTCCGTCTATCGTACTTGAATCCATCACATTACTTTCAGCGGGGCCAACAACGTTATTGGAAGCGCCCGCGACATCAGGACTTTTCGTTTGACTGTCTTCTTGGAGTTTACTTGAATCTTTAAGATTTTTAGGTTTCCAGCGACCCATAAGTGTCTTCCTCCAACTATTAGGGCCCCTTTTTCTTTGGTAAGACAAGCGCTTTTTCCTCTTGGTGGTCTTGATCTTTGCTTCAGTGTCTGTATCTGTCTCACCTTTGGGTATATTTGCCACGGAGCATATCTGTGGTTCGTTGTCTTGGGCGTTATCTTCGTCGGCTGAAGTAATATCTTTGATCTCGGTGTAACTGACCATCTAAAACAGGAAGAATGGTTTCAAGGATAAACAAGAGTCAAATTTTTTTGTATTGTTTTTTATTTTAAGAATAATGGTCTTTTATTGAGTCTCTCACAAGTTATGATAACGAACATATTGTGAATTCTTGCTGAATTTAAAATAGTTTTAATAATTTCGTTATGGTATTATAGTCAGTAAAAAGATTAGAGTGTGTATCTTTTAGGAATGAGTTAATCGACTATTTGTGAAATGATATAATATACATTGTTACAGAAACATCACGGTTCATCAAAGGTCATAACGATTCACCGTGCTATGTCAGCAGCAAATTATGTTTCTTTTAGTTTTGCTATCAATTTTTAGCTATAAAATTGCCACCCAAATTTTGTAACTTACACCATTTTTTGATAAGCTTTGGTTTTTGGGGTTCGTTCATTTTTAGTTGTTTTTTTGCAGGTTTGTTTTTGCCCCCTCCTACCCCTCATGCAAAATTGCAGTTTTCTCTATCACTAAGAATTAGTTTATACTTTTTATTAGTTTTGTAGATATAGAGAGCTGGGCCCTAATATTAAAGTTTCTTATTTAAAGACTTTATTTAAACTTTATTGACTATCTGGAGAGTATTAGATTTATAAATTCTCAATTTCAATTGTATCAGGTATTCCTTTATAGCCCTGAAACTATTAGTTTATAAAAAAATGTCAAATTAAAGAGTTTTATTTTTAATAGTAACACAACTGTGCAGAGTGGTAAGTTAATTAGTATCTCAAAGAATTATGGAGGTATATGATCCAAATTGGAAATATCCGTTTGAGTCTAGTATTTGTTCAAGTATTTCTATAAGATTTAGTTATTATTTTTATTTTATATGATTTTATTATATTTAATATTTCCTCTGATGTTCATAGTTATTTCAAGATCAAGATTATTTATTTATTTTAGCACCACGTCTTACTACCCGTTCGAATTATACGCTTAAGTACTAATTATGCTAATGGATTAGGAATTGGGAAGGTTGAATTAAAGGAAGTGAACCCACATTTGCGTGGAGGGAGAGTGGAAAAACATTTAGGATAAACCACCCCCAGTTCACCCGACCGAGATCCGAACCTCGATCTCCCCGTCCTCAGCAGTCGGGCTCAACACGACTAGCGCGTTAGCCAACTACGCCACAGAGGCGGGTAAGATCAAGATTAAGATTCCGAATTCAAAGGGAGATTTGAATTCGAGATTCGACTCAACTCCAATATTTATCAAAGACTCACAATTCTCTTGTTCTTCATTCCCTTCTCCGTGTCGACGGACATGAGCAGCTGGTGGGGGAAGATGACGGCTAGTTCTCCCGCGTGGGTTGCTTGGGCCATTCCGTTCAACCATTCACAGGAGGAGACGCTCTGGGAAAACACAGTAGTTTCGTCAACTTTACACTCCCACAGACAAACTGTCGGTGCTTCCCACCCACCTCTTAATCCAACCCCCCCCTCCCCCCCCGGGGGTTGGGGCATGTTTTCGGCGGGGTCCCAATGCTGGTTGAGGTTATAGTGTTATGTTTACTTTTAAAAAAGTGACTATAATTATTATAAGAAGGTGCAAAAATTCAAATAAAAGTGTAAGTTGGTTAAAATGATGAAAAATGTTAGGTTAATTGGTCTCAATTAAAATAATCTATTTAATTTAGCTTAGTGTTTGATTTGAATAGGTTTCATTAGGACATTTGTTACTGGTTCAATTTGAAACATACTAATTAGATTCAAGTTTGATTTATAAAAAAAATTCCTTTTAAGAAATTTTATTTGTATTTGAATTTGTGAGCAAAGATTCAAATTATATTTGAAATTGAAAATATTGGATTTGCGCACTAAAGGCATACTGTGTTCTAAGAGTGTGCTAAGTCCACTTTATCGATTCAAAGCAAAGTCAGGTGGAAGTTGATGATAGATTTTTATTATTAGAATCAATTTACATCTATTTTTTTTTTTTTTTAATTTTTGAAGCATAAAGAGCACCCCATCTATTGTAAAGTTTATAATCTATTTTCATATGTATCAATATAACTACATGCGGTACTTAATGGTCGGTAGTGTGTCTGTCTACTGATCTAAGGGTCCAAGATTCGATTCCCGGTATGGTCGAAAAATTCATCATTGGTGAAATGTGGGTTTACCCTCTCACAATGATATTAAAGACTGGGCACTGGATGTTGTGTCTGTCCTAGTCCTAGGATAGAACTATAGGACATATGAAGCTACGACAGTACAAGCCGGTAGTGGAAAATATATGGCTTGAATAAAAAACTGACCACAGGCTGGGAACAGTAATGGATGTAAAGTCATAAAAGGTAAAACAATTGTTACATATTAACTAACGTGATTCAAGAGCTCTCCGGAGTTTTTTTCTAAAGGATGTTATCGAGAGAAATGTGCAGCTTATTTTCGGGTCAGTAAGGTATTTAACTTGTTCCTGCACCCGATGAAATGACTGACTCACCCAAGCGACAGAGTTCTGGGCCAGCAGTGGGTACAAGCTGTAACCAAAGTTCCTCATAGTCGATAACGTGCCGTTTGTATGGGTCATCCTAGAAACCAAAATATTATTATAAGAGATTCCATAGCTCGTGTTTTTATAAATTACAATTCTATCATTAATCCATGCATCTAGCTTCACATTTAAAATATATTATTTACATTAGAACACCAATTATCTGAATACCAGTTATCCAAATTGATATTGAGGTAGCGGTTTTAGCCAAATTCGGGTTTTATAAGTAATATAAGCAAAATTATCCAAATTTTCGACTATGCAGAATAACCTAAGTCCTAATTATTTTGGAAAATCAGGGTTCTACTGTGTTTATATACCACACTTTGTATCCTTATGTGGTGTATATAAAAATAAAAAGTGTAGATGTTGAAAAGAAAATATTTCAACAAAACATCAAAGTTTGATCTGCCCAAGATCATAAAACAAAAATCAAATAAGGAGTGAAAACTAGATCAAGGGGATTGGGCAGTATTGATCGATTTTTTTTTTCAAGAAGCAGCCATTACCTCTGTGTCCAGTGGAAGACGTGTGAAGTGTGTTCTTCTTTTCATTGTAGAAGCCATATTGTGTCGTAAATTTTAATTTGTTTGTATACAACTTTCCTATAACTTCTTCCAATTTTAATACAATTGCCTCATAAAGCAAAAGGTTGTCCTTTCAGAGATAAATTTGGTTTTAAGAAATATATAATTCAACTCATTTCTAATTTTTTTACTTAAGAACCAGCAAAGTGGGAATGTACTCCACATTTACTTTGTGATCTAATTCCTTTGAACTATTTACAACAAAAACCTTACAACACAGTAAATATAGTAGATTTCATCATTGTGAGGTTTGATGCATAGAAAACTATTAAGATTGACATTTTAAATGGAGGGAGAAAGCCAGTGTGTAGTGTGGTTTGAGGGGGGTAGATAAAAAAAGAAGAAAAACAGAACCTTGACCACTATATTTAAACTGTACTCAGACCAGTTCCAAGAAGCCAGATAACCTTCAAATTCAACTCACGAGTAAGCGTCATCAAAGGAGGTAACATGCGCGACCCAGTGCTGAAGCCACAGCCCGTCGGTGACTAAGCCCTTTCGGCCGAAGCTGACCGGGATAGTGACATCGTCAAGGTCCCACACCTTGGTGGTGCAGTCAGCAGAGCCTGTCATCAGGTAGCGGCCATCCTCGAAAGGGCTCAAGGACAGCGCTGAAAGGTTACCAACATGATTCATTCGGTAACAGTTTCAGTGTTGTCGGCTTTTATTTTCCAATGTGACTTACCATCCATCTACAATACACATGTTATTAACTAAAGTAACTAGACCATGTGACCATCAAAGTGGGTTATCATTATTTTAATATGGGATTACTCGTTCGAGCTATCAGCACATTTGGATTTGAGAGAAATATATTTTGAATTGTAAGGATGTGCAAATCTTTGAAACTTTTACTTAGCTTTGAAACAATTAGACTTGGATTTAACATTTACAAATCCTTAGCGATAAAAATAGTGACAGCTAAAATGCCCAATTTGCGGTAGTTAATTGCAATATTCACATGAAACATATCAGAATCAAGTTACCTGCATGTTGTGGTGATATCTTGAATATAAGATTAAAACAAAATATTAAAATCAATTGTGCAATAAAACATTTTCCTGGGAATTTTATTAAATAAATTTATTTAAATATCCACAGTAGAAAACTTATTCAAGCATGATATTTAAAAAATATATGAACTATGATTCGGCTTCGAGAATAATTCATATATTTGATTAGAGTTGGCCTAGAAAATGGAACCTTGCACATCCTCCCCAAGTTGTAAAGATTGTCATGACTAGTGTATGGATGGGAAATATTATCTAGCACTTGACTTTTAAGCACCAAACCACTCATACATACCTGTGACAGCTCCGATGTGAGGTTCGAAGGTCATGTAAGGACTCAGGGTCTGAGCTGCACCTGTCACTCTCCTGAGAAACGACGATTCTGTGGTAAGGTCCCAGAGGGCCACCATCCCATTACTGAACCCTCCAGCGAGGATGCTGCGATCACGACAAACATACATGGGGTACATTCCAAACTGGGAGGATGTGGGTCCTTAGATAGTCAAGTTATTATAGGAAGAACCTTATATGACTACTAGAACAGTTACTATATCTACTTTCATAGAAGAAGAACTTTATCTGGCAGCTAGAACAGTTACTACAGTCCAATATTCATAGGAAGAACCTTATCTGGCAGCTAGAACAGTTACTACAGTCCAATATTCATAGGAAGAACCTCTTTAAAGAATTTGCGTTACACATTTTACACTCCTTCCTGGTGAGCTGCTATATAATGAAACCTAGGTCGGGGGATTGGGCGGCAACGACGGGTTTTCTTTCAAGAAGCAACCATTACCTCTTTGTCCAGTGGCAGCAATGTAAGCTGTGAACTGTCTTCTTCTTTTCATTGTAAAACCATTTTGTGTTTGTTCTTTTTATATGTTTCTATCCACCTTTCCTATACCTATAACAAACTACATACTATCCTTGTAATATTTAAAATTTAATAAAACAAATGATCAGCATCGGTGATCGGCAACAAATAATTGACATCGGCATGATTGGCCCGGCCCTAAAAATAACACTAATAATGAAGTAAAAGGTTATTAATATTAGCCACAACAAATATGTTCTTATTTTATAAAAGAGGCTTTCTATGAAAACTGGACTATAGTTGCCATTTGATACACCCACCGAGTGTAATTTTGGACCTGAATTCAAGTCCAGCTCGAGAGGCAGAGAGCGTACCTGTGATTCTTGCCTTTAAACCAAGATATCCTGGTACACTGGTAGGTGTTTCCCCCAAGCTTCACCTTGTCCACCGGATCCAGTACCAGCGTAACCGCCGGCTCAGTCTTGAAGAGGGGAGCGCTGCAACAACATAGAATTAACACCAGATATAATATTACTTTAAGAATAAAACGATCAATAAAAAGATAGAACTTTCAGTTCAGCTTTGAGAATGTTTCTTTTACCGTATTCTCCTAAAAATGTCCATCTCGAAACTATTCTCTTATCTGCATGTGTCTTGAGCTTAGAGACCTACTTATCTGCATGTGTCTTGAGCTTAGAGACCTACTTATCTGCATGTGTCTTGAGCTTAGAGACCTACTTATCTGCATGCGTCTTGAGCTTAGAGACCTACTTATCTGCATGCGTCTTGAGCTTAGAGACCTACTTATCTCCATGTGTCTTGAGCTTAGAGACCTACTTATCTGCATGTGTCTTGAGCTTAGAGACCTACTTATCTGCATGTGTCTCAAGCAGTTGATCGGGAAAACAGACGGAAAAGATCCTGACAGTTCCATCAGAGCAAGCGGCAGCCAGCAGGCCCAGCCTCCGCAGTCTGTCCTCGGGCGTCTCCACATCATAGCACCCCGAGGGGCACCATTCCAACTGCCAGATTGCTCCAAACTCGTGGGCGAGGCCTAGTACTAGTTTGGGGGCCATGCTGCACTTTCTGTAACATTCATAGGTTATCTAATATATATATATATATATATATATATATATATATTTAGTGTTTGGTGTTAGTTATTCCCGTCCCATTGTTGTAAACATAATAAAATTAAGCCATAATGGGTTTGTTACCTTTAAAATGGTTCACCTTTCCTATGCTTTATTCCAAACTGTTTCCAGCCTGTAGCCAAGCCATATATTTTCCACTAACAGCTTACAGGCCTTTCTTAGCTGCATATATCTTATAATCTAACTTAAAAGACTAGGAGAGAGACAGCAACCAGTCCCGGACAATTAATTAATCACTGTGAAAGGGTAAACCCACATTTCAACAATGAGAAATTTTCGGCCATGCCGGGAATCAAACCCAGGACCCTAAGCTCAATCGAGAGACACACTACCAACTGAACTAAGGTGTCGAATTCTTTCTTCCAAATAGGTTTGACTAAATACCTCAACAAGTGAAATGAGGTTTTTCCTTAAAGAAACATAATATAATTAAAGAGCTCAACTCGGGATGAAAATAGCTCGCTATTGTAGTAACATACGGAGGAGGTACCTGAGGTTGTCCAGGTGGCCAAAGTCCCAGATCTGGATGAGTCCCTTGTTGGAATAGCTGGAGCCGGTCTTGTGGAGGTCATCCATGCTGCGGTGGCAACTCACAGCCAGAAACTGGTGCACATTCACCTTGTAGATGGAGTGGACCAGCAGACACTCCATAGGGATACTGCACCACGCCATACCCCACACGGGGCCACCCGCAAACAACGTGGGTACACCTGGGAACACACATCGCAAATATCAACATAATATTTTGTGGTTATGCTAGAATTGTTTATTGTGACTTGATGTTTTTTTTTCTCGCCTGGCGAGATGTCTTCTCTTGATTTGAAGAGACAGTGAAAATTTCGTGAGGCCGAGTTTATATTAACTTTAACTTAGAACATTAAAATGGCCACAAAAACAAATATCTAAAGGTTATCGTAGCATTTTTGATTTATAATTAATGTCCAAAGTAAAAAGAAACTAAATCTTTTTGAGAAATTAATTAATTCACCTTTTAAGTGCAAATTAACAATAACATTCTATAAACCCCAAAAAATGTCCTTAAATTTAGGTAACCTATTTCCCTCAATTTAAGAAATTGGTAAAATAAATGTTTGGGCCAGATCATGTAATGGCCAAATTGTAGCCAAAGGCAATTATTTTTTAAGAACTAAAGAAGAAAAACAAAAAAATATCTAAATAAAAAACATAGGTATATATTGTGAACCTCCCCTTTGGTTCGTTTACAAATTTTAGCAGTAATTTTTCTATTTGTTGAACCGTACCACTCACAGTAATTTTTTTAAAAATGTTTTAACACGTAAAAAAAAAGTCATCTACCAAATTTTTATGCCAAGATCCAACTTTTTTTTTTTTTTAATTTAATAATTTTATTTCCCACAAATCAGGGTCTCCGCTGATTGGAGCAGATTACTGGTCTGGGGTTTGGTTGTTACGTTCATCCTATAAAAATGCTTATGAATTACCAAAAAGCAGTATTAAAGCTATTTCAATTGAAAAAAAAAAGTGTCTTGAATCTGAAATTTTCTTGAATCCTCGAATATTCATAAGGATTTGTGAAGTCGAAAATTCATGATTCCCATACCTAGCAACATCTGGATCTCAAAGCTTGTATTTTATTGAATATCTAAAGATTCAATATTCCCTCCTATCCCTCTAAGTAAATAACGCAATCACAAGCGCGGTGAAACACAACCAAGTCTTACCGTCTACGAGTTGACCTTCAAAAAGCTTGAGTTTTTTGAACTTAACCCCGGGAATGGTCTTGGGATCGGAGAACCTCTTCCTGATGCACACCTGGGCGAGAGACGGGGACTCCCTAGTGATTGGCAAGTATTCCTCCACCTCCACAGGGCCCAAGGCATGCCAGTCCGCTACGCGGGAGTGTAGCTCGGGAAACAGACCAGTGGTGGTGTAGTACTTCTTGCGGCTATAGAAAAGACAAGGAGCGGGCAAGGATAGTGTGGAAAAAAAAAAACAACATTAATGTTTGTGTTTGGTTTCCTCCTTTAGGAAGTTGCGTTTCACGTCTCGCACTCCCTACTTTTATTTTTTTATTTTAAGTATTTAATGTGTAATTACTGAACCAACTGATTATATTATTATTATTATTATTATTATTTAGCACCGCGTCTTACTAACCGTTCAGGTTATACGCTTTAAGTACTAATTATGCTAATGGATTGAGAATTGGGAAGGTTGAATTAGAGGAAGTGAACCCGCATTAGCGTGGAGGGAGAGTGGAAAACCATTTAGGAACAACCCCCCCCAGTTCACCTGACCGAGATTCGAACCTCGATCTCCACGTCCTCGGCGGTCGAGCTCAACACGACTAGCGCGTTAGTCAACTACACCACCGAGGCGGGTAACTGATTATATCAACACACAAGAATTTCTATGAGCAAGAGAAGGCTCCACCAATTTTGCCAGGAAAGGTATTTTCACATACTTTACAGGGTTCCTTTACACGCAACAATCGACAGGGGACTAACGGATTTACTTCCCCCCTGAAAGAAGAAGTTTTGCTATGGATTTTTGTCGCTCAAGGAAAATCCGTCCACCCCGGCTGGGTTTGAACCCACGGACATCGAGTCTTAAGGCGAGCATTTTACCCCAAGACCAAGGTTGACTGCACTCTATACTGATAAGTTCATATATAATAAAATCTAGGTCTGCAGAATGAGCGGTTAACGATCTAGTCTATTCAAAAGGCAGCCATTACCTCTTTGTCCAGTGGCAGCAATGTAAAGTGTAAACTGTGATCTTATTTTCAATACAAAAGCCATATTGTGCGTGTTCCTTTTTTTTTTTTTAATTTTCTAAATTCGATTAGTTATAAACATTTAATAGGAATGTGCGAGAATAACTTTTTCAATTTGAGACAATATCGACACGAGAATATGGATAAATTTTGAGACACGAAAATGAAATGAATAAACTTTCTTTGAAAGAATGAAAATGTAAATTATGTTTACTAAATATGTAATTTATAGAGTTCCTTTCAAGATGTGAGCCGGTTATTATTGTTTAAAGGCCTATCAACACCGTGAGGTCATTAGGATATCTTATAGTTAATTCAAACACTTAAGTTATAAATAACAATCATTGGTTTGTAAATATCTGAGGACAGTTATTATCTCATATTTTTCTTTAAAATTTCTCGAATTTTCGAGAGTCATTTTATAACTTTTGAGACGAGATTAAGAGATTTATTTTTTCCCCTTGTCTGATTGATTTATTTTCAATTCTTGCACATCCCTAATATTTAATATTATTAGATTCGACATTAGTTTGAATTGAAACAATGGACTAGAAAGTAGTCAACATGTAAAGCCATACACTCACTAGTTTAAGGTCCACTTGATAGTCGGCATATAAGGTTTGTCTCCGTAAACTGATCCGCTTCGTTGCTTCACCAGGAACTTCATCTTACTGTACACTCCTGGAAAAAAAAATACTCTTTCAAAGGATCACTTTATCAGGAGAACCGCCGTTTTCTTGGTTTAGAATTACACGTGTTTTACAAATTTACCAGATGATAATAGTTTTAAAAAAACAGATTATTCTTTCAGGTGCGTAACCAAGAGGGCGCCACCAAGGGATCTTACTACCCCCTAGTCCTGTTGATCATAAAATATCGACTAATACTACAAATTATGGTGGGGGGACACGAGAAAATCCCAGTGTTCTTACAAATTTTATGGCAAAACTTTTTTTTTGCTAAAATAAATCAACTGTTGCTCTAGTACAAACATATAATTTAATTTTCCTCACATGGTGACCTCGACATTTCTTGAATATCTACCAAGGGTATTCTGGAATTTAACGACAACTTTTTATCTTTGTTTAAAAAAGTTTGTTAGATAATCACCATGCTCATGACAGATTTTCAACAAATATTGATATCAACGCATGGAGAAAATTAAACTTTTATGTTTATACTAGGGCAATATTTTATTTATTTTGTTCAAAAAAATGTTTCGCCATAAGGACCGCATTATCTCGCGTCCCCTTCACTCCCAACTTAAGTAATTGAAAAGTTCATGGCCGCCAGAACAGCCGTTTGACCCTCTCCTGAGACAATGCCATACCATTACTAACCTGATCCCCCCCCATTGACATCTATTTCTCGCAAGGGGTCTTGTTTCTACAGGTTTCCCAACTAAGGTGTTGTGTACACACCCAAACGCGCCACATGATCACACAATTTTGTTCTGTGCACCTTAATAACCATCATCCCTTATTATATTGATTCTTACCTCTCAAGAAATTAAAGTTCTGGAATTCACCCTATTGACCCGAAAATGGACCGCCCTTTTTTTCTCCAAAACATCCTTTATAAAATCCTAGTGTTGCCTATAATCACACCCTTATATAATACATAATAAATTATGTAACATTAAGAATTACCTGCAGTTATAGCTGTAAACAATGAAATAGTTTATAATCTCTACAATAGATGGTGCTATTTACCGCTTATAAAAAAGTTTTTAAAATATATGAAGAGAGTAAAACACAGACTGGACTATTCTAATCTCTTCTGCTTAAGAAGGGAACTGATATAACGGGAAAATTTCATAATTATGTGTTTTGGTTATGAACTATAATGAGGCCTACAGTTTTCTGGTAAATGTGTACGCCTTGTCCTTTTATACTGTTTAAAATAGCTGTTGGGCACCATTTTTCATTTGTTTAAGGTGTCGTGAGTGTATGGCCTTCCCCCAGAACCCTGAAATTCAACCACAGATATTTGCCTGGTCTACCTGATAAAAAAAAATCCAAGCCACCTACTGTTTTTAAAGTTACGGATTTCCACCACAGATGGTTCCTTGACCTTGGGAATCTTCGCCTCGACCTCCTCGATTTCCTCCCCGGAAATGTTGGAGTTGGAGTTGTCATCGTCGTCGGTCCCCTCGTCGTCGCTGTGTGCTTTATTGTGAGCACCTGTAACGTGCTTCTCCATCACAGTCTCTGCCTCACTGAAGAACTTGCACTTTTTGCAGTAGAAGCCCTGAAATATGAGATACATTAACAATAGAAGTGGGTCGAATCCACTACTCTACGAATCCGAATCTCTAGCCTAAATCTCCAATTTACCTTTGAATTCTGAATCTCTAGCCCGAATCTCCAATTTACCTTTGAATCCTTAATTTCAAATCTGAATCTCCAATTTACCTTTTAATCCCAAATCTTATCTTGGAAAAAATTATGAACACAAGAGTAAGTATAAAATATAATATAAAATACAAATATTGACTAAATGTTAACATTCATTTTCATGATCCATTGATTATGACATGCATACGATTAGTTAAGTGCTAAATTACTGGTCTAGGGCCTGGTTGTGAAGTTCATCCTATAATTATAATTGGTTTAGAACAACCAAAGAGCAGTATTAGAACTATAAAACTGATTTCAATAGAAAAATAAGGATATGAGTCTCGAATCTGAGATTTGATTCAATCCTCAAATATCAAATATCCTTAAGGATTTGAGGGTCGAGACATTAGTCGGTAATATTTAGAGAGCGAGGAAGAACAGACAGTTGATTTGTTTTCTTTTCCTCTGTGTGTGTGTTGGGGAGGGGAGGGGGGGACCAAGATGATGAAACAGAAACAGAGTTCCCGGCCTAACTGACACGAGGAAGGAACAAAGAAACTTAAAGAGTACCTTCTTCAGTTTGAATTGGTCACATTCCCATGGGTGCAAATTCAAACAAGGTGAAGAAGGGTAGGAAATTAATGACCGATAAGCCGCGGTATTAAGTGGGTTAAGGTTAAGTTAGGGGTGTACTTTGTACCCTTTGTCACATATGCGGCAGAAACATGGACAATGAATGTAAGAGACTAGGAGAGCTTGTTAGCGTTCACCAGGAGAAACAGGAGTACATAAGATAGTAGAGGAAGCAAGACAGAGATGGTATGGGCATGTAATGAGGACGGAGAAGGAGAGGATGCCAAAGGGAATGATGGTGATGAAGTAGGAAAAATACTGCAAGGAAGGTCAAGAAGGTGATTGAAGGAACAGATAACAGAAAGTGTTTGAGTGAGAGGAGAAGAATGGAAGAAGTTAAAGGAGGGAGAGTGGTGGAAGTACGAAGGAAGATAGAGGCATTTTATACTAAACTGACCCGACCACAGATTGGAAACAGTTGATGTTGTTGATGATGAGGGAAGATTGAAAACGCTTGGGTTGCAACAATTGTGGAAGGACTTTATTTGCAAAAGAAGGAGTCAGGTTTATATTCATTCACATTATAATTTATTTAATCATGTGTTAATTTTTAAGGGTGTAAATTCTTTTGAAATCAACGGTGTAGTGTATCTCTTACAATATATTAAACTCAATAAAAGTTTAATTTATCGATACTTAGAATATTTGATCACCGTTTTAACTGACAAATAAAATATATATAAAAATATAAGCAAAGAAAACTTCAACTTCAATTTGAATATTCGCTCACTTTGATTTTTATTCGAGAGTCAAATTCCTTACTCAACAATTTAAAAAAATATATCAAAAAAGAATTCTACTCTTATTTCAATCTTAACCATTTGGCGCCCTTTTTCCTTTGTTTTCATAGTAAATTAGTGTTTGTGTAAAAAAAAACACACCGAAATAATTATGTTACGTTTTGTGATAACTTAATTTATTATATAAAGACAATATATTTTAATTATGTTTGTATATAACATTTTGAAAATTTTATTCAATACCTAAATTTATATAGTTATATAAAGTATAATATTTTTATCAATTTTTAAAAAAATTCTTCAATATTGAAACTTCAAATTGGCTTCCATAATATTTCATATTATTCAATTTGACTTTGAATTTAGAAAATGAACTAAGGACATCACTATTTCTGATCATAAAAAATAAGTGTGTAGTGTACCCATCATTTACACTGAAACATGGCACACTTACCTTACATTGTTCCACTATGGTGTAACCCATAGTCTAGGGCCATAGTGTAAGCCATCAAAGTAAATCTTGATTCACACGCTCGTCGAAAAATAGAACACTTTAAAACAGCTGATTATCAACATATTTTATTTCATAGTGGATAAAAATATATTTTAGATCACTCTAGCGGTAGATGTTTACAAATTATAACGCTGTGTCGTGGCACAATCCAATACATCGATACAAGCTTTACATTAACGGGTTAGTTTAAATCTCCTCGCAACAACCAACGAAGCTGTCTGCTATCTTCTGGCTATAGAGTACATGCGTTGACAAAAGCACATGCTCACTGATTTGAGATGTTTGGTTCTGAGATTTGATTGGTTCTCTTGTGCCGAACATCTCGAGCAAAGCGGACAAAGTAGAAAATAGTTGAACTTTAGCAGAACAGCTCGCACCGATTAAGTGTAAATCTTGTGATTGGCTTAGAGCCATGTTTCTGTTCCGCGCTAGTTTTTCAGCGAACGTGTGAATCCAGAGTAAGATTACTACCTTGCCTGGCTCCACTATGGTACAGCTTATAATCTAGGGCCATAATGTTATCTGTTAAGGTAGGATTACAACCTTTCAAGGTAAAGTGGGTGTACATAAGAGCTAAGAGCGGCAATAAATGAACATACATTAATATTTTATCTGTCAACATTTATATGGGCGAGGCTTTGTAGTTGTCAAAGCCAGATTTTTTTTTTGTTTTTTAAAAAAAGCTAGGCCAAACTTTAAAAATATCCAAATCAAAGTCAAAGTTTTCAAAACTTGGTACACCCCTACTTTACCTTCTTTTGAGTGTGTGGACAAGAAATGAAATGCTTCTTTAGCTCCTCGAGTTTCCCCGACTCGAACTTGCAGGCCACATTGCGGCACGTGGCCTTCCCGCTGATGGTGATGTTTCGCTTCCACGTGGTGAGGTGGCGCTTCTCGAGTTCAGTGGTCTTGGTAGTATACATGGCACCCGCCTTGAGGACAAGTTAATAAATCAACGTAACACATTAGACCCCCTTAGAAAAAGTGTGTAATAATATAAAGTCACAGACTAGAAGATTAAACATTCGGTCTGTCGAGCAGAGAAAAAGTTGTATTTATAGAGTTGAGTCGAATCCACTAATTTACAAATCCTCTCGAATTCAAATCTCCAATTTATCCCAAATCTTGAATTCGAATCTGAATCATTGAAAGAGTTATAAACACAAGAGGAAATATACTAAATATAAATATATAATAAAATAATATAAAAAACTAATAGTAACTAAATGTTAACATTCTTTCTTATGCATTCATCTGAGTGTTAAATCACTGGTCTGGGATTTGGTTGTTAAGTTCATCCTATTATTATAATTATTGGTTCTGAACCTTTAATAAAGAGTAGTTGAGTTCTAAAACAAATTTCAATAAAAAAAAAAGGATTTGAGACTTGATTTTAAGATTTTCCCGTATCTCGAATAATCTTAAGAATTCGAAGGCCCCAGCCCTTTTACTTTGATAGATTGAACCATAAAATGGGAAAAGATGGTATTAAACAATCAATTACTGATAAATACTAACAGCTCAAGTTAGGAAGGGCAGCCACCAGCCCCCTTAACTGAGAAATACTGATGTAGGAACTGTAACGTTTTGGGATAAACCTTACGAAAAGACTTGGCAGTTGAAGGACTGCACTGTGTTCTCGGATCACAGACCATGGACAATCTAACCGAGTGTGCCACTCAAAGTGACTATGTGTTAGTGCAACAACAAATACATATCAACGCGGCAAAAGATATTCGTGAAAGCTTGTCTTAAAAATGTATTTATTAGTGTTTTATCTTGACAGTTTATACATCGGTATCGCTCAGTTAAGTGGGATGGTGGCTATCCCTCTTAACTTAATAATGCAAATGATGAACCTAGCCATAGACGACTGATCGGCATAGGCCCAGCTCCACGTAATTGATACTGTCAGCAAGTGCTCACTTTTGCGAAAGTGTGCTAATATTGAAATTGGCTCACAAAATTTGGAGAGATTGTTCGTTTTTTCTTGTTGCCTTGCTCTTCCTCGGGTTCATCTCCCTCATCCTGGACAAAGTCCTGAAGTTTGCTGATTGCTCTGCAACAACAAACATCCATAAAAGGGTGATGAAAATGGCGAGGCTGAGGTAGCGAGGAGAAAGGTCAATAAATTTTGAAGCAACCCATATTGAATATTATTAGATATGTTCAAAGTCGAGTCAAAGATTAAATATTTTTTGTTAGTGTTTGTATCTCTTGAAAAAAAATATATTGTGTCTATTTATTAGGGATGTGAGAATGGTGGTTTAGTGATTAGTAATATTTTTGAATCAAATAGTTAAAGTCTTGAATTTAAAAAGTTAACCAAATGTTGGCACAACTTGGTATCACTTACACTGAAATTCAAAACTTGAATTGCAAAATTCATTTAATTCATTTTGTGTTTGTTCCCTTATTTTTATATATATATATCCATCTTTTTCGTACCTTTTTCCAAATATAAGAAAAAACATGTCATCTTAGACAGCAAATTATGATTAAAAAAAATTTAACTTTCTATGTTATTATGACTTATAAATATAATCAGGGTTGACTAAGGTTTAAATTTTCAACAATCACACACCCCTAAAAACCAAGAATTTGTTCTAGAACTACTGTCCCACTTGTAAAAAAGAAAAGTTTAAAATAGAGTTGGGTCAAATCCACAGTCTTAAAAATCCAAATATTCAATTTATCTTTGAATCCTGAATCTCGACACCGAATCTTGGAATAATTATGAACATAAGAGGAAATATAATATAATAGAAAATACAAATTGGAAATAAATGTTAACATTTGTTCTTATATCCCATTCATAAAGTCGGTTAAGTGCTACCCGCTTCGGTGACCGCGTGGTCTAACGCGCTACTCTCGTGTTAGCACCTGAGGGTAGATTTTCCTAAAGGGGTTTCCCTCCACGCAAACACATTCCTCTAAATGCAATGGTCCTCATCCCTAACCAGTTAGTGTAATTAGTACATAGGCATACAACCCATACGGGTAGTAAAACGAGGGGCTAATAATAAAAAAGTTAAGTGCTAAATTACTGGTCTGGGGCCTGGTTGTTGAGTTCATTCTATAATTATAATTGGTTTTGAACCATCAATAAACAGTAGTAGATCTATAATACCAATTTTAACTTATAATTTAATTTTTTTTTAGGATCTGAGGGCCCACCCGTCGTTAAAAAGGGTGTGAAACACAAACACACTTACTTGGCAGCCGCCGCTCTCTTGCCAGTCGGGGTCGTTTTGGTCTGAACCTCTTCTGAAAACTTAGCAGTCTCACTAATCCGGTGTGTCGGCAGGTGTACTTTGAGACTGGACGGCATCATCACTCGGTCGCAGATGTCACAAGCCACCATCATGGCGTCACGCTCCTGGAACCACATCGTTGGCCGGTACAAGCGGGTAGGGGTTCGAATGGTACACACAATCTTTAGGGTTATGTAAGGCTCCAAAAATACAGTAGCCCCATGGCTTCTTCGGTGCTGACTGACAGCTGCAGAAGTCAGCTGTGAGCTGTCACTCAGCACCAAAGAAGTCATGGGGCTAATGTAGGGTATCAAAATATGGCACACCTAAAAATTCCTATTTAGTGAATTTGAAGCTATTTAATGAAGTGGGTTGCAATTTAATTGGAGGCACCAAGTACTCAAAGCATAATCAGACTAAGATGCCACCATACAAAATAATAAGAGGGAAGAAAATTAATAGCTCACCCTGTGAGGCTTCTCTTTTTTTTCTCTCTCTCTGCTCCTAACACCTTCCCTCTTACATTGGTGAGTATAAACACTCCCTATTTGCACCCAGAGGTGAGTATAAACACTCCCTATTTGCACCCAGAGGTGAGTATAAACACTCCCTATATTGCACCCAGAGAATATTGATTTGCATTTGCCAAGAAACATATTTGATTATTTACAGAGAATGATTGGGAGATATTTCAAAATAGATGTGTACCCCATAAAGCGAGAGTTTTCCCTTAAAGAGATATAAATAGGTGTGTACCTCATAAAGCGAGAGATATAAGTAGGTGTGTGACATATTGGCTCACCTCTGAAGTCTTCTGACAGAACTGGATGTGGCTAATGAACCCCACAACACTCCTTTTGAACTCGAGGCAAAACTCGCAACGGAGAGGTATTTTCATCTTCCACGCCCGCGTCACAACGTACGTCAATATCTTCTCATCTTCAAAATCCTAAAAATACCGAAATGTGTTTAATTAAAGTCAAAATTACTATCAATGCAAGCTTATCTTTGCTATCACGGTCAGCCGCGCCGTGTCTGGTTCAGTCGCCGTGTGTGTACTTTTAGCTGCTCGGCGGGGAACAGAAAGTTGGCCAGGGTATACCTTGGAGGTCGTCTGCACATAGTTCCAGAAATGAGATGTGATAGTAGTAATTATCAGGGCTCAGAAGTTTACATATTAGTTTTAGTATTGTAAATTAAAGCTACGTGAATTTTTTTTTTTTAGTGAATATGTCAAAATGCCAGAAATTCAATAAAATTCCCTGACTTTTCTCTGTTTTCCAGGCATTTCAAGGCACTTGACAACCTGTTCAAGTAGTCTATACCTGTTCGAAAGAAACCTTTACCGGAGAAATCAAGGTTGACTTTGAGAGCTTAGCCCCTGGGTGCGGAGGGGTGGGGAGGATGAAGGTTAACAATGACCGCTTCATAGAACTATCCCACTCCATTGAATTCTCGTTCTGTTGTAATGGCTCCTCTAGCAAGCTTGTGTTGTGTTAGGCTATATCATCCATCAGTTTAATCGCTCAGCAATATCGATAATTAAAAGAAATATTATCAGAGCAATAGTAAAAGATTTGTCAGCTAAATTTCTTTTACTGCAAACTATCATTAACATACATTTTTAGGGCAAAATATTTTGTTTAGCACAGTGTTATACTACCCATTAGGGTTAACGCCTAAGTTCTAATTACACTAATAGTTTTAAGAATTAGGAAGGTTATATTTATAGCAAGTGTACCAGTTTTCGCATAGGAAGAGAGAGTGGAAAACCATTATAGAAAAACAGCCCTCAGTGCATTTGACCTAGATTAAGGCCTTGACCTCGTCATCGTCAGTCTAGTCTGCTGCAAGAGTTGCGTGTTAGACCATGAGGACACCAAAACAGCTCAGGACATGTTTGTTAAAATTTAGGCCGTATGTGGGTCTTTTTAAGGGAATATTCCGTGATATTTAGGTCATAAACATCCGGTCCTTGGTCATTACGAATGCGTGGAGCAAGTGGATATCTTAAAAACCTAATTTATGCCTAATTAACCAAACCATGCTGAATAAAGGAACAAATTCTCTTTAAAAGAAATATCTATGGTACCACCGGGAATCAAACCCGGGACCTCTAGATCAGTAGCCAGAGAAGCCGACCACTAAGCCAAGAGGCCAGCCCTGGCGATAGTTTTAATAAAACACATATAATTTTCCGATCGCTCAGACCTAGTTTCAAAACGAGGAGTTAAAAGAACAGTTTGTACTCACAAAGGGTTCTTCTCCCTCCATCCAAGCCATGCCAGTGTGTTTGTGCAAGCTGTGATTCAGGAAATCTCCTTTCAGCATCTCCTTTTGACACTTGGCACACTTCCCCTGTTGGGAGGCAAACAGCAAGCCATTTAAGGACGCACACACCGGAAATTGTTGTAGACAATTTAACAGATGTAGGATAGGACTCACTCTGAATTAATTTGAGATATTTTATCACTTATTCGGGATGTAACCTTCTAATCCTTGAATCCTTAAAGATATTCGAGGATTTGAGGAAAATATCGGATTCAAGACACGGTATAAAAACAGCGTTTCGCTCAAAGTTTTGAACTGTAATTTGTTTTAGAGTACTAATAATTCTTATTGTTGGTTCAGTTCCAACATAATTATAGGACCAACTTAAACAGTAAGATCCCAAACGAGTGATTTCTGTTTATAAGCATATGTACCACTTATGCCAATAAGTTCAAGACGAGGTAGAGTGAACTTAGAGGATGTGTGTACCATTTAGTTACTAGAGGCTGTCCATATACTATGTACGCATATCAGGGCGGTTTTGGGGGTGAGTAATGCTCAGTTTGAGCAGACGTGACAAGGAGGAATCAAATGTGTGATACCACATCACAGCTAAGAGTATTTATTTTGAAAACAACCCGACTGCAGACACTTACAGAGAACAATCGACCTCAATCGTCAAGCTTGACGAACAAGTTTAATCAAAAGGGGTTGTATAGGTTCTGCCATTAAAAATACTATTTAAATATGGAGGGGAGGGTGCGTGAAATTGTCATGATATATTAAAAAATGGGGGTGGGGTTCACAAAATTGTGACACTGTGTGACAAGGTTAGGAAGGGGTAAAAAATTTTAAAAAAATATGACGTGACATAATTTATGGAGAACCCCTTATTTCTATTCTATATTATTCTGTTATATTCTTATTGTGTTCATAATTATTTCCAAGATTCTGATTCAAACTCGAGATTCAGGATTTGAAGGTAAAACGACGATTCGGATTGATAAAATATCGGATTATACCCATCTCTAAGAAAAATGACGGCTATTTCCTACACAGACTTTTGTCTTTTGTGAGGAATGACCGTGAACATGGGACAAGTCTTAGATACCTCGGAGGTACAGAGAATTAACGTACCATGACTTGAGTTTGATTCCAGTGTTCAGGTGACATTTTTAAATCTATGAAAATTCCCTTGAAATAATTTATTATTTCAACGATTTCACCCTATGATGTAGATACACATTTTTGTTTATCCAATAAAGGTAGAACAAAACTGCAGGCAAATAAGGATGAAATAAGTTACCATTATATCCATCTCACTCTCGGACATCTCGTCGTACCGAAGGAGTGGCCCGGTCGACTTCCTACCAATTCTCTTGCCTTTCTTCCTCCTCTTCATTCGTTTCTTCTGCAGCGCTATGTATGCTGCGGATAGATGAGGTTTGCCGACCTCGCTGTCATCTTGCAGCCTTGCGACAGCGCTCATCGCATCCTCTAAACTTGAATCCAGAAACCCCTCCGCGCCCGGCGTGATAACCGCTGAACCAGATGAGTTCATCGCTCCCCTACCTCGACCTCTGCCTCTTGGTCGACCCCGTGGCCTCCCTCTACCTCTACCACGTACGACAGGAGCAGCCACCTGCTGGTCAGTGTCCCTCTCGTCCTCATCCTTCTCAAATCTCGCCACAGGGCGTCTGCCCCTCATAGTGGTTTTACGTCCGCTCCTCGTGTACACGACGTACGTTTTCTCGTCTTCGTCAGTTCCCGCTTCCTTTCCGTCTTCGTCACTGACGTCAGAGTTTTTACTTTTTAATGAAGTTTTTTCCACAAGGTCAAGATCGATTTTAATTTTCTTTTTTCTGCCACGACGTTTGGGGACAGCAATCGGTACATCATCCCCCTTTTTGATTTCAGGGTCGGGTGACTTAACCCTTTCTCTTTCATCTTTTAGAATTCCAGGGCTTGTTGTAGGGTCAGACATCGGGCATCGAGGTAGATCCTGTTCACATGAATGTGTGTCATTTCCGCAGGTTTCTGTTTTAAACTTGAGATTGACAAGACTGTGTTCTTGACCGCTCAAAATAGATACGTTAATCACTTGGACAGGTCTAGTCCCCTCTTCCACTAAAGGCAAGACTTCACTTTTAACTGAAGTATTTAGGAGTGGGAAGTTTGCCTCCAACGGTGTGCTCTCACTGCCCAAGATATTGTCCAAACCACTTGTACTAGGATCAGAAAGTTTATCATTTCGACCACAAGGTGCCACTGTAGTCGACGACACTTTGTTTTCATTACATTTCAACATCTTTTTTCTTTTCTTTGGAACTTCACTTTCAGAGTTTGACATAGTATTTTCTGTTTGCTTCTGATTAGTTTTTTCTTTTTCGCGTTGGGAAAAATCGGATGCCTCGACTTTTAACTCTATGTAATTGTCAGCCAAATTTACTGAGCTTCCTTCAGCCGGATTGGTTGATGAGGAAGTAGATTTTATATTATGCTGTTGTTCTTCGCCTAGATAAGATCCATCATCCTTGAATGATTTTTTTCTTTTAAGTTTGGTGACAAACTTTAATTTCTTATCAGATTGCGGATTTTGAAATCTGTTAGTCTCCCCTTCAGCATTTGGATGGGAATGTTTCTTTAACTTTTTCTTGAAAGTAAGCGACGGTGACTTAACATCATTACTATTGGTCCCCTCTGTCATTTTCTTTCTCTTTTTTCCAATCGTTTCACTCCTGTTTGATGATGAGTTACTCTTAGCAACAGTTTCAGAAGTACAATCTATCCCTTTACTGACGTTACCCATGTCTTTTATTTTACAATGTATTTCCCCTGCATTAGAAGTAGATGAGCCGTCATCTATTTTGTGCAAACTTTGTGCAGTCGACACATCAGGATTCCCAATCACTTTAATTTTCTTCTGCTTTGCTACATTCGACATGTTGTCAACGGGACTTTTGGGATCATTATCAAGTTCTGTGTCGTCAAAATGTGAATCATCCTCTTTGTCACTCGTATGTGAACCGTCCAACTGACATAATTTTTCACTCGACAGTTTGTCGACATGGTTTTTCTTTAGTTGTTCGGGAATGTTGCAGTCTCCTGTTTTTTTTAGGGTAACTACTGTCCCCTTTGTTGTGTTAACCTCCAAGTTATCAACGAGATCATGTGGTGCACTATTATCACTATCTCTATCAAGGAATAAGGTTTTGGCGGTCCCAGCGGTGTTGGAGACTGTTTGATCACTTGATTCAAGCGCCTTAAGCGTGTTGGTTTGATTTTCCAAGCTTTCAGTTATCTTTGTATACAGTTCTCTGTTTGTAGTGTCTGTCGAATCCACGGTAGTTTCACCCTCAAAATTGGCTCCCACAATCTTAGCTAATTTCCGTTTCTTCTTGGGCAGTTTATTCTCCGAGTAGAACATTTCAGTCCTAGTCATAACCTTATCCTGAATCTCGCCTACGACGCTTTCATGTTTCGGTTTTGCGCTTGCTTCAGGCGTAATGTTGAGTGTGGGATCGCCATATTTGTATGTGTTTGAGTTTTGTTTCCTCTTTCTGTTGGTTGTATCTATCACGGGTGTTGCCGCAATCACGTTTGGTAAATTAACAATGGTTTCCCCATCTGAATTTTGTAAAACTATGGTAATCAGCTCTTCAACTTTGGGAGAAACACCAGCTACATCACCACTTGTTTCCGACACAATATGTCCAGATGTGTCCTTCCCAAGAGTACAAGAAACTTGTTTGGTTTCTTGATGCAAGCGTTTGTCCAGCGTCGATTCACAAACGGAGATTATTAAGGGAGCCAGGTTTTGGCCGGGGGCTTGCCCAGCAACAAGCGTCACACTTTCTGCGGAAGGAACGCTTTGAGCTTTAGAAGCCAAGGATTCATAATTATCAAGTTGTGTGTTACTTCGTGGTAAGTTTGAACTATGGAGATTTTTCTCTGCGTTAACAATGGTAGCAACAGACAAGCTTTTTGTTCTACTCTTTATAAGTTCTGAATATTTTTCTCGGTGCTTCAATCTTGATTTGTTTAGTTTCGATAGAAACAATTTATTCTTTAACCGAGTCTTAAGTAAGAGCCTTCTTGAAAGTTTAAGGTCGGTTCCTTTTGGATTGTTTCCTCTCTGAACCCTCAATTTAATCCTACTTGAAAGTTTTGTATTTTTTGATTTTGATCCATGATAGTTGTCCTTTTCTATATTTGTGCGCAATGTTTTGTTTACATTCACATCACCTGTGTTTAGAGTCTTCACCTTATTACCTAGGTTTTGTGTTTCTTTAAGATTGTCAGAGGACTCGGTAAAAACTTTGGTCCCCCTTTCCCCGTAAAGCTCAGCTGAACTTTGCGAGTCACTTTCTTTAAGTTGTAAGCTTAAGACAGGGATAGCCGTGCCCATATTCCCTTCTGGGATAATCTTATAAAGGGACTCCTTGTCTTCTTTAATTTCGAATGCACTTTCATCTCCCACAAGTTTAGTTTTTTGTAATTGGGGACTGCTAATTGTTTGACTATCATATTTTGCTACTTGTTGATGAAGTAAGTTGTTAACTCCTGTACCTTCACAAGTTTGAGAATCTTCTTTCAGTTTCGATCCGTTCGTTTTGCTTGCCAGTTGCTTCGCGTGTTTTAGCCCTTTTCTTTGTGCAAGCTCTGTAACTATATTTGTTATGACCGTTTTATCCAACTTCTTTTGATGTGTTGTGTTTAGGCTCGACTCTTTAACATTCACAACTTCTGTTTTCTTTGTTTGAAAACCAGAGGTGCCTATCGGTTCCTTTGACTTGTCTAGTTCCTTTCTTTCGTCGAGAAACGGTTCCCTGATTTTTCGAGGACTTGGCAAAGCTGGGGCAGAATCGTCTGGAGGCCCTGATTCTAAAGTATTTTCAGGCTGTGCATCGTAAGAGTTATCTTCATCAAGCTGTGCTTCCTTTGTGATTTCACTTTTGGGCAAAACACTGACCACGTTTTCTGGTGGTTCTTGTTTTGTAGATTTTACAAGCGGTGTATTGCCAGTAGTTTCTTTGCCGAGTTGGGGTATTTCTTCTCCTTCATGTTCTGACAGTACATTCGGTGTATTTATCGGAGTGTCCAATTTAATACCAATCTCAAACTGTGGCTCACCTCCTAGATCTTTATCGCGATGCGGTTCTGTTTTATCCCCTGCAGGAACATCAACTATATCTGCTGCAAGTTCTGACTTTATAGATTCTCCGTGTTGGGGATTATCAGTGGGAAATTTGTCAAGACCCGGTTTTATTATTTGTCCAAGTTTTGGGTGATTACATGTTGCATCCTCCTCCACACCTGAACTTTCAGAAAACTCAAGAAGAACCTTGCGAGTTCTATCTATACCACACTCTGGCTCTTCATGTTTTGAAATATCATCGGATGTACATATCACAGCCAGAGGCTTGTGAGTGAGTTCATGTTGATCATTATCAATTATCTCTTTGCTAGACTGTGATGCTGAAGATGTTTCGTTTAGTGGACCAGTCATTACATCTTTATTAGTTTGAAAACATTGACCATTGGGGGTTTGTATGAAATCATTGATTTTATCTACTGATGATATCAAATCTTCGACATTTTCTGACAGTGAGGAGACATCTTTATTATTAACACTCAATCCAGACTCCATCTCCAAACCACTAATTCTGGTTTGAAAACAGCCATCTTTAAACAGTTCCTCGTCGGACGTGTTTACGATAGAAGAAGATTTCAACTGTGATACCTCAGTGCTTGTCGTCCTAACGTCTGGACCAATTTCTTGAATGCCGTCAAACAATTTTGGTTGCTTTTCTTGATAAGGAACATCTATATCCCCTTGCAAAATCTCCAAAAGTTCACTATTCGAATACACGCTTTTCTGTTTTCCTGAGGAACTTTCCGATGCAATGGCATCTAGGTGTAGGCCACTATCGTGTAAACTTATGTCTTGTAACTGTTCTAGTAGACGCGTCTCTTCGATGTGTGAAGTGATTTCTGTGAGGATTTCCAAACCTGCGCTTTCAGTGTTTGGGCTACCACTGACACTATCTCCAAACAGATGATTTTGAATCTCTCCAGTACCAGTTGTTTTAAAATTAACCGACTCAATTGGAACATTAGTCTCGGATAGTTCAATAAGAAGCAATTCTTTTTGGTGCTCTGTAGGGTCTGTTAATGGTTTAATTTGTGGTTGTTGCATTCGTTCATTTTCCAATATTATCTCCTGGCCGGCCATGTTTTCATTCGGCACGGCAAAATCTTGAAGAATTACACTTTGTTCCAACTCATCTGGCTCTGTATTTAGTTCTTGTTCCGTTTTACTGATTCCGGTCATCAAGACTAGATCTTGCAGACTTACACCTCTACTCAACTCAGAAGATCCTCTATAATTTTTGTGCCCAACATCGTTGTGTTTAACGTTCAATGCAAGATCTTGTAGACTGACACTTTTTTTCGAAAGAAAGGATCTTGTTGTTGATCCAGTGTTATGGTTTGCGCTCATGAACGCCACGTTCAGCAGATCAGCACAGCTATGCGATTCAGGGCATATGGCTTTGTTCTCCATAATCAGAATTAAATCTTTCAAACTGTCACTTCTTTTTAACGTACAAGGAACTCCGGGTTTTTCTTCCTCAACTTCATTGTTCAAGGTACAATCATTTAAACCATCCACCCTAATGCTTTCATCCAAAGTTATGTGTCCTTTATTTATTGCCTTTTCAAAATCAATGTGTTGAGTGAGTGAAACAAAATCTTGTAGGCTCACGCTCTTATTCAATCTTGGTTCAACTTCATTTTCTTCCGGCAATAAAACCAAATCCTGTAAGCTGATGCTTCTCTTTGAAACAGAAGTTGATAAATACAATTGTTGTTTGACTTTTTTGTTTCCATCCAGTGGAGTGGACACGTTTTTCAAGTCATAAGTTCCAACATTGCGTGCAGTTTCACTGTCCACAGACAAAAACACTATATCTGGTAAACTGGTGCTTCTATTCAGTGTACCCTCTATGTACTTGTTTTCAATCAAAGCTAGATCTGGCAGACTGGAGGTTCTTTTCAAAACACCCGTATTGGCTTCTCTGTGAAAGTTTTCGACTCCTAACAAAGAACCACCCAATGGACAGTTATTTGAATATATCGGCTGTTTTTCTGCAAAAGACTCGGAGATATGCGTTTTTGATATGTAAACACTCTGCTTATTATTAAGTTGTGTTCCGTCTACTTTTGGTTTGGGTAAAACATCCAAAGATATATCAGGATTAAGTTTTGAAATTGTTGAGGAGTGAGCAGTCGTGTAATCACTTTGTGTTCCATCTACTTTCTGTGGTTTAGGTAGGGCTTCTAACAATATATCAGGCTCATATTTTGAAATTGTCGAGGATTGAGCGGTAGTAATTTGTTCTGTTTCAATATTTTGGAACTGCTTTTTATCAGAAGAATCAACATCTCTTATTATTGTGTGTTCTAAAAGGACAGTTTGGTCGACTTGTTGATCTGTTTTATTTAAAGCTGAGAGTTGGTTTTCGACAGTAAAATGGACCATGTCTTCATCAAACGAAGAAGGTGTGACGTTACTGTTATTTTTCTCACCAGTTTCTGGAATCTCCATTAACACATTTTCCACGTCGAGTTCCACGAGTTCTTGCTCTGAAGTCCTTTGGTTATCATCAGACAATCCACTATTGTCAACAAACCCTTGTGCTGGCTGCCCAAACAAGCAAGTGGGACTTTTGGAAAATGAAGAAGCTAACTCCTCAGAAGAGTTGATGGTTCCAACTTTAATGTCCAATATTGACTCGGTTTGTTCCACTGCTTCAATGTGTAGTTCTTCGACCAAAGGAGTCTCGGCGGAAACCACGGGATCATTTGTCTCTTGAACCAAACGAGGTTCTAACATATATCCCTCGCTCAGATCTGCCGGAAGAGATGTGAGAAGGTGTATATTGTTTTCAAGATTAACACCATCACGACTGGTCCCTTGAGAAACCTTTTGCTTAATTTCTACGCTTCTTGATTCTAGTTCAGAAAAATGGTGTGGTTCTGTCGCGGTTTGTGTCATTGTTATTCCTGTACCAACGTTGCTGTTAATTTTTCTCTCCAAAACCTGTTGAGAAGGTTCCTTTTCTTCAAAATAATTTGTTTTTTCATTCATGTTTGTTTGAAAAAAATCTTGTTGATACAATTCAGATGCCGCTGATAGGCCTGTTTGGAAAAAACAAACAAAATGTATATGAAGAATAGTTGATATCTAAGGTTGATAGAGGACAAACAAATGGTGGGTGGGGGGAAGGGGAAATAGGTAGATAAAAAAGGCAAAACTCAAATGTTCAATATAGAGACAAATGATTATTTTGAGGAATACAAGAAAATAGGATAGTGACAACCAAATCACTTAATTTAAGTTCAATAATTGCCATTCTGAGCTGATATGTACAGTACAAATTAATATTATCATGGAAATATAAGAAGTAATCTGAAATATAAGTTATGATAAAAACTGGATTTAAAATATTAAAGTAAGTAAGGATGAGCCCTTGAATCCTTAAGGATATTCGAGATTCAAGGATTGAAGAATTTTTTTATTCGAGACTCAAATCCTTAAGTCTTGGAAAGATTTTTTTCTCTTTCAATTTTTCAAGTGAGATTTGATATAGAATTCTAATACTACTTATTGATAGTTCAGAACCAATTATAATTATAGGATGAATTTAACAAGCAGACCCTAGAGCAGTAATTTAACACTTAACTAAATGTATGAATATTATAATGAATGGATTACAAGAAAGTGTGTTAACATTTTGTTACTATTTGTATTTCATAGTATTCTATTATATTTATATTTCCTCTTAAGTTCAATTATTTTTTTTATAAAATTCAGATTTGGGATTTGAAGGTAAACTGGAGATTTGGATTCATAAAATAGTGGATTCGACTCAAATTTAGTTTTTCAGTCAGCTTTTCTTTCTACACAAGGTCTACTATTTAAATAATGCAGTTTAAAGTCCCAAATTCACAAATATTCAGGTTTTTAATTAGATTCCCTGTAAAAAAAATTTCTAGAGAAAAAATATTTCTTGTATTTTGTCGGTTCACCCTTTCATCAATCCGCATGGCATTACTGCTCTTAGTTATCATCCTCAAACTGAATCGTTGATATATTTGTATTAAATTATTGAAACATAATTAAAAGAAATGTTTGAAAATATCACTTTCGTACTTACTTTGATCCTGTGGCTGGTTTTCATCGCTCAATTCAAAGGAACGATCCCTAAAACAATTGAAGGTTGTGTAGAGACAATAAACATAAACTTTACCTTACCTAACCAACACAGTTTGACAAGTAATGTATTGCAGGATTAATACTATCAACTTCACTATTACAGTTTTATTATTATAACCAATCAAAGTCCAGAATATGTACGGTATTTACCATGACCCAAGATTAATGGTAAAGAAGAACGAGCTCATTGTGTTTGACCTGGCTTTAATGAGAGTCAATTGTGGAAAAAAGTAAATATTTAAAATTTAAGTTAGAGGAAAGGTGGATAGAAAGCATATAAACGTGAACAAACACCATATTGTTATTCCTTAGAACTAGATATTTAAGAATAAGACATTTTGAGTGCAGTCGGTAGCATGTCTGTCTACTGATCTAAGGGTCCCAGGTTCAATTCCCGGCATAGCCGAAAAATTTATTATTGGTGAAATGTGTTTGCCCTTTCACAGTGATAAATTAACGGCTGGGGACTGGATGTTGTGCTTGTCCTAGTCTTAAGTTAGCATATAAATCTACAATAGACCTACCAAGCCGGTAGTGGAAAATATATGGCTTGAATAAAAAACTGACCTAGGCTGTAAACAGTAGTGGATGTAAAAAAAAACTCTAGGGTAGACCCAAGCGAGATTCAAACCCTGACCTGCCCTCAACAGAACAGTCTAACACGAGAGTGATTCCTCAAACTATTCGACCACTTAAGCAGGTCATTTTAAGTCGAAATGAACATTATTTTTATCGACTTTTAATCTATGATATGAAACCTTTTATTTGACTCAATCCAATGGTTGTGTTTCTAACTTTACAATTATATTAGATATATGATTGTATCGTAAGTGGTATAGTCCTTCATAAAACAAGTACAGTTGCTAGTCTTAAAACTGAAAATTGACACCTCAATACAGTAATCAAACCCAGAACCTTTGGCTTACACGCCAATACTCTGATTCCCTGAGCTATCCAGGAGTTGTTTCTTGCCTACGGTCAATCTAACTAACAAATAGCTTGGTTAATTAATTCATCACTTACATTTCTGGTGAGGTAAACGTCGCAGCGATCTTAGAGGAGGTCCCCACGTTTTGGCCAGGAATCCTCAGGTAATTTCGGACATCCGAATCTGAATTTGAAGTCGAATTGCTCCTTCTCCTACGATACATCTTCAAATCCTTCTTCTTGTTTAAATTTAAATCAGTCGAACTCTTGAAGTAACAATACTTAAACTCGGACTGCTCCGAATCCTCCATTTTAATAGGAGACGTGTCCACCTCTCTCACCAGGAATGGATCTTTCGTCATGTCGTCGTATTTCTTCTCAACCTCCTCATAAGCCTGGTCAGGGTCATCAAAGACACTGTAAACTGGTTCGCTCTTGATGGCGGGTGTGGGGTGGGTGTGTAAGTTGAGCTGAGGGGCAGAGTCCAAGTATTTCTCAAAAGTTTCCTGACGCTTTTCTTCTGGCTCCTTCTTCAAAGAGATAATATAGGAGCCTTTTTGCGGAACTATCTCGATGTCCCTGGACTTGGACAGTAGCGAGTTACAGACAGACTTCACGGAATCTGTCACGGTGCGGTCTTCTCTAGAGAGACTCTCGGAGTTCCATGCATGCGATTCTTCCATGTGCTCCATGCTTATGTGTTTGTGTAGCATTTCCAAACTTTTCAAGCCTCCGTTACAGAACGGACACATAAATTTTGAGTACATGTCACTCTGTGAAAGAGGGGGGGAAAAAATCATCATTTAACATTCTGTAAACTATCAATATCCATTTATTGTTTTAAAAAGTAATAAATATATTTTGGATGGGACCCTCAAATACTCCAATCCTAAGAATATAAGAGATTATGAGAATATTTCAGATTTGAAGCTCTAATATTTGTGGTTCGGAACCAATAAAATTATAAGATGATCTCAACAATAAGTCTCCAAACCAGTAATTTCCTTAACTGAATGTATGAACGTTATTAGAAAGAATGTTAACATTTAGTTCCTATTTGTATTTTCTATTATTATATTATATTTATATTTCCCATTATGTTGATAATTATTCCAACATTTGGATTCAAGTCTAGGAGTTTGAAGGTAAATTAAACGTCAAATAGTTTTTCCCCAGCCTTCTATTACATTTCTAGCTTGATTGATCATTTATTTTGTAATTGTGTCCCACCAATAAAATTGTGATCTATTTGAGAATTCAGAAGGTTGTGACTTAAAAACAAAAAAGTAAGGTGATAAAAATCTATCTATTTTTTTACTATCTCTGTTATTACATTAGTTGAGCAAATTTGAGAAACATGTAAGAGGGTAAGGTTAAAAAGTGTTAACATAATAGATCACTTGACACGGAATGACATGTAACTAGTTCTTCCTGGTCCATGTATTTCTTAAGCTTATTTCGTGTTATTGCAAAATCAAATTTTGCAACTCCCTAGTTACGAAAATATTTTAAATATCTCAATGAAATATTACATGTTTTAATATATGCTAATTTTCATAACAGCCACTAAACAGTATTTTAACACCAATTGGTGATTAAATGACATCTATAACGTACACAGACATATATTCAGATATGTCAGCATAAAATAACACAGTGGGTTTTGTTTCTTGCTATAAAATAATATAGTGGGCTTTGTTTATTTCTATAAAATAATACAGCAAGCTTTGTTTATTTCTATAAAATAATACAGCAAGCTTTGTTTATTTCTATAAAATAATACAGCAGGCTTTGTTTATTACTATAAAATAATATAGTGGGCTTTGGTTATTACTATTAAATAATATAGCGGGCTTTGTTTATTACTATAAAATAATATATTGGGCTTTGTTTATTACTATAAAATAATATAGTGGGCTTTTTTTCTTACTATAAAATAATATAGTGGGCTTTGTTTATTGTTATAAAATAATATAGTGGTCTTTGTTTATTACTATAAAATAATATATTGGGCTTTGTTTATTACTATAAAATAATATATTGGGCTTTGGTTATTACTATAAAATAATAGTGGGCTTTGTTTATTACTATAAAATAACATATAGTGGGCTTTGTTTATTACTATAAAATAATATATTGGGCTTTATTACTATAAAATAATATAGTGGGCTTTTTTTCTTACTATAAAATAATACAGCGGGCTTTGATCATTACTATAAAATAATATAGTGGCCTTTGTTTATTACTACAAAATAATATATTGGGCTTTGTTTATCAATATCAAATAAAATAATGGGCTTTGTTTTTTCTCTAAGCATTTCTCTTTATCAAGATGCAATTAATGTATAATTCAAACATTAAAAGTGGCATTATGTGACATTAATAAAAGCCTTATCTTTGATTTCAGCTTGCCATGTCATTTAAGAAGTGAACTTCATACATCCCTATTGTAATGGCGTCAAAATTGAAGAATTTCTGGAGCCAAGTTGAAGTTTTCAAACCTTCCCCCACCCATACAATAAAATAGTTTATGACTGAAGCACAATTAAAAATAATTACAAATCTTACCCCATTGCAGACCCCGTAGTGTTCCACCATATCTTCCATGTTGAGGGCCAAGAAGTTGCAGTTCTGGAAGAAGCACTTGACATAACCTTTGCTCTCGATGGCGATCCTCCAACAAGTCTTGTGGACAGCAGAGTACGAGCGTTTTCGGAAAAGTTTAAACTCGTCATCTGGCTTTGCAGGCTTGTTACTGGAAACAGACACATGATTTTTAAAAGAGATGGACCCTCAAATCCTTAAGAATATTCAATATTCAAGGATTCAAGAAGATTTAAGACTCACATCCCTAAAGAATAATATCCGATTTTTTAAGTATAATTTGTTTTAGAGTTCTAATACTGCTTATGGGAGGTCACTAAACTACCAACGATGCGGAAATCGAGGTTCAAATATCAATTGGGTGTAGTGGGGTGGTTTTTCTAAAATGGCTTCCCACTCTCTCTCTCTCTACACACAAATGTGGGTACACATCTTTCAAATATATTCTTCCTCTTCCATAAAGTAACTAGTGTAATTACCCTAGTTCATATGTGTATAAACCAAACGGGTAGTTAGACACAGTGTTAAAAGAAAGCATTTTTTATTTTATTTGAGTTAATACTTAGCAAAGATTTCAAATTTATTTTAAAATGATAAATCTTTACTTCACTCAAAATAACCAAATATATATTTTTTAATTTGGTACTTACATGATGAGGTTTGTATTAAGTCTGCCTGGAGCAGCCGTCTTATTCGGAGATAGTAACGGCCTCCTCTGCTTGTCCAAGTCGTGGTTCTGCGTAGCCGAGTGAGGGGACACTTGGAATCGTCTTACCGGAGAGGGTTGGCCAAGCTTGCCTGCCTTCACCCTGTGCTGCGCCAACAGCCTCTTGTATATATCTGTGTGGCTGTGGGATATCGCCATGTGATCCAAGAGGTCGCGCTCCGAGCCCAGGCGATGGGCACATACGTGGCACATGTTCGTCTGAACCGTCGACGACTTGAAAGATAACAAGACAAAATCAGATCCTGATTAAGTTTTGCAGCCACAAAGCGGATCATTAGTGTGGTTACTAATTAGTTTATAAGGTAGTTAATTTCAAGACAAAAATAATAATATATATTTTAAATTGGTTGAAAGAAACACCCTTTGGCAGACCTACCCCTGTGCAGTAGGCATAGTGCGTACTCATGTCTCGATAGTGGAGACTGATGTAGTTGCAGGCACGCAGAGGGCACCTTATGAAGCCGTTCTCCTGCAGGGAAGTGTTCCAGTAATCCGTGAAGCTCGACAGCATCCTGCGTTTTTTGGTGCTGAGGACATTAACAACCTGGTCAAGACAAGCCTCAACATTCTGTTTATGACTACTTCTAGTGATATTTTCAAAGGGAGGAAACTATTAATTTACACGGTGGAATACCAAATTATCCTTCAATATATATATATATATATATATATTTTTTTTTGTTTTTACTAGAAGTGTAGTTAATCTTCATCTTACATCCGAATCCCCGAATGCGAATATGAAACTAGGTCTTGGATAAAATGATGATCATAAGAGGAAATATAAATAGTGACTTCTGTAAAAAAAACTTTTCGTCTCAATGCATTCATTATAACATACGTACATTCAGCTAATTACTGGTCTGGGGTTCTGGTTAAGTTTGTCCAATAATTATGTCAGGGCTGAACCACCCCAAAAAAAAAAAAAAAAAAAANAAATAAACATTTTCTTATTTGTATTAACATAGTCTACTAGGAATTAAAAAATTATAAAATATATTACACAGCTAAAAAAAAAAAAGAGACAGGTTGAATCACATTGTAATTTACTGATTTTATGATTATTACATTTCGTATTTTGAGTGAAACAACATTTTACCGGATTGTTTTTTATAATTTCCCAAATTATTGACCACTTAAAAATTCCCGGCTAGTTCCAGTTTTCCCCGATAGTAGAGACCCATGATCTCTATAAGAAACTATAGATTTAATATCCATACAGTGACGTAGCCAGGATTTTATATGTGGGACTGGGGCAGGGGGGAAGGGCAGGTGGAGAAAGGTGTATTAAGGAAAGTTCTTTCTTACCCCCATCTATCTGGACCTGATCGTACTACCTCGCACAACCTTCCTTAAAGTACAAATACCCCCCCTACCCCTCTTGTATAAGTAAACACTGAACCCAAACACCATGTTATGGATAGACTATAGGTATAAGCCGAGAAACCGTAGAAAAATGAAAAATAAAAAAAAATCTTTATTCAAACTAAAACACACAAAGAACATAAGAGTTCAAGACGAAATAAGAACAGGCTTAGTTTGGTGCTAAGTAACCTTGAATTACAATGTGTGTGTGTGTGTGTGTGTGTATAATATATATATATATATATATATTCTAAATGATGCAACCTGTGTGTTGTTATTGTATAGTTGTCGGCATGACAGCCCTCCAGAGTCACATATGGCTGTGGTATCCGATAGCTTGCAATACTATTGGTCGCTCATGTGTAACACACATTTTGGAAAGTGACGGAAATAAAGTATGTAGGAAAACGAGCGCAAGGGAAGCCAAGAAAGAGACGGAAGGAGCAGCGTTCAAGATAGAGGAGGAGAAGAATGGTGGAAGGCTAAAGGAAGATGGAGGAATTTCACTAAACTGACCAGGCCACAGGATGGAAACAGTTGATAATCATATGGATCACACGTCCAACACAGGCTCAACCTTAAACTTAGAGTGAAGAAAGATCCTGAGCACGGGAAAAATACTGGATAGATCAGTGGTAGCTTATTGGAGTATTAAGACAAAAGTTCCAGGTTCGATTCTTGTGCTATTTTATCAATTTAAATAATAGTCTCATTAATATTAATCCGTAACTGGATTTATTTACACGAGAAATTGAACGAAATCTTTAGAAAATATATATCATATATATCCATTAGTAAGTTGAGAAAAATGGTGCATAAAATATTTTGATGAGTGAATTTGAATATGATGCATAATACCAGTTAAACAACCTTAATATTCATTAAAAAATGAAGCTGTAACTTAAAAAACAAATTTAACTCACACACGACGTCGTCTCGGGCTTAATTTAGCACCCGCTGTCAGGAGTTTGATGCCATCCGCCTGCAAGTCCAAATAAAGATTAGAGATTCTAGTACAGTTATTTAAATATACAATAAGTTAAGGTAATGGATAAAATAATTTATTTTTCATCAAAACAATAAAACATGTATGGTCCTGTATAATTTTTAGAGTTAGTCAGATCTACTATTTTATGAATAACCAATTAACCTTTGAATTCTAAACCTAGAATCTAAATCTTGAAAAAAAAAAAATTATGAAGATGAGAGGATATAATATATATAATAAAAAATATAAATACCTTAGTAACTAAATGTTTAAATTCTTTCTTATAATATATTCGTTATTGCATGAATTCATTCGGATGAGTGTTAAATCATTGGTCTGGGGTCTGAATCTTAAGTTTATATTTATAATTATAATTGGTCCTGAATCACCAATAGGCAGTGTTGAAGATCTAAAACAAATTTCACTTGAAAGATTGAAAAAGAAAGATTTTAAAGGAAATTTTTCTCAAATCCTTGAATCCCAAATATCCTTAAGGATTCGAGGGTCCTATTGTGAGTAATTCTATAACTAAGTAGCTCGATGAGATTTAACAAGAAGCATAGACAAAAAATGAGACGCATAAAAAAATTCTCACTCATTGAAAAAAAAAATTGTTGAGATATTTAACAAGCTAAAGAGGCTGCACTGGTGGTTAAACAGTCTAACATGTCACTCATGAAATATTCTGGACTGCCGCTGACAGGGAGATTGGCGCGTGAATCCTGTCCAGGTGTATTAAAGGTGTTTTTCCTAAATAGTTTTTTTCACTCTCTCCACACACAAGTGCGATTACATTTCCTCCAAATTTAACTTTCCTCATTCCTAGCTCACCCACTAGTAGATATACATAACCGGGTAATCGGTGCTAGGGTACATAAGATTAAAAAGAAAAGATCCAACTAGGCATAATATCAAATCAATGAAATGTAATAAATAAAATAAGATCTAACAGAAAAGAAAATTAAAAAAAATATATATATATATATATATATTAAGCTACTCATACCCATCTAAATATATATATATATATATATATATAGAGAGAGAGAGAACATTTATTCACCTGTTCCGATTCATGAGACGAATCTTCATCGGTCACAATTTCAAATTCAAATGATTCCATTTTTGACAAGTTTGCATCAAATCCGTGCATCTGGTTGGTCTCTCTTGGGGTGTAATGGTCGGGTGGCATCTGCTTCAATTTTATGAGTAAAGGAGGCGAGGTTGTGGTTGAGGTAGAAAGTAGGTTTGATGGAGAACTGATAAACATTGGAGAAGTTGGAAAGTTCTGATGAGTTCCTGTCAAGGTCCCCAGCCCTGAGGATCCAGGTGAGGTCGCGACGGATAGCCGCTGAGGGGACTGGAATGCCCTTGAGGTTTCTGCTACAGGATGTGCCACAGAAAAAGAAGTTGGATTAACTGGCGACGATGTGACCAGCCGTCGAATAATTGATGTCATCGAGTGATGCAAAGGCGACAATGTCTCGGGACTATGCGGTTTTTGATTCTGTGTCCTCACAGTATGTGTTTCCCATTCAAACCTTGTCGGTTTCATGGCTTCTTTTTTTGGCATTGTTTTCGGGAATTGCTCTCTAGCAAACTCTGATCTTACAGGGATGTAAACAGGTTGTGATTCTGGTGCTGTCATCATAGAGCCTAAATTAATGGAGGCTTTATTTTGAATTTGAAGAGGAATTGTTTTGGGTGCAGGTGGTATTTTCGTTTGAGAATGTGCGGCGGGTGACGTTACCACAGACATAGTGACACTATCCGATGAACGAGAGATTACTGTGTAGTTCATTTCAACAGACGGATCTTCATAGTCAAGTTTATCCAGAGTCACCTCGGTAATGAGGGTTGATTCACCGGGTGGCGGCATTATAATAAGATGTTCATTGTCTGGTATGTTTAGTGAAGCGGTAGGTCTAGTCTTTGAGACAGTGCTAATAGTTTGTGTGGTAAGCGATGTAGATGGCTCGTCCAACGCTCTTTTATAACCCACCATTTCAGGGATTATTTCATTTGGTTTGTTTGATGTAATCACAGGCTTTGTTTCTATGGCCGACCTATCCCAATCCAAATCAAACATCGCTGACTGTTCGAGCGCTCTTGAAGATGAAGCTAAGTTTCTAGACTGTCCTAGAGAAAGATGTTGAGTTGCGAGTTGCGGTTTCAAGACGTTTGTTGAGGTTGTTGAGACGCCGAGCTCAGAGGGTATGGATTGGGCTGGCTTTGTTTGTTCAAAACCAGACAATGGAGTTTCAAGATTAGTTCTATGCGGAGATTTTGAATTCAGATTTTGGGTGATAGTTGATACAGCTGGTAGCAATGTTGGCGCCGTGGCATTTTTAGGAATCGGCACCATCATTGTTTGACCGTTTACAATGGTTGTCGTGAAACCGAGAGTTTTCAGTTGGTCGGGTGTGATGACAAAGAACCTCTTGTCCGGGGTCGACGGTAGCCCGCGCACAGGAGCCCCAGAACCTTGGAGTTTCGATAGATACATGTCAGGCACCTTCACTGGGTTGGCAACACATTTGAGCCCCGATATGACAGGCTGGATGTTTTGGCCAGGGATATCAGAAGTCTCGCTTTTATCCATTTCTGGACTTTTCCCAGAAGATGACGAAGACATTTTGTACAAATATTAAATGTTTAGTTTAAATCCATATCCAACATCTGTAAATCAACTAATGATTCAGCCAAATGTTTATTGGATGCCTGAAACCAAACAACAAAGTGAATATCAATCAAAATAATAATTATTAAGTATTTTATTAATTCTTGCCCCTATTACATTAAATCATTTCAAAGGATTTCAAAATGATTATAATATTATATTTGCCGTTAGGACCTACAGGTATTTTCTAGCACAGAAATTCAGAAATCCCCCGAGTGTATAAATGGCCATTTATAGGAAATGAGACTAAGTTTATAAGTATTAATTCATTAAATTAGTGAAACATTCCTTATTTCTTCTAACCCCATTTTGAATAAATTGCTTCATATTAATATAATTTATTTGGCTATCAGTAGCTTAGCATGAATCCTGTTGCAATGCAAGGAAAATATAGAGATTGGTTGAAATTATAAGCGGAACTACAGTTCATAGGTTACAAGAAACAAACCCAGGCCCTTGGTCTTGGTGCGTAAATGCTCTACCACAGAGCTATCTAGCGTTCAGCTAGTGTTTAGGGTCAGCTATCACTCATAAGCTGTCCCAGATTTGACTGCACCTACGCCCATGCGCCCAATAAATTTTTGCGCCCCCTTGTCCTATAATACATTGAAAATAAATAAAACAAACTGTTATTTTTTTCTAAATTATTGAAAAAATCACTATTTTAAGAAATAATACAATAAAGAGTATTTTTAAATCGTTAATAAATGGAAAGGTACAGTGTTTTGATAAGTTTTTTTTAAACTGAAAACAAATGATGGATTCTAAGACAACGAGAGATGTTTTCTCCTAGCCTTTCCATTAGCAAATGAAAGAATCACATCTTCATACTTTAATTTTACACTAATGTAATTTTCAATCACAAGGATTGCTAAATGATTTAATAGTTCCTGAGTTTGTGACAATCGCTGATAATTTTTAACTCTTGCAAGAGTAGAAAAAGACCATTCAGTTGAAATTTTTTTTAGCTGGAGTACTTAAGTAAATCTTCGAGCAGACATAAACATTTTGATAAAGATCATGAACCTTATCTGACAACTAGAACAGTTACTAGATCTACTTTACTTATTCAAAAATCAAGTCATGGATCTGCAGCCATCACTTTTTATAGATATTACCAATAAATCTAAATTTAAAATATAATAATAATAATATTATTATTATTATTATTATTAGCACCGCGTCTTACTGCCCGTTCGGGTTATACGCACTTACGCTAATGTGTAATGGTAGGGTGAATTGTGAGATGAAATGGAGGACCTACAGTTTAACATGGGATCTGAACCACGGTGGAGGCCTAGCATTCCCCACATTCACAAGATGTCTTGTCAGAGGTGAAGGAAGGGTTTGGAAATCAGATATAAAATATGATAAAACATTACCATTGTTGACATAAAAACAATATGTTTGCATTTTCTAAAAGGCCCTCGATATGAAAACTGGTAAATACATTAAAAGTTATAACAGCGTAAGACTTGATTTTAGAAGGTAGTTTTTAAATTGCATTCAGGCGAATACTGTATAGGCCCCTATTTTCCTATTATTAGCCATAACAAGTGATTCATCAATAATAAATTAATTACTTTTAGCTAAGCTTTACTTAATAACAATATATGAATCCACTGACATAAAACCTTTGACCACCGCAGAGCATACAAACTCTATCGTAAATGTTGAAAGTAAGAAGGGTGCGACATCTAAACATCTGATTTGAAGGGATATTAAACAAGACTTCAAAGAGATTTATCTATGTTACATAAAATTAACTTGATAAATATAACTGTCGAGAAGTAAGAGTCTTTTGTTGGGCATCAATTACAGTGAAATATGTTTGTACCATCTTGAAGATAATATGTGGGTCACTTTTTTTTTTTTTGTGAAAAGCAAAAACCATCTAATTTATTTACTTTTGACTATTTCAAACCCAGATTTTATTCAAACTTTGTGAATGAACATTTCAACAAAGTAGTTCAAGAAAAACAAACTTTTAAGATCTGTGGATAAAATTATTTTCATTTGGATGTGTTGAAAATAAGTTCTCTTCAAACTGCAATCCCATGCTTTAATAAATATGTAAACGTATATCGGTTTAAAAAAAAATCCTATCCAGACTAGGATTCGAACCGAAGCATATTACATTCAAGGTCAGAATGGTTGTACAAAATCGTATTTTTGTGGTCCCATCAGTCTTAGCAGGACAGACCTACTTGTCATTAGCACATGTAACTATTTAATGTTACGACCAAAATTTGAATGGGACAGTGAAAAAGCTACCAAACCTAAAAGTAAATTAGGATTATTTTTTCTTGATTTACTAATACTGGGCAACTGATTTTGTTTATAGGACACCATTTTAGTCTCATTGAAAAGTGAAAAAAAAACCTTCCTCTCGACTATCGAGGTTTACATATTGTAAAGTACGGTACAATATTAAATAAAAATTTTAAGTTAGTACATTTCACAATTACCGAGTGAAGTTATCGAAAATTATGCTTAAGCTTACTGATTCCTTAATTAAACAGAAAATAATATCAGTTAAACAGATGTTACGCCGACAGTAATATTCACTGCTAGAGAGCTTGGGTAACGTCAAGTACAACTAAAATCATTTCGTTATATTACAAAAAATATTATCCAAATGAAGTGATAATTAAAAAATATAGAATTTAGTAAAAAAGTCTTACCTCTAGCGGATTCGAACCTTAACAAGTAGAAATAAGAGACACTGGTGCCATTTTATTCTGTCTTCTCCGTGAAACGCGAACGCAGGCGTATTCGATACAATCGATGCATAAGCTACTTCTAAACTCTAAGCACAGATAGCGTCTAGTCTAATTAACTTTAGTTGTAAATTACGACTGAAGAGTGTCTTAACATTTGTTTACAAACACGTAAATTAATATATTAAAATACAACATGACCGCCTTACCAGTTTTAAACATATTCAGTAAACAAACTCTTCAAACAAGCTTTACGTGTGTGAATTTGGGTAAGAAGATAAAAAAATTAACCAAAGCAAATCTCGGAAATCACTTAAGTTAGTGTTTAATCCGAAGGTCGGTTGGCAGCAGCTCCACATGAGCCATACGTTATGGTCTTGGGCCTGCTTCTTGAGCTTTGTGGACTTTCGGCATCCTTTATCCTCCATTATCTGCAAGATGTATACCAATCTTGTTCTGCCCCTTCCCTTTATATAGCCCTCAAGTTTTGTATGCATGAAACTATCGTGACTGAAAATGAGTCTTATCCATTTATCCCTTTTTCACAGGCATGGCATCTCATAATTCTGATTTACAATTGTTTTGATCTAGCGTAGATAACATATTTTACAATGATTTTTTTTTTTCTTTGTCTCGTAACTTTTAAATAAATAGTCTTATTTTTAAGAGACAACAATTAAATAGATCGAATGATAACAATAAATATATATTGTTCTTTGATGTATTTGCTATTAGAAAAATAAAGATATACCTACTCACCAAGTCACAGGATATATCGACAATGCTAGAAGTTGCCTCGCACACAACCTAACCTAACCTTTCCTGTGCCAATAAATAACAATTTTTATTATGTTGGAATGTGTAATATTGTTAAAAAATAAGCTAGTTAGAATGTTAAAACATATTTTTAATTACCATAGAAGGAATATAATTTTATTTGGTCTGTTTGTGAATAGGCTGACCTTTTCAAGAATATGTTATTTTATGAACAAAATTTAGGTGTTTACATGGAAGGTTAGGTTAAACTATGAGGTTGAAAATAAGTTAACAAACACATAAACTATTTAATGCGCAATAAAATAATTATGTTGTCATTTTGGGAGATTATCATTCCCTTAAATATTTACCTATAGTATCTATGATTTTACTGAGTAATTTTTTTAATTTCCAGACCCATAAAACTTAGAAATAAAATTAGAATTTAAATTCTATGATCAAACTGAATTTCATAATAATATGATTCACGCTATTCCTGAAATAATGTTTATGAACCATAGGCTTGTAATTTATGATTTATTAAGTGCCCATTGGACTGATTATAATAAAGGGGAAATGCGCTAAGTAGGAATTAAAAACAAAATTCTTAGACCCTGATTGAGTTTTTTTTATTACAATGTGTAAACAAAATATATAGAGTGAACACCCTGAGCCTCCTGAAGTAATATTTCTGTATACCGCCATTATTATATTCGTGGAATTATGTTTAGTGGTTTTTTAGCACTGCGTCTTACTACCCATCCGGGTTGTACACATATGTACTAATCACACTAATGAGTCGGGAATTAGGAAGGCATAATTTAGGCTAGAGGAAATGCACCCGCATTTGCGTGGAGGGAGAGTGGAAAACCACCCTCAGTGCACCTGAGCATGATCGAACCCCGATCTCCTCGTCTTGGGCAGTCTAGTCCAACCCGAGATTAGCGCGTTGGACCACACGGACACCGAAGCGGGTTATATTCGGTATTGAAATATAAAAACTAATTATTATTATTATTATTATTATTAGCACCACGTCTTACTACCCGTTCAGGTTATACACACTTACGCTAATGTGTAATGGTAGGGTGATTGTGAGATGAAATGAAGGACCTACAGTTTAAGTGGGATCCGAACCACGGTGGCAGCCTGGCATTCCCCAAATTCACAAGTTGTGATTAATACAAAAAAACTACTTAAAACAAGTTATCTTAGTTTGGATTTAAGTGTCAGATTTAATAGAAGATGCTTATGTTGGTCGGGTTTAAGTTTGTTTTTTTTGTCTCTAGTGTGAAAGCAGGTCAGTGCAAGGGAATATGGAGTCCCAAGTGCTAATAACCCGTATTTTGTGTTAAAGTGTCAGAAAACAAAATGGGCTTTCTGTATGTGTACTCAACAAAGGCCTGCACCCGCTTTGGTGACCACATGGTCTAAGGTATCATTCTCATAATAGACCGAGGATATGGACATTAATGAACATTTGAATCCTGTTTGGATTTATTGAAGGTTTTACACTCTCCCTCCACACAAATGTGGGTACACTTACTATAAATTAAACCTCCCTCATACCTAGCACTCAAACATAATTAGTACTTAGATGCTCTTAACCCAAACAGCCTGTGTAAGACGCAACGCTAAAAACAAAAGACTGCAGCCATAGCAAACCCCCCGTAAGTGTGTCACTTTCTCAGGATCCGTGAGATGGGCCTCCAAGAAGACGAGTGGAAGCACGAGGAACCAGAAAGGGCATGCTAGACCCAAGCACAGGGGTGTCAGGGTACAAGACGGACATTACGTACAACAGGGGACGCTTCTGGCCGTTCAGCTGAAAATTCGCTTCCACCCGGGCCTAAACGTAAGTTAGTTTATAGGTTTAATGTTATTATTATTATTAGGTGCTATGTCTTAGGACAGATTCCTTTTGTCAACTAACGACTGCCAAAGCACCCTGTCTGCCTCCTCCTCAACACCCGGAATGTTCTTTTTTCCTTTATGTCCAATATTTGAATCCTCCTCCTTTCTAAGCTCCTCTTTCCCTCAACCTTTCCTTCAATGACGTCGTGTAAAAGACAGTTCCTCTTAAGGATGTGTCCGATCCAGTTTGCTTTGCGCCATTTAATCACCTCCACAATGGTTCTTTATTCATTCACCCATTCTTCTTGAGACTTAATTTGTCCTGCCTGTCCATCTGATCTTCTCAAGTCTTCACCACAATTACAAAACTCTCCCAACTCTTTCTTCTTAAGATTCCAAGTTTCTACTCCATACAGCGCGACGTTCCTATGTCCTAAAACTGTTTTATTTTGAACAGTGTTATAATGAATTCAAATAAAATACTTATAAAATATCACTTTCATTTTGAGTGTTTGTTTATTGTACAATGCAAGGAAAGTTGTTGGCAAAAAAGGTAATGTTGAACTATACTACAAAACAAATCATTCGGAGATAGATCAAGATTTCCCTCCAAACACTGATGGAATTAAAAACATTTACAAACTCAACCAAGTAGACAGCTGTACATTTTGTAAAAAAAAATAGATACAAATAAATCTGACACATTCACTTCTTAACGCGTATTCTAAATCAGTGGTATTCAACTCTTTTTTTTTTTGTTCATTTACCCCTAGATATAATTTATCTTTAACTTTGTGCCTCCAAAGTTGTTGGTTCATAATGCAAGCTTTACATATTCTATAACTAGGATAATAGGGATGGATAGAAAAATAATGATGCTTCCAGATCACATGTTCTTACGTCCGATTCTCCTGTGGCTAATCTTAAATCTAAACCTGATTATTCACTGTCTATCATGAAATAATATTTATATGTATTTAAATTTTACCGAATATGCATGCGTGTACCCTTGGGGATACATATCATTGAGAAAAAACAAACTTTACAAAGACAGTGAAATTATATTCTCCCTCATCTTGTACAAAAGTGTGGTGAAATGCCTCTACATACGCAATACTGTAAGGTTAACTTTTAGTCCAGGTAGCTCGTTAAGGAATTTTAAATATTGTAATTAGCTCTCATACTATATGAGTTTGACGACTTCTCTCCTAGAACGTATTATTCCAACACCTTGGCTTACTCACTGTGGCGTGCGCTTACTGAACTTAAATGTTCTGGGCTTTGATTTGTGGAGAGGTACGAACATTGATTAATAAACTTAATCGGCTCAGGGTGTATTTACAGGTAGGGATTGCCGTACTAAGTTAAAGGCCCCCAGTTCGATCTCCGTGTTTTAAGTGTAATTTTTTGTTTTAAATTGTTAAATCGGGATTGATTTATTTCACTAATGGTATGTAAACTCTCTGAGCTATGGTGGTTTTGTCCTGGAAATAAGTAAATTAAATAAATGTACTCTCTCACCTTCCTTGGTGGCCATATGGTCTAAGGCGTCACTCTCGCAAATGACTAGACTGATGACGGACGGGGAGATTGGGTTTCAAATACATGTCAAGTGTATGAAAGGTGGTTTTCCCTCAATGGCTTTTCACTTCCCTCCGTGCAAATTTGGGTACATTTCCCCTAAATTCAACCTCTCTCTCATAAAATCACTAACAAGTGATAAGGTTTTAAACCTGGAATATCTGAAATAATTACCATTGGTCAAATTGGGGCAGAAGCACTGGGTGTATTGTATTTTATGGAATTAAGTTGGTTTGTAATTTATGTTAAAATGTGATCATTTGGTTCTGACAGTGCAGGTTGTAAACTCCAAATTAAAAAAGTAAGTAACTACCAGTAACAATAAAGGATTTCATTTTAATTCCATGAATTTGCATGCATGAATACAAGAAACGTCCATGTTGAAAAAACATGAAAGATTTACATTAAGTCAAGGTTCAAACCAAATGGTCTGAAACAATGGTGAAAATTGAGATTAACTTATATTTAGTACTGTCCAATTATATAGGAAGAACCTTATCCGACAGCCAGAACCGTAACTAGATCTACTCTCATAGGAAGAACCTTATCTGACAACTAGAACAGTTACTAGATCTACTCTCATAGGAAGAACCTTATCCGACAGCCAGAACCGTAACTAGATCTACTCTCATAGGAAGAACCTTATCTGACAGCCAGAACCGTAACTAGATCTACTCTCATAGGAAGAACCTTATCTGACAACTAGAACAGTTACTAGATCTACTCTTATAGGAAGAACCTTATCTGACAGCTAGAAATGTTACTAGATCTACTTTCATAGGAAGAACCTTGTCTGACAGCTAGAACAGTTATGAGATCTACTTTCATAGGAAGAACTTTATCTGACAGAACAGTTACTAGATCTACTTTCATAGGAAGAACCTTATCTGACAGCCAGAACCGTAACTAGATCTACTTTCATAGCAAGAACCTTATGTGACAGCTAGAACAGTTACTAGATCTACTTCCATAGCAAGAACCTTATGTGACAGCTAGAACAGTTACTAGATCTACTTTCATAGGAAGAACCTTATGTGACAGCTAGAACAGTTACTAGATCTACTTTCATAGGAAGAACCTTATCTGACAGCTAGAACAGTTACTAGATCTACTTTCATAGGAAGAAACTTATCTGACAACTAGAAAAGTTACTAGATCTACTTTTATAGGAAGAACCTTGTCTGACAGCTAGAACAGTTACTAGATCTACTTTCATAGGAAGAACTTTATCTGACAGAACAGTTACTAGATCTACTTTCACAGGACAGGGAGAACCTTATCTAACAGCCAGAACAGTGACTAGATCAACTTTCATGTATTCATACATCAAGTCATGTGATCTGCAGCTGTCACTTTTGGTAGATATGATCAATATGTGTAAAATAACAATATAGTAAAATGTGTTCGTATATTCTAAAAGGCACTTCCAATGTACAGAGTTCTATTGAACTGGTTCCAGGTTGGTCTCGGCGGTAACGGCATGCTGTACGCGAAGGAGGCCGGCCGGGTGATGGTTACCTGCGAGAAGATAGACCCAAATTGGAACCACAATTGGGTCCAAAAGGTTTATGGTGAAAGAAGTGGTCAAACTATCTTCAAGAAATTTTTTAATGTGATAGCAGAACCTCAAGTTGGAAGATTCAAGCTAATAGACACTATATAAATAATAATTTACAAAATATAGTAGTAGTTTTAACTGTCCTTTTTGAACAATTTGTTCAGAGTTTGAATGAAAGATTCCCTGATTTTTATTCACTTGAAAGGGATAAACTACACCGTTCTCGATTATACTCTTCATGCCATAAGATAATAAACTTGACGATTAGAATAAAATTGGGAATAGGTAATTGATTTTATAATTTATGGACGAGTGAAAAATCTCGCTAAGAAAAAGAGGAAATCAAGTAGTTAGGATTCGTTGAACGCAGTTGGTGTCCCGTCTTCTATAGAGTAGAATAGGTCACACACATATCGAAACATCAATTAAGTCTTTATAATTTGTCTTTATTGCCTTTATCAAACACAAGGTGGTGACATAAAAACTTGTGTGTGACTTTTACTTTAGCCGATGTATTAAGTTATACCCATACCCGCATTTTTTCCTCTTTCTATAGGTGGGAATTATTCACTTAATTTTCACTCGTTTATTTTTTTCCATCATTAAAATAAAATCTAAATGAATGTGTATACAAACATTTACTATGTAAAAAACCAACAATACTGAAAAAAATAAAACCTATTTGAAAGTTTTGAAAATCACAAATAAAAATTCCAAATATCATTCATTTATTTTTAATATTGACAAGAGATTTGTTTTTTCCTTAGAACACAAACAGAATAAAGATTGTTCTCGTTTGAATGGACTAAATGCACCGTCTCAAGGGTCATAAGAAGTCTGTGCATTAAGCACAGCCATATTTAGTAACTCAGTCACATGAGCAAGTTAGGTTGTAGAGGAGTAATTATAATATGTAGAAGAGCAAGTTGAGTCAGATCCACTATTTTACTATTACAAATCTTGGTAAAAAAAAATGAACACAAAGAGAAAATAGAAATATAACAAAATAATAAAGAAAGTAAAAAAACCTTAATTCCAAAGTATTTTTTCTAAAATGTATTTATTATTATGTTCATAAATTCAGTCATGTGTTAGATTAATGGTCTGGGGTCTGGTTAAGTTTTTATATTGAGGTCGAATCACCAATAAACAGCTCTAAAACAAATTCCAATTCAAAATTTTGAACTTTTTTTTTTATCACATATTTTCTTGAACACACACATGCGTTAGGATTTGATGGTTCCATCCCAAATTACATCGTTTGCAATTTGAAATAAACAACACTTCGTACAAATAAATTTAATTGTAAAACTCCAAAGGTAATATTACATTAACATAGGTAAAAATATACAGCAACCAGTTCATAAAATATTGTTTTAGATAAATCACACAGTGAGGAAATCTGTAACAGAAAATATTTCCACCCGGTTACAAGGACCTAAGTACATTACAGACTGAAACACTAGTTACTTGTCACAACTATTACCAACCTTACAGACAAAACAAAACAGTGTTTAATTTAGGGGTGTGCGATTACTCAAAAATTCAAGTTCGAGTCTAGATTTAATGGATGCTTAAACTCAACTCAAAAGTTTTTTTTTTGTACAAAAGTCAAAAAATTTGACTACTTAAAAAATATTTTAATTTTTTCCTAAGATTCATAGTTTAATCATAAATTGATTAAATTTTAAGATATTTCATAGCAAATAAGAATCCCTATTCTTTTCTTTAGTCTGATTTAAAAAATATATAACTTTTACAAATTATATTAAATTTCATTTTAAAAAAAGGTTTGTGGTTTGTATGAAAAAAAACTTAAAATATTTCTAGTACAAATACTGATCTACACTACCCAAATTTGGTAACGACTCGACGTTAAACAACTCCTCCTTAAAAACCTCTAGTTGTATTGTTTGGGTTCTTTGAAATCTAAAAAATAATGGGAAAACATCAAAGACAAAAATTAATCCTGATAAATGTTACATTAAAACGTGTTTAGGTCCGAGCCGAGATGAAGAAATAATAACTTTCGATGCTGCGGCTGTAGTTACGACAGCGTCATCTGAAACCATGATAGATAAAACAAGTCGGAAGTTACTATTTCTTTTCGATTGAGCACGGATACATTAGTTTTAATTCAAACACCGGCCGCGAACGCAATAAAACCGATAAAATGTGGCAACATTGTCAAGCTTTGAGACTTAGATAACTTCTTTCATTGCGTTCATATGATATTTCAAATAAAAGTTTTATGCAGGGACTAGAAAAGGTTTGACCAACGGAGTTTTATTTTGGTAGCACTGCCTCCAAGGCTAAGGAGATACAGAACCTTGGATAGAATAGTGAAAACTATGGGTGTGCGAAACTTTATAAACTTCAACTTTGTTTCGAAAGTAAAATTGAGGATTCAAACAATTATGAAGCTTCACAAAAAATAAAATCAAAACACACATTTAGTTTTGTGATAATTTAATCTATAATTTTAAGACTAAATATAGTGTGTTTGAAATATAGCATTTTGTAAATTATATTTAATAAATTTACATAATTATGAAAAGTATAGTATTTTTTTTATCTAAAATTAAACTTTTTTTATTATTTACACTTTGATTCGGTTTCTGGACTATCCCATACGATTCGACTTAGAATTGAAAAAGTGGACTTCAGACACTTCTAGTTAAAACTTAACGACAGAGATGTTATTTGAAAAATGACAGTGTTGTGTTTATTAACATGACCAAACGGATAAGATCCAGCAGGAAATAGGACAAAGGATATGGAAGAGTGTACAGTTCTACCATGTGATTAAGGATATAATCTGCCGATGGAATAAAGGAGAGGCCAATACTTTGTTATATAAGGCATATTATCACCCAATATTGATATACGGCTCTGAAACCTGGACATGGACGAGGAGAGATCCAAGTAGATTGGAGGCAGCAGAGATGAGGAGGTTCCTGAGAGGAAGTGAGAATGTAACAAGAAGAGATGAGGAGGTTCCTGAGAGGCAGTGAGAATGTAACAAGAAGAGATGAGGAGGTTCCTGAGAGGCAGTGAGAATGTAACAAGAAGAGATGAGGAGGTTCCTGAGGCAGTGAGAATGTAACAAGAAGAGATGAGAGAAGGAACAAAATAATTAGGGATGGTTAAAAAGTTAAACCATTAGAAGAGACACTGAAGAGAAAACGGTTACTGTGGTTAGGTCATGTGATGAGAATGGAGAACAGAAAGCCTAAGAAAGCCTTACAGAACAAAGAGAAGGGTAGAAGAACTATTAGAAGACCATGGACAAGATGGATGGACCAAGAGCAGAAGGACATGGAGGATAAAGGAGCGGACTGGAGACGAGTGGCAGAGGGAGGAGTTTGGAGATATCGGCGGGAATGGAAGAGGGTGTGCCAGACAACCCGCAGAGGTGGGAACATCGGGTGATGACGATGATGTGCGTCACTGTATAGGTTCTAGGAAAATGTGACTGAACTAAACACAGGGTGCCGCCATTTTCATAACCTCTTTAGTGCCACGCCTACAACGGATTCATGTACGAAGCATGCCATTGAGGTTTGATTAATTTTGCAAGGTTGTATAAGAAAAATCTCTAAACTGGTACATATAAGAAGTGATTTTTCTGATAGTTCTATAATGGAGCAAAATGTTCTTGTTCTAGTGACACTAACACCTTATCTATTGAGTAACGCCAGAACTAGTGCAAATTTGGAGAGACAGTCAGATACGCTTTTTTGGCAATAAAAGGATTAATATGAAATTCCCTACGTTTTACAGAAGGTATTCCCAATTTTGAAGACATTTTTAAAAGGTATTAAATTATTATTGGCACCGCGTCTTACTACCCGTTCAGTTTGTACACACTTACACTAATGTGTAATGCTAGGGGGATTGTGAGATTAAATGGAGGACCTACAGTTTAACGTGGGATCCGAACCACAGTGGAAGCCTGGCATTCCACACATTCACAAGTTGTGATTAATACACGTCTTGTCAGGGGTGAAGGAAGGGTTTGGCGATCAGATAAATCTGTGCCGTGACCGAGGATTGAACTCCAGACCCCCAGAACAGAAGTCCAACTTCTTATCCCTAGACCGCCAGGTCACCTTATGAAGGTATTAAAGAAAAATTAAATTGAGCAGTGAAATCGTGGCATTAGTGTTGGTTAAGTGTTAAATTACTGGTCTGGGGCCTGGTTGTTAAGTTAATCCCATAATTATAATTGGTTCTGAACTACCAATGAGCAGTATTAGAGCTATAAAACTGATAACACATGGAAGATTGGAAAAAAACAAAAACTGAAATTTTCTCAAATCCTTGAACCTCCTTAACGTATTTTATAAAAAAACCAATTTTTGAATAGGTTGACCTAAGTGACCTCAACCAATATTTTCAATAAAGAATCTTCTGAAAGATGTCCTAACGTAGATGTATATTTGGGGTATTTGGATCGTCAGAAAGTTTATCTTGAGGATGGGTCAGTAGCAATAAGACGAGTTTCTTCAGTTCGCCCTTTTCCGACCAAACAAATTTATTTCAAGTTTGAAACCCACCTTGTTGTCGTAGTTGGCTAACACTCTTGTCGTGTTGAGCTCGACTGCTGAGGACGGGGAGATCGAGGTTCGAATCTCGGTCGGGTGAACTGGGAGTGGTTTTTCCTAAATGGTTTTCCACTCTCCCTCCACGCAAATGTGGGTTCATTTCCTCTAATTCAACCTTCCCAATTCCTAATCCATTAGCGTAATTAGTACTTAAAGCGTATAAGCCGAACGGGTAGTAAGACACGGTGCTAAATATAATATTTTAATAATTTCAAGTTTGAAGTTGAATTAGAGGTATGTGAAGTCCACCTTTTCAATTAGAAGCAAACTCAAATTGAATATATAAAATAGTCTCGAAGGTCAAATATTTGTTATTGTTTTATGGTTAAAACAATATATTGAGGTTATTTATACATTTGAAAGGTTTTATTGCACAATTGTTCGTAATACTTTGTTTTAATCTGATAAATTAAATTATTTTGACAACTTGCAATTACTTCATTTTTTCCCCTTATGAAATGCATACAAGAGCTTAAAATGGCAATGATTGACCTAAAATCGACTATTTTAGCTCTCAATTTTGAATGGTGATTTTTCATAATTGTCAAGGCCAGAACTTTTTTTTTTTTTTTCGAATCTCTAAGTTGAAGCTGACATTTGTTTCAAAGTCAAGTCAAAGTTTCACATACCCTCAAGATGAAAGATTTCTTAATCCACTATTTTAGCTAGATATGTGCGGAAATTACTCATTTTTGCTTAATTCTACAGTTGTAGAGCAAATCTGTAGCACTGCCTTAAAAATAAAAAAAAGCACAGTTCACACTTAACACTGGGCATCACACCCAATCCTTATCTTATCACTCTTGTACTTAATAGGCCTTAAAAAAGAAAACAAACAGAAAATCTTATAACTACTCCAAGACCATCTCAGTTTTACCATTTTTAAATATAAATTTCCTATTTAATTATTGATATTTAATGTTTTTACACGAGCCTAATACACAATTAGGATCTATTGGTAACTGGGAATGCACTGTTAGTACCTCTGAGACATTCCCATAATGTACAGTAACGTTAACAAATTAAGAGTTTTGTCCGCATCGAATGTCCAGCCGTTGTTTGAAACACGACTCTTTCAAGCAAAGCTTTGAAAAGTTAAAACACATAGAGTGAAACGCTTCGGTACACACTCTTCACATTTAGGTCCGTTTGGTCCGTATTTCATTTTACACCGACCGTCAACTGCCAGTCCTTTTGTCTCTGGTTCTAAAATATTGTACAGGATTTCCTGTTCACTTTAATAATTCAATGCTCTAGTAGGGTATAAATTCAATAAGTTTCGAGTTTTATTAGACAACTTTTGGCTATAACATAGTCAAAATATAAATACAATCACTTTTAAAACTATGATCATTACAGAGCTCATCTGTAAATATAATTATTATTTGACAAGACGATCTTAAACTTAATAAAAATAACATGTCAGTCATCTCATTATTCTATGCTTTATAAATCCATGTACTATTATAATAAACCACTGTGTATACGATTGGTTCTTGCTCACTTTAGTCTTTTCACACAGTTCGTACAGTGTCAATTTTACAATTAATTATCAAAGTGACAAGATATATCTACAAGGAAAGAGAGAGATCCAGAGCAATTTTTTTTCCCCTTGCAATATTTATGTGAAATGATCCCAAACATAGTTCTGAAATAAGAGGACGATATATCAAAATATAATATTTTTAATACAACTTTTTCAAATGTAACTGCAGAATATTTTCCATGTGTTTATTTATTTGGAATAAAACAGGCTAAAATCGTAAGTTTAAATTAGGAGATGGCCAACACACTAAAAAGTAAAAAAACAACACATTTTTAAATACCATATTTCACTATCACAAACAAATTCTTCAGGTTTACCAAGTCTTACTTCCTTAACCCGAAGAAGCTGTATAGGACAGTTAAAGCTTTTCTTTAAAAAAGTATTTTTATTAGTGTTTTATCTAGACAATTTCTATCTCAGTATCACTAAGGTGAAGTCGATTCATGAATGAAGTGATGGCGACAGCTAGAAAAAGTTACTAGATCTATGTTCACTAATATTAATGTGGCTCTATTTATTATATATATAAAAAAATATTTTGGTAGCTAGTTATAAGATACAAATATAAATATCATCATCATCATCATCATGAACTGTTTCCAGCCTGTGGCTGAGTCTGTTTAGTAAAATGCCTCCATCCTTCCACCAATCTTCCTCCTGCACTCTCCTCTCACTTGCACACTTGCTGTTATCTGTTCCTCCTATATCTTCCTTGGTCTCCCTTGCAGTCTCTTCCGTACATTCTTCTTATCTATTAATCTTCTTGGAATCCTCTCCCCTTCCATCCTCATTACATGTACATACCACCTCACCCTTGCTTCCTCTACTATCTCATGTACTCCAACATCCTCATTACATGACCATACCATCTCACCCTTGCTTCCTCAACTATCTCATGTACTCCAACATCCTCATTACATGTCCATACCATCTCACCCTTGCTTCCTCTACTATCTCATGTACTCCAACATCCTCATTACATGTCCATACCATCTCACCCTTGCTTCCTCTACACTCTCATGTACTCCAACATCCTCATTACATGTCCATATCATCTCACCCTTGCTTCCTCAACTATCTCATGTACTCCAACATCCTCATTACATGTCCATACCATCTCACCCTTGCTTCCTCTACTATCTCATGTACTCCAACATCCTCATTACATGTCCATACCATCTCAGTCTTGCTTCCTCTACTATCTCATGTACTCCAACATCCTCATTACATGTCCATACCATCTCAGTCTTGCTTCCTCTACTATCTCATGTACTCCCTGTACCCCAACTCTTCCTCGGATAACTTCATTCCTAATCTTGTTTATCACAATTGTGAAGCAAAAATCATATCTATCTATATATTAATATCATTTGTTCTTTCAATTAGCTACAAACAAACCAATTAAACAGTAATCTTTAGGGAAGTATTATCCGAGGCGTTTATTAACACTTTTAATTGACAATATAGTATTACTAAGAAAATAATTATTATTTCTATATATGTCAACACTGGTGACTTTCAGACAATGTTGGCAATAAACATCTTCAGCTAGCTGTGAGTTAACATCCCTCCAGTCTCCAGTAGTCAACTATAAGTGTGATAGCTATCACTCCTAATTTAAACAATTTGTTTATTTGCTGAATTTTTTTTACATGAAAGTGATAAAAAAAATGTAATGCTAAGAAATTAATAGAGAAGTTTGTTTGCTATCATTACCTAACTTAAAACTATTATTTCAGGTTGACCTCCTTTATTAACACTTACATTATACCAACACAGGAAAAATTGAGCCAGACGACTATTAATTTCATAATTATGTGTTTTGGTCTTGACCTTTGAGGCCTGCACTTTTCTGGTGTGTAGGCCTTACATTTATATCCTCCTTTTAATGTATAATTTACAAGTGTTTCCACTTTTCTTTGTTTATTAAGTTTTAAGTCATTAGGTGGTTAGTAATTTTATAAACTTATGACTACAGAAAAATCGAACAATACATTTTAACTTCCAGCGTGTCAGGATATAAAAGAAATAAGGTTGACCCTATCAACGACTTGCGAAATAGAACTCCTAAAAGCTTTCAACGCACCGAGGATGTAGTTGGATACTTTTTGTTTACTGAAAACATAACGTAGCTGTATTTCTCAGTCTATACATCCCACTAATCCTAATCCTTATACAATTAGGTTAAGACGACCCTGTCTTTGTAATACAAGTTGACAGTGAAGAATTCAATTAATAAATATCACATCTTTGATAAGTGGTACACGATACTTACTATAAAGAGCTATTTAGATGAAAAGTTATTTATTTAAAACATTACACAAACAATCACTTCGGAACATCGCATAGGATTGTGAGGTTGAGGAGTCGACAAAACGATTTTCTTCGGGAAAAATGCGAAAAATACTGAAATGTTTTAAAAGAAGTCTTCTAGAGTGACGCACGCCCCCTTAGCTCTCAGAGTCGTGCGCTAACTTCTCTTGCTGCCAGTCTCTCTCGACAGAGTGGTCCAGGTCAAGGATCAGCTGGTCGATGTTGGGTTTCGGACTCGTTTCGCTGGAGGTAAACATTTTGGGGATGTTGAAATCAAAAGGAACACCTGACAAAAGAAACACAATATTTATTTATTATCTTTAAAAGTTTAAACCTTTAGTTTTATTGGGAGGTACAAAATAGATTGGGTTCGTCAAAGTAGTTTGATTTGAATTTTTTTTAATGGCTTCTAAAACTCTTGATTTGGCGCTTCAAAATTCACCTTGTGCTCGGGTTCATATATCACTAGCGACAGCTAAAGTTCACAGGACTTGTTTAACTCTTAACTAACAAATTAAAATAACTACTAACATAAATTAGTTTATTGTACATACCGAGAAGATGATGGATATAGGGGTGGGTGGTAAGAGACCCAGAGGAGAGGACTGGAGTGAAGGGAGAGAGAGAGATGGTGGGAGGAAAGAAGGTGGCAGAGAGACTTCTGTTCCAAAGAGACCCAGCCAGAAGCTGAAAGCTGTTCAAGATGATGAAAAAGACATATGCAAAATGAAAAATTGATTATTTATACAAAATTGACTGGTTGGTTATTTAATTGTAAATAATTGTTCATTTTAGTGTTGTTCAGGTACTCTATTGGAAGAGAGACAGTTAGCCAAAGCGGGAAGGAGGTAGCATGGGTGCCAAGGAGTGGGACACAAAGGGTACCACTTGTCTCTGGGCGCCGGTGGTCGAGGAAATGCTTAAACAGATTTACTGGACATGCACAGTATTGGTATGCAAGGATTTACAAGATAATTTCCATATTTTTTACATATAAATACAAAGAAAAAAAATATTTAAGGCTCGCATTTGTAGATTATGAATAACCAATGTAAGATAAGTTTAGAGGCACCATAAAATTACACTCGCATTAACTTAAAATAAAATTATGACTCAATAGCCTACAAGATCGGAATAAAAGAGACATTTAGGGCAAAGTCCAACCTCTAGTTATGAGGCATCATACTTAATTCAGAAACCTCCCTAACCTTGCTTCTGGTAAAACAGGATGTAAGCGTTGCTGTAATCCTCCTCCTGCGGCCTCTGTTTCGCAACATTCTCGTCATTGAAATGGTGCCAGTCCCCTGTTCGGGGGTTCTTGGAGTACGCGGTGTAGTGACCAGCAGAGGAACCTGCACACACACACACACAATATCTCGGTAGCACCATGAGTCACTTGGGGATGGTGAACGTTAATAATGACAAACCTTTGTAACTGTCGAGGCCAATTTTTTTTTAAAGCAAAGTTGAAGTTAATAAATTTTTTAGGGTGTGTCAAGTCCATTAATAAGAAGCAAACTCTAATAAAATATATGAAATATTCTCAAAGACAAATCAATGAATATTTTTTGTTAGTTGTTTTATGCTTGTAAAATTATGTTTTGATTATTTATTTAACTTGTTGCAGTAAAATTACTTGTAAAATGTTTTATTGCACAATTGTTTCCAAAATTTAGTTAAATTCTGATAAATTAAGTAACAATCCGATTACTTCGTGTGTTTTCCCTATGAATAGTATTTTACTGTACAGCTCAGAATGGCAATAAATCACCATTACTATTAATTCTTGTTGGTCACCGCATGTCTACCCATTCGTGTTAGACACTTATTTACACCAAGTCGACCAAGTTGCTCTCTGGGGTACTCAAAATTGCTCATCTCAGGACCTGAGGTGTGCGAGTTCAAATCTAGCCCTGCTCGACAGATTTTTCTTGAGCAATAAAAATCCATAGCACAGCTTCTGTATGAGGGGAAGTAGATCCATTAGTTCCGTGTTGATTATGGCACGCAAAACGAACGCTGGAAAGTGTGTGAAAATAAATACCTTTCCCGGCAAAATTAGTATGGTTTTTGTCGCTTGCTCAAAGAAATTATCATGTGCTGACTGCAGATATAATCAGTCGGTTCAGAAAGTGCACATTAAATAAATAAATATTCACATAAATGTGTTATGTATGATGAAGGTTGAATTTAGAGGCAGTGTACCTGCATTTGCGAAGAGAGATAAAAAGCCCTTTAGGAAAAACCATGCCGAGTACACCCTTAGCTCCTGAATTAAAGGGAGTCTAGTCCATGACAAGTGAAGCTTAGGACTATTTTATCACCGAAGCGGGGAGCATGTTTGATAAAAGAAAAATTAAATACAAAATGTTTTTTTTCACGGACGGTATCACTGTTGTCCGCTTACCTCCGTAGTGGCAGACGCAAGCATACAGATTGTAGGTGAGGTTGTTCCTGTGATGCAAGATGGCGGGAGGTGTCACCGCCAGCCCTGTCAGAGGGAACGTCACCTTGTTGTCCAGCTTAATGCTACCACCATCGTGGTAGATAAACCTATGCCACAAGAAAGAAAAAGATATTTGAAAATTGAAAAAAAAAAATTTTTTAAGTAGTTGTGTCTTGAATCTGAAATTTTTTCGAATCCTCGAATCTAGAACGTATTTAAGGATTCAAGATCCCCTCCTTAATATAAACAATAGTAATTCCTCGATATGTTTGTGTTCCTGACCTCTTCAAGTAAATGATGAGGAAGTCTGGATACCTCCACACCGACAGGGTCTTGGTGGCGCACTGGTTCTTTTGACATATGGGGCAGTACCATGGGTTGTGTTCATCTAACTGCTCACTGGAACAACATTTAGTACACTCGATATCAGCTTGTGAGGATTGGGAAGATATCATTGAGGAAATGTATTAGAGAAAGAGCCCAGAGTTTTATTTTCTGTCTCATAACTCTCCCTCCCGTGATGTCTCCCAGCGCAATGTTGCCGTACCTCTCACTGAAGGCGTGCAGACAATCGTACAACGACAACGGCTCCTGCGGACGAAGTTTCTTCATGCTCGAGTGTTGGAAGGTGATGTCGGTGTTGTCGAGGGGTTCGGAGAATCTCACAGCGAGCGTCTCCTGAGTTCGCAGCAGCACCTCCCCCTCCGAGGTCACTTGACAGCCCCGACAATGTTTAGTGAACATGCACCGAGAGCAGCGATAGCCCTGGGGACAAGAGAGAGTACAATGCATCAAGGTCAATCATTTAGTAAGAAGCTGCGATTCACATTCCCTCCTGACGAGTTCCGAGTGATCGTGACCTAGGCCAAGAGATTGAGCATTAACGATCAATTTTCCACGTTATTAAGGGAGAAAGAAAAGTGTGTGAGGGAATAAGAGGGGCGAGTGGGGGCGATGCAAGAAAAGTGTGTGAGGGAATAAGGGGGGCGGGTTCAAGAAAAGTGTGTGAGGGAATAAGGGGGGCGGGTGCAAGAAAAGTGTGTGCTCTTATCAGCATGCTGACACAAGATCTAACCATGACAAGGTAAACAACTGACCTGCCCATCAACAAACAAGATGGAGTATGGTGCTATGAAGTTGTAAGGGATCACTTTGCTGATAGCTTCGTACAACTCGTGACCCATCAAGCGGTTGGGGAGCCGCACGAGCTTGGGATGGCCAAATAGCTTCACCATCTTCTTGTTGTTGTTTCCGTCCCCTTCATTGTCCAACCGAAACACTAACGAGACGTCTACCAACCTGACAGAGATGAGCCCAGTTTAGTACAACTTGAGTTGGTTCAAATCGTCACAAATATTGTCAAATTAAGTGGCTTAGTAAAATAAATAGTTTTTTCATAAATAAGACAAAGTGTATAGAAGTGAAAAAACGTACACATATTTAGAAATCTTTTCTTCGATGCTATTATAGCCTCCCCCTCAAGAAGTAACGGAAGTTCTTAGTAGGGGTGTGCGAAGTCCACTTTTTCAATTCAAAGTGAACTCCAATCAAATGTATGAAATATTCTAAGTCAAATATTTTCTTTTAGTTGTTTTATGCTTGAAAAAATATTATATTGATGTTATTTAAATTATTTCATGCATTAAAATTACTTGTAAAATGTTTTATTGCCCAAATGCTTATAATATTTTGTTTAAATCTGATAAATCAAGTTACTATCACAACATGCAATTCATTTAATTCAGATTTTTTCCATATGAATATTAATTTGTAATGTACAAAACAGCTCAGAATAGCATTCATTGAACATAAATTGAGAATTTTAACTGTCAATATTTTTATTGGTGAAGCTTCGAAGACCGATTTTTTTTTCGAAGTAAAGTTAAAGGTGATGTTTGTTTCAAAACCCAGTCAATGTTTCAAAACTTCGCACACCTCTAGTTATTAGTAGTTTTGTTATTACTACTTGGTGACCTGACCGTCTAGGGGTAAGGTGTTAGAGACTTCTGTGCTGGGGGCCCGGGGTTTAATCCTCGGTCTAGGCACAGATTTATCCGATTGCCAAACACTTCCTTCCCCTCTGACAAGACATGTATGAATCACAACTTGTGAATGGGTGGAATGACAAGACCTCCACCGTGGTTCGGATCCCACGTTAAACTGTAGGTCCTCCATTTCATCTCACAAGCGTAAGAGCGTATAGCCTAAATGGGTACTAAGACCCGGTGCTAATTATTATTATTACTACTTCTTGAGGAAAATGCTACAAAAGTGTAGAAATAAAATGTTTGTAAATTTGTGTTTCACATTTTCAATTCAAAGCGAAGTCAAATTGAATAATATGGTGCTCACCTTTAAATAGGTGCACTTTTTTTCAAAAACATCCGACCTTTATAAAACCCCAGTGCAGCTTGTATTCAATAATAAGGCCACAACAAAACTAGCAAGTCGGTAGTGGAATATATGGTATCAATGTAAAGTGTGAACTGTGTTCTTTTCATTGTAAAAGCCATATTGTGTTTGTCCCCCTTTTATATGTTTCTATCCACCTTTCCTCTACCTTCTTACAAATATAATATAATTACCTAATAGAGCGAAAATAGGTTTTCATCAAAGAGATAGATTATTATTGTTATTAAAAAAAATCATGAAAGCTTTAATTTACAATTTCCACAACAGCACAAAATGACAAAAATTAAACATAAATGATTATTTTAACTTTAAATACTTTTATTGCCGAGGCTTAGTAATTGTCGAATCCAGAAGTTGAGTTTATTAGTCTTATATGATGATATTCAAAGTGACGAAGTATTTAGAGTTACATCAAATTCCTACACAAGCACCAGAGAAAGCTCACCTCACTTTAGGCTTGGAGTGACCCGTCATCTGGAGAGGGACGAGTTCTGTGTCGGGTTTGACGATCACCCGGCACATTGGACACTCCAGCTCGTCCCCGCCGTGGTGCCGACACGAGGACTGCCAACAAAATAAACCTTATAATTTAATTGTATTCAAGCTTGATGTTTGAGAACTTTCTAAGCGGTAGCTAGACTTGACTGAAAAAAAGAGCCCTAATAATGACATTTTCTTTTGGTGAATTGAGTCCTCAATAAATATTTTTAAAGTTATCATTGAAAATAAGATTTAGTTTACAATAAAAAATGTCAGTATTGTCCAAAAAGATCCCAAGTATGTTTCAAAATCTGATTTAATCACTTCATCATTTAGTACAACACTCATTCATAACAACGCAATTTCTCATGTCCCTAGTATGAGGTTATAGCTAGGCTCTGTGTGTGTTAGCTACTCACGTCGATGCAGGACTCGCAAAGGATGCAATTACAGCTAGTGTGTCTGCGCAAGTCCTTGTCCATCTCTTCGAGACAGATGGCACAGCTCTTCCAACCGTCACCTCGCTCGCCGATAGACAAGAGGCTCGGTTGGGTCAGGGAGTCTAGGTCCAGGCTCTGAAACTCTGAGTCATCCATGGACTCCACCACTGCCGTATCACCACCACCACCCTGTGGACAAATAGAACGCGCATCATGGCTTATAAATAAACTTTTGAAAAAAACAAACATAAATTATATTTTAGGGCTGAACAAAGTCTACTTTTTCAAACCGAAAAAAGTGAAAAGACTATATTTAAAAATGTTCTCATCCTAATCAAAGTTCTAATAATTTTTTTTATGTTTAAAAAATTATATTGTGTTTATTTATATAGATTTAGACATTAACCCTTTTAATGTAACGAGACGACCTGATCGGCTTTCCAGATTTTTTGTTATAAACAGCAAGTTTGTGATATTTCCAACTTTCCGAGTATGACATTTTTTTGTGATTAGGTTTGGCAAGAAGTTTACCTCTCCAGTGGTGTCCTTAGCCAGGATTTTCTTTCCTTTTTTCTTCCAGCAAGTTGGTGGTAAAATCTCAAAGGCATATATGCTCCTGTTTGTGTCGTCCACATGTCTGAGAGGAGTGCTATCATCCTGGAAAACACGACAGAAACACTCAACCTTTCTCTAGAAGTAAACCTATGTACAGTATAATTTTCATACCAAGGCCTCAAGGCGTTAAAGAAAACTTAAAAAAAAAAATTCAGACAATATTGATAACAAATTACCATATTTTTATTGTTATTCTATATGCATTTATGATATCTATTACAAGTGACAGCTCCAGATCATATGACTTGACGTATGAATACATGATAGTAGATCTAGTAACTTTCTTAGCCGTTGGAGAAGGCTTGTTCTAATAACTTTGGACTGTACTTGGAAAATGGTATGGACATATAATGAGGATGAAAAAGGAGAGAATCCCAAGGAGATTGATGGAGTTTAAGTTTAGAGGGAAAGGCTGTAAGAGAGAGAGAGAGATCAAGGAAGAGATGGGAAGAACGAGTGAAGCAAGTCATCTTTTATATTTTGCTATCCTAACCTTCCTACAAATATAATACACAAATATCCTTTATGATTATAAATATCCATCTTTAACTAGAAGATATTGTTACGCTACAAGTGTGTTTGTATGAATAATAATTGATGATAGATAAACTCACCAGGGCCTTGGAAATGTGATTATTCAAGACTTCGGCGATAATCATTTTCTTGGGTGGGTTTTCTTTCATATAAATCAAGAGTTCCTCTTTGATATTGTGAACTCGCCCTTGTTTGTCGAGGATTACAAGGTACTTGACAGGTTCCTTGGAACTGGCGGGTACAAACGTGACACCTGCCAAAACAACAAACAGAACATTAGCCAGGATTATGCCAAGTTTATTATCCCAATCTGAAGTGAAGCCGAATCCAATATATATATAATATTTCCTATAAGGTGTGTACAGTATCCATTTGTTTAATACGAAACAAACTCTATTCAAATCTATGAAATATTCTCAAAGCCAAATCATGATGTGAATATTTTTTTTATTATTTAGCACCCCGTCATACTACCCATTCGGGTTACATGCTTGAGTACTAATTTCACTAATGGATTAAGAATTGGGAAGGTTGAATTTAGAGGAGGTGAAACTGCACTTACATGGAGGGAGAGTGGAAAACCATTTATAAAAACTACTCCCAGTTCACCCGAACCCAGATTTGAACCTTGGTTTCTCTGTCCTTGGCAGTCTAGTTATACAATAAACTAGTGCGTTGGCCAATTTTAGCTGCTGATATTTTTATACATTACAAATTAATATTCATACCAGCAAATCTGAGACAGTTAAATTCTAAGTTGATTTATCAAAATAAAATGAAATATTACAAAAATGTGTGCAATAAAACATTCCCCAAGTAATTTTAGGGCCAAAAGATAATATAAACAACAATAATTTAATATGGTTTTTCAAGGGAAAAAACTAACAAAAAACATTAAAACTTCAATCCAGTTTCAAGAATATTTCATATATTTGATTCGAATTTACTTTGAATTAAAAAGTATGACTTTGCGCACCCCTATTTGTTTCAAGTCCAAGTCGAAGTTTCACACACACCTATTATACATCATCATTATAGAAAGGATGGGCGATGGAATAAAGGAGAGGCCAATACTTTGTTATATAAGGCATATTATCACCCAATATTGATATACGGCTCTGAAACCTGGACATGGACGAGGAGAGATCCAAGTAGATTGGAGGCAGCAGAGATGAGGAGGTTCCTGAGAGGAAGTGAGAATGTAACAAGAAGAGATGAGGAGGTTCCTGAGAGGCAGTGAGAATGTAACAAGAAGAGATGAGGAGGTTCCTGAGAGGCAGTGAGAATGTAACAAGAAGAGATGAGGAGGTTCCTGAGAGGCAGTGAGAATGTAACAAGAAGAGATGAGGAGGTTCCTGAGAGGCAGTGAGAATGTAACAAGAAGAGATGAGGAGGTTCCTGAGAGGCAGTGAGAATGTAACAAGAAGAGATGAGGAGGTTCCTGAGAGGCAGTGAGAATGTAACAAGAAGAGATGAGGAGGTTCCTGAGAGGCAGTGAGAATGTAACAAGAAGAGATGAGGAGGTTCCTGAGAGGCAGTGAGAATGTAACAAGAAGAGATGAGGTTCCTGAGTGGCAGTGAGAATGTAACAAGAAGAGATGAGGTTCCTGAGTGGCAGTGAGAATGTAACAAGAAGAGATGAGGTTCCTGAGTGGCAGTGAGAATGTAACAAGAAGAGATGAGGTTCCTGAGTGGCAGTGAGAATGTAACAAGAAGAGATGAGGTTCCTGAGTGGCAGTGAGAATGTAACAAGAAGAGATGAGGTTCCTGAGAGGCAGTGAGAATGTAACAAGAAGAGATGAGAGAAGGAACAAAATAATTAGGGATGGTTAAAAAGTTAAACCATTAGAAGAGACACTGAAGAGAAAACGGTTACTGTGGTTAGGTCATGTGATGAGAATGGAGAACAGAAAGCCTAAGAAAGCCTTACAGAACAAAGAGAAGGGTAGAAGAACTATTAGAAGACCATGGACAAGATGGATGGACCAAGAGCAGAAGGACATGGAGGATAAAGGAGCGGACTGGAGACGCGTGGCAGAGGGAGGAGTTTGGAGATATCGGCGGGAATGGAAGAGGATGTCCCAGACGACCCGCAGAGCTGGGAACGTCGGATGACGACGATGACCTAAAGGACGCTTGGGTTCTGGCAAACTTACAGATTTGTTTCTCCATGGCATGTGGCAATGGAACCGACAGATACATGAAGGGCTCGTATGTGACGGACACATGTCTGCAGGCTGCACACACAACCTGGGTGAACAAAACACAGTCCCAACTTTAGACACTAGTTTTAAATAGCATTTAAATGGGATCACACTTATAATTTAATATTTGAAAAAACCATATTGTATCGTACCTTTTAAATATGTTTATATCCATCTTTACAGTACCTTCCTCCAAATATAATACAATTAACTAAGTGAAAAGAAGTTTTACTTATAGAGATAGTGTTCGTTTCAATGATTCTTACCAGTCGAACCTCAATAAATTATAATTCTGGTATCCAAACGAAATGGAAACAGTCAGAATTGTTTATTTTTTACTGTGGTCATTTTTAGTTATTTGCAGTTTCACTTCAGTACCATCAAATTGTAAATGTACTCGGGTGACCTGGTGGTCTAAGAGTAAGGTGTCACACTTCTGTGCTGGGGGTTCGAGGTTCAATCCTCGGTCCCGGCACAGATTTACCTGATTACCAAACCCTTCCCTCACCTCTGACAAGAAGTGTATTAATCACAACTTGTGAATGTGTGTAGTGCCAGGCCTCTACCGTGGTTCGGATCCCACGGTAAACTGTAGGTCCTTCATTTCATCTCACAATCACCCTACCATTACATATTAGTGTAAGTGCATACAAACCAAACGTGTAGTAAGACACGGTGCTAATAATAATAATAATAATAATGTAAATGTACTCAGCGTGACCTCGGTGTTCAAGGGATCTTGAGGGAATCAAACAGCGCTGTTTATTTTTGTACTGTTTACACTTTATAGCTTAGTGTGTAGAGTGCTTGGCTAAGCCAAAGGGTCCGGGTTTGATCCCCGACACTCACGGATCCTCTATGGAGCCATGGGTCTGGAACATGATCAACTCAACCCCATGAGGACAAATGAGAAGCTACTTGAATGAAACAGTGGTGGTTCCAGTCTAGAAAAAGGCTGAAGGGTTTGATATATTGACCACATGGTACCCTTTATCCGCAGAAGTTGACACTATCTATGCCAAAAGACGGCAGGCAGCTGCTTGGTCAGTATGGCTTGATTGTGAACTGACACCATGGCGGGTGTTTTTCCAAACCCATTATGGAGGTATGGACCCACTTAAGTTGAAATAAATTGTAAATAATCAGAATGGAGAGTTGTAATATCAGTATTAAATCAAAGAATAGAGAAAAACTAAAATCATGAAGTTTCTCCAGCAATTAAAAGAAGGGAATTACCGTGCTCTTGAACTGCCCCTGGAAAGTGTCAACAATGACACTCTGGTTGGCGCTCAGGTGCTTCTCCCAGTTCTTATCAGCCTCAAACTCCTCGCTCACACCAGCCTGCGAGTAGCTGAGCGTCCCGCTCGTACCGGGCATCTCCCCGTCCTCTGCATCACTGTTGACCGTCTCGTTGCTCATACCTCTCTGCCTTCGTTCACACTCGCGACGGACATTCTTCTCCTGCTCCTCCAGACGCATCCGCTTTATATTGTTGAAGCACACCTCGGACCCACCCTCTGAGCGGCCGCACTCGTCAGGTGGCTCGAGCACGTCATGGAACAGGTTCGTCTCTTTTATCCGCTTCACGCTCATTGTCTTTCCGTCAAAGTTGTGGTACTCTGTCAGGTTGGAAGTATCGAGCGGGTCCCGGCGCCGAACGTTCTCGTACTTGGGGAACTTCTCAGAGTCAAACCTTATCTCATTGTTGGCTTCCTGCTCAGTGACTAGCACGTTCACGTTGGATGTCTTGGCGTCCTTGAAGATGTCTTGGAAACCGCGTATGCAAGTCGTCGCAGCAGGTTTGTTGTTGAACTGGCCGGATATATTGTTCTTCTCCAGCATCGGCTCGACGGACGCCAGAGCAGAGTCCTTCCTGGGGAAATTGCGGGTCACTATGCTGTTGTTTGGACTAGTCCCCGAGGAGTTTATGTTGAGGATGAAAGTGGGCTCTTCCTTGCTAGGGTCTACCATCTCTTCCATCATCTCCTCGGCCACGTCCGCAACATTGGCGGACTCCATCTCTTCATCCGAGAGGTCGTGGCTGTCGCGAGTGTTGGCGTCCTTGAAAGGTTTGATGCCCTCGGGAATAGCCTGGAGGCGGAACACGTTACGAGTTTCCACAGAGCTTTCCGATGAAGTGGACCTCCCTCCGTCCAATGAGTGCATCGTCTGGAACAAGTAAAATATCGATTGATTTACTTGGTCTTCCTTGGTGGGTTTGAGAAGCTTAGGAAAAATATATAAGCTTTGATCTAAAAACAATTTTGGCTCTACCAGTAAAAATTTTGACAGATGAATACTAACTTTTGTTCAATCAAATTACTTTGAACTGTCATTTGTACTAAAACTATTTTACCTCCAAGACTGTTTCCCCACCTGTGGTTCGGGTCAGGTTTTTATTAAAGCCACATACTTTCCACTATCGGCTTGCTAGGCCTGTCGTAACTTCATATGCTTTAAAATCTAACTTAAAACTAGGACAGGCACAACATCCAATCCCCGGCCATTAATTCATCACTGTGAAAGGATAAATTTTGTTGGTCATGCCATGAATCGAACCCAGGACCCTTAGCTTAGCAGGCAAATATATATAATTTTTTTCTAGCATGAAAACATAAAAAAAGAACATTCAATCTTGCAAATGCACATATAATCCTAATAACATATATACACTAACATATATTAAGTGTGCATGAGATAAGCCTAGAAATTCTGTAAAGAGATATAATTATGGCACCCGAGGCCTTTTTTCGGACTCAGTGGTTGAGCATGTCATGTCGAAAGAGCAGAACAAAACCTGATATCATCATCATCATCATCATCATCATCATCATCATCATCATCATCATCATCATGAACTGTTTCCAGCCTGTGGCTGAGTCTGTTTAGTAAAACGCCTCCATCTCACTCTATCCTTCCAACACTCCTCCTCTCACTTGCACAGTTGCTGCCATCTGCTCCTCCCATCTCTTCCTTGGTCTCCCTTACGGTCTCTTCCCTACATACTTCAGATCCATTAATCTTATTGGAATCCTCTCCCCTTCCATCCTCATTACGTGTCCTGACAATCTCATGTACTCTTGTACCCCAACTCTAGATCTTACACCTTCATTCCTAATCCTATATCTTCTGGTGACATCTAGCACGCTCCTCAAAAACTTCATTCGCATGGCCTGCCGACGCTTGACATTTTGAAAATAAAGATAAATTAAAACCGATGTATCAGCTGAACGCCAAAAAGCGAGGCTCTACCGCTTATGATTCGGAATTAACTTCGAATTAAGAAAGTGGAATTCTAATGGCCCAAGTTATTACTATATAGGACCTCCCTATTCTGGTGGAGTTTGAACCTCACACTTCCTGCAACGTGTCCCACATTAGATATAAACTCGATACCCCAGTTCGCAAGCTCTTTATGGTGTGGATAGTGTGGGTTTGTTGGAGTCATCGTTCATGAGCCTTTCACAGTGATGAATTAATGGCCGGGGACTGGATGTTGTGTCTGACCTAGTCTTAAGTTAGATTATATGGCATATGAAGCTATAACAGTCCTAGCAAGAAGGCAGTGGAAAATACATGGCTTGGATAAAACTGACCTAGGCCACAGGCTGGAAACAGTCATGGATGTAAAGTAAGCTCTGTGTTTGGCGGCGTTCTGAAATCCCAATATTTATTTTACCTACAAACGTTCACGATTTTCGAATATGAATCCTTGAATTCATGATTGGTGTCATAGGTTAACTTTTTGAACCTCAGCTCGAAATAAGGGTCTGAGGCCTGGTTGTTGGGTTTGTCCTAGAATTATATTGGGCTAAGCCTCTAGTAAGCATCTTAATAAGTCAAAAAAATATATATAAAATTGAAAAAAAAAAATATATTGAATACATTTTCTTTTAACCTCTAATCTTGAAAAGACTTAAGGATTACTGTAAAGGGTCACACACAAGAGGATGTGATGAAGAGGGTAGCTTAGAGGAAGTATCAGCATGTTCAAAGGGCGTATCTCGCAAGAATTTGAACCCCTATGTTCACTTCAAAGGAGACCCAATCTCCAAAGCAAATATTACGGCTTATATAGCATGGCCGTTGGTTAGGGCTGGTATTGGGACTTACCTGTGTGGGTGACTCCATGTCTACAGGGTCCCCTACAAGCTTCCTGGCTGCGAGAGGCTCCTTCTCGTCAGAAACCTCGAACTGGCTACGAGGAGTGTCCGGCGCGGTGGAGACGTCCGACATGACGCTCTTGCAGCTGGCTGCGTTCAGCTGCTCATGCAGGTTGTCCAACAGTAGAGCGAGGAACTCCTGACAGTCATGCTGGAATCACCCGCCCACAAACCCGACCTGAGTTAACTAAGAGATTTTATTATGGAAAAAAAAATTGAATGTGTCAGTTTCCCGCCAAAATTATACGGCTGAAAGGTCACCGTTCCTTTCTGCACTAGTTATAAGATCAGTTATCAATAGCTCGCCAAAGAGTATAGCTCGCCCAAAGACTATAGCTCGCCTAAAGAGTATAGCTCGTTCAAATAATATAGTGGGCCCAAAGGGTATAGCTTGTTCAAATAATATAGTGGGCCCAAAGGGTATAGCTTGTTCAAATAATATAGTGCGCCCAAAGGGTATAGCTTGTTCAAATAATATAGTGCGCCCAAAGAGTATAGCTCGTTCAAATAATATAGCTCGTTCAAAGACTATAGCTCGTTCAAATAATATAGCTCGTTCAAAGACTATAGCTCGTTCAAATAATATAGCTCGTTCAAAGACTAGCTCTTCCAAAGACTATAGTTCGTCCAAAGAGTATAGTTCGCCTATAGCTCTTCCAAAGACTATAGTTTGCCTATAGCTTTTCCAAAGACTATAGTTCGTCCAAAGAGTATAGTTCGCCTATAGCTCTTCCAAAGAATAAATCTGGTCAAAAGATTTTTTTTATTCATTTATTTATTTGAGATAATTATCATGCACTTTATGAATTGACTAATTATATGATTACATGAGAATTTCTATAAGCGAAAGGGACAACCAATTTTGCCGGGAAAGGTATTTTCTCACACCTCACAGGGTTATTTTACAAGCAATATTAAAGAGTATTTGTGTCTTTCTTTGGTAATCCTCACATCTGGTCAGAACGAAAACACACGGCCAGGCCAAGGCGGTTTGTCGAGCCAGATGTTGCGCCTGGGACCATGCCATCTAGGGGTTGGGCATAAACCCTATTTTATCTTGAGTGTAAAAAGTCAAATCGAAAATTATGAGATATTTTTGAAGCTGAATCGAAGTTCGAATATTAAAAAAAAAAGTTTAATGTTGGATAAAAAATTATACTTTGCAAAACCATGTAGCTTTAAATATTAAAATAATTTACGAAATAGTCCAAAAAAATATATTTAGGTCAAGTCTTAAAATGATCAATTAAGTTATTATCACAAAATTATTATAATTACTAGACCTATAGATTTTTTTTTCAAGCTAACCCTAATTTGATGGAAATAGCAGACGGAAATTAAAAAAAAAATTTAATGTTTATTTCAATTTTAAATATTTTTTTGGCAAAGTTTCATAGTTGTCGAATCTAGAATTTTAGAATCGACTCGAAGGAATATTTGAATCGAAGTAGAAGTTTTTGAAGCTTCGCCACACCCCTACAATTAATAACTTTCATGACTGGTGGACATAGTAATATTCCCCCCAACTACAGCTAGCCAATCACCTGTCTGTAATCCTTGAACTGAGGGTGTTTGATGCCGAGGGCTTGTTTGAACTCAATCGGATGCAGTATGCAAAATTCGCCGCTCCATATTTTGTGTATGAGAGTAGAGAACTGATCCGTGAGCGAGTGAGGCAGTTCTTTCTCGCCTGGCGCTCGGTTCAGGAAGAACCGAATAAGCGCAGGAGTGGCGGCCAAACACTGTAGCCCCGCTCCCATGAAACACGTGTTGCCCATGTTTTTCAGGCCGCACACGCCCGGCGACGCAGTAGAGTCTGTAAGATTCGAACAGCACAATATAACGCTGTAGGGACGGAGTAAAATCAATCTCTAGTTAACTTCAACGGACGTGTCAACGCTTACCTCGCACATCATCCTGAGAACATGCCTCCGTTGAGAATAGAGTCCCCAGGTCAGACTCTGGGAACGGGCCTGCTTCGATGGGAGGAGGATCGGAGTCCAAACAGCCGAGGTCGTCGAAAACTGGACCGGGCAGAGGGATTGGATACGCGCTCGTTGGTGGACTTCCGAAGCTGTTTTCATCATTCCTGTCAAATTGAGTCACTGGCGGTTTTTACTGTGGTACTATTAATAGCTTTTTTTAGCATCATGTCTTACTACCCATTCAGGCTATACACATATGTACTAATTATGCTAGTGTATTAAGGAAGAAGGTTGAATTTAGAGGAAATGTAGTGTATAACCCAAACGGGTAGTAAGACATGGTGCTAAATATTAAAATTAGAGGAAATGTACCCACATTTGTGTGGAGTAAGAATGGAAAACCATCTAGGAAGAAAAAAACTAAGTTCGCCCAATTAGGATTCGTACCCCAAACCCACTATAATCGGTAGACTAGTATATTGCAAGATTGACGCCTTAGACCATGCAGCCATCAAAGGTGGTCACTATTAGCTGTACTGGATAAGTGATTCAAACTATTTGACACGGAAACAGGATGAATTAAAAAAATATATATTTAAACAGCAGAAAAGTTATTCTAAGTTCACTAATAAGAGTTTGAATTAAGAAAGAGCCCTTGAATCCCTAAGGTCATTTGAGATTTGAGGATTCGAGAAAATTTCAGATTCGAGACTCAAATCATTAAAAAGTTTGTTTTTTTTTCATTCAATTTTTCAAGTGAGATTTGTTTTAGCGCAATAATACCAATACCAATTATAATTATAAGATGAACTTAACAACCAGACCCTAGAGCGGTAATTTAACACTTAAGTGAATGTGTGAATGTTATAATGAATGGATTATAGGAAAGAATGTTAACATTCAGTAACTATTTGTATTTTATATTATTCTATAATTTTTTCCAAGATTCAAGATTTGAAAGTAAATTGGAGATTCGGATTAATAAAATAGCGGATTTGACCCAACTCTTGTTTAAATAGAGATATGTATTGTGTGGTATGTTAGCCTATAAACAGTGATAAATAAACTATTGTGAATTTAAGATGTTAAAATAAAATCAGTTTTTTTTTATTTATTGTTAGATATTTAAAGTGCACTTTCTGCGCTAATATCAGCACATGAGAATTTCTATGAGCGAGAGTAAAAGTGCTTACCAATTATGTCAAGAAAAATGTTTTCATATAGGCCGACCTTCCAGGGTTCTTTTACCTGCTGCAATCGACCGATGGCTTTATTTCCCCTCCAAAGAATTGTGCTAACTTACCAATGTTTATAGATCAAGAAAAATCTCCCAACCCCTTCTGGGTTAGGATTTTGAACCCATGAATATCAGGTTCTGACGCAAACACTTTACCACAAGAATACCGCGGTTGACAATATTATTTATGAATCTTATTTTTTAATACCACTATATCAGTAATAGGTTCCTATTGGGAGGGGGGGGAGGCTATTATAGATAGGGCCTATACTAAAGAGGTTACCTCTTTACAACAGTTAACAAAGATTAATAGACCTGCTTCGGTGGCCGCATGGTCTAACGCGCTACGCTCGCAGTAGACTAGACTGCCGATAACTGGGAGATTGAGGTTCGAAACTTGGTTGGGTATACTGAGGGGTTTTCCACTCTCCCTCCACACAAATGCAGGGCACACTTTCTATGAATATAGCCCTCCTAATCCCTAAAACCATTAGCATAATTAGTACATAAGCAGATATAACCCAAACAGGTAGTAAGATGTGATGCTAAAATAAAGGGGCTAGTCCCTTGTTGGGGTAGGTAGTCTCGAGTAAAGCTCCACAAATATCGGGTTTAGGCTTACAGTTTCACCTTAAGGTTGGATGGAAGTGGGTGCAACTCAATGTCGGTATTTTTGCAGCTTTAAAAGTTGTTTATTTTGTCAAAATAGATAAAATATTGCTTTGGTTTTAAGTCTATGTTTAGTTTAATTTCTAAAGAGATGTGATCAACAACTTGAGAGCAACAGTAAGAATAAAGTTAGCGAAAATTGTGATTTCAAGATTGATTCTAGATTCTTTTGGAGCCATCAACTTAATAAATCTAATTTGACATCTTTAGTTTTATTTTCTACACACAGGAATATCAGACAGCTTAATTTTCAAAAGAATCTTAGTGGTTATTCTTGTTATGAAAATAAAAAATAAAAATGCAAATTTGCATGAAGGGAGAGATTTAAACCATACCCCTTCCTTCCCCCCAGATATTCGAACCCCATTCTCCCCAACACCGGCAATACAGTTCAACATGCGAGTGACACGTTAGACAACGTGACCACCAATACAGATCAACAGTTCTTTGTTATTAATCCCGACCATAATGGAATTTGAGCAGCCAACTTTTTTTTTTATGAATAGAGAAACTTTAGCTCAAATTTCATAACGTAAGGGGCCTACATAGAAAATTACGGTAGTCTGCTTCACGTTCCGTCAACCCTCTACATTCACTTGACCGCATGATCAAGTGCAGGTCCATCCAAATAGTCACGAAGTGTGCTAATGCGCCCCTCACGTACCCTTGAGTCCAAGGGCGACACAAAGTTACCCTTCACACGCCGTCGATGCAGTGTTTGATCGGCAATTGTTTAATTTTTCGTCTGCTAGAGATAGAGCTCGTAGAGTATTGTGATCTTTGATAACACACGTTAAATAAATTGGTTTTTTTTTTAGTATCGTAAAGTTGTATTGTGTTGTGTTGGATGATTTGTCATATGCAATGAAAAATAAGTCACCTGACCTACGCTAAATCGAGCTGATAGATGGTGTTTAAAATTGTTTCTAAGACCATTGGTAGGAAGCAGCACTGTAGACTCAAGAGTGTGAAAAGGATATTTTGCCGTTCAAATAGTCTGTCGCAGTCTTCAATCTCAAGTGTGTGTTAAGTGTAAAGTTATCAAGTCTGCATCAAGTCAAGTGTACTTGACTATTTGTATTTGTGAGTAGGCCTGCCCACCAGTATAGGAGTAGATAGAAACATCTAATTCACAGAACATCGGAGAAAGCGAGCTGGGGACACCTTTGTGACAATACATATCACGTCCACCAATGTAACCGTCAGCCTGATATATTGGATGTTTGTACCTTTATTCTTATGTTTAATCTTTCATCTGTTAACTTGACAACCACCAAAATTTGTACAGCGAGTAAATAACAGAACTATAGTTTAAATTCAATATGAAATCTATTTTATAATTTACATGTGGTAGGGCTATGCAAGCAGAAAGTAGGCCTATAAGTATTTTGACTGTAACTTAAGGTGAATGAAGTCAAAGAAGCCAACAGCCTCAATTTTAATCCAAATCAATGGAATTATAGTAGTTGAGATTACTAGGAAAGTCACTCACCAAGTGTTTTCAATCCCCATAACTTCAGGTGCACAAGTGACAGAATCTGGGTCATCCGTGTCCCCAATGACAGGGTTTACTTTATCAGGTTCATCTATATCTTCAAAAGAATTGTTCAGCTGTGATAATGTTGGCAATATGTTGACGTTACCGGATTGTGATTCAATTTGGTTATCTTCAATTTCTGGCGAGTTGCAGATGTTGTAAACCAATGAACTATTTTTATCCATTCAAATTAGTTTTTATTACTCCTGAAAGCTATTTAAGAAACGTAAATGTTTTGAATAGTGTAGTATTTGTAAATTACAAACACATTTTAATAACAACCACTGATATTTTAAAATTGATTGACAAGTATATTTTTTTAATTAACAAAAAATTTAGTTAGGAATGACAGAGTACCTAATAGCGGTGTTAACCAGAAAATTGATCATTTAAGTTTGTAGTAATTGAATGCAGTCGCCGCTTAAAAAGTGATAAAAACACTTCATGCAAAACTTTATAATTATACAAATTTATTAAATATGCTTGCCTTCTACTGTACATGTAAATGTAATAGGTCTCGAGAAATTTTACTTGCTTACAATGCGAATCTGAAATCTACTTCCTCAACATGACACTTCCTCTGAGTTTAAAAGGAAATTGAATAAACAACTTAAACATTGAGTTTAACTAGTTTTGTGTTTAGTTGAATTAGTTTAATCCCTGCAATTACATATTCAGTTATCATTTATTTTTAACTAATCATACCACATCTTTCACGAAAAAGCTTTCACTGTATTGATTTGACTATAGTAGTAGTTTTATCTTAAAGGAATCTCATCTCATCGAATTCATATATCCATGGCTGAAAATCAGAGTCAAAGATATACCTGAAAACCAAATGGTTTGCTCTTCGCTACACTTTAGCGTTTTAATTCACAGTTTACAAAATATTGTAAATATTGGGGAGCTTCTATAATTATTATATATACAAATAAATTAAATTGGTGAAAATTTTATATTCATATTTAAGCTGTATTACCTTAAATAAATTGAAATAAAAAGCAGAATTAGGGGTAAGAAAAACGTGTTCATCCTATTAGATAAAAATAGATATCAAATTTAAAGATATGAATAAGATAGAAATTAGGTTATTGATATAAATTATATTGACAATATCAATTAAGTGTACTTATCATAAAGAGTCAATGGACTGAGTGGCAAAGTTGTTGTTAAAACAAGAAACAAAAAATCAATTAGAATCATTAATTGTGAGTGAAATATAGATTATGTATTGAGAAAAGTTTTTAATTAGGTTAAAAAGTAATAATTGAACCTTTACAAACACATAAAAAATGTGAGTCAAAAAGCACATATATATAACAAAACAATAAAACATATTAAAATACATGTATTATAGACATTAATTAAAATAAAATAAGTTGTATAATATTGATGACAAGATAAAATTATGATTAGAAAAGAATTAATAGAGTTCCATTGAGAATTGAAGCCTATACTTTGCTTAAAAGTTTTTTAAGTTGGTTTGTTCTAAAAATTTTCAGGATTTTATGTAGTTACAATTTAACAAACCATAAATATATTAAAACAAGTGTTGATGAACATGGGATATTATAGATAAAACTTATAATATAGAGTAATAAGAAGTTCTATTCGATTCTTCGTGGAAAGAACTCATTTCAGGATTCATTTATGGTAATTATGATATATCATTTCCGCTAATATAGATCTCATATTCACTTTGTTATATAAATTTAATTTCACATTTGTTTTTATATTGGCCTACATTGAGTATTCGCACCACGTTAATTCTTTCTTCTTATTTAGACTTGAGGATGGTGCCTATCGAGCGCCGAAACATGTAGGACTTGTGATTAATTCACTCCTGATTTACAAGGAACAAGGGAATTTAAAACTTTCAGATAAGGATAGATCTCAACTTATATTTAACTTTTTTGCATTTATAAAATTCCATTTTTGTCATTTGACCTTTATCTTATTACTCTATATTATAAGTTTCATCTATAATATCCAATGTTCATCAACACTTGTCTTAATATATTTATGGTTTTTTAAATTGTAACTACATAAAATCCTGAAAATTTTTAGAACAAACCAACTTAAAAAACTTTTAAGCAAAGTATAGGCTTCAATTCTCAATGGAACTCTATTAATTCTTTTCTAATCATAATTTTATCTTGTCATCAATATTATACAACTTATTTTATTTTAACTAATGTCTATAATACATGTATTTTAATATGTTTTATTGTTTTGTTATATATGTGCTTTTTGACTCACATTTTTAATGTGTTTGTAAAGGTTCAATTATTACTTTTTAACCTAATTAAAAACTTTTTCTCAATACATAATCTATATTTCACTCACAATTAATGATTCTAATTGACTTTTTGTTTCTTGTTTTAACAATAACTTTACCACTCAGTCCATTGACTCTTTAGGATAAGTACACTTAATTGATATTGTCAATATAATTTATAACAATAACCTAATTTCTATCTTATTCATATCTTTAAATTTGATATCTATTTTTATCTAATAGGATATATATTGTTCCTTACTACAACTAATTATGTATTTTATGAAACGTGTTCATGTCTGACTAGTGAGGTTAAGAACAGCACACAGATCCACAAACGAAATACTACCTGGGGCAGCGAATTATAAGTACAATGCGGCTTTAGCCCCGTGCACAATGCAATGCATCGTTGATTAGTAAACAAACTACGTGGGTATAAGCAGGGGCGGATTTACGCATAGAGCTAGTAGGCGTGTGCCTACGGCGGCAGATTTTAGGGGCGGCAAATTTTGAATGACGAAAGAATATATAATTTTTTTCTAACAGCTAAAATGATTTTTTATGCCTTCATCGTGTCTGTGATTGTTGTGATTGGCTGTATCTACGTACCTTTATGACAAGATCACCTGATCAATTAACTGGCAATCGTTTTAATTGAAGGTCACTTATTGAATAAAATTGTTGTCTGGTATCATCGACCAGTTCGCTCAGCAGAAATCAAGGTGAAAGATATTATCGACTATTTATTATTGTGTACATACTAATATTTAATTTGTAGAGTGTATATGGGCGGCACAGTCTTAAATCCACCCCTGGATATGAGCAGAGGCCATGTGTACGTCGTTCACCATTCGTACTTAATAAACTGACAAAACAATTCCTTGGGCAAAGTTAAAATTAAGGTTTACCTAAATTATTAATGGTTTGAACGAAATGTCTAAAATATCCTTAATTGTTCAAACAGGCAGTAGACCTAAAATTTATAAAACCTAACTTCACTGGACCTAATCTTATAAGATGGCAAATTAGGTCCACTGCATATCATTCAAGTGAACAGAGTATACTACAAAAATAGTTTTTTTATTTGTAAACTTGAAAAATGACACGTACACATTTCCAAATTGAGTCAGTGTTCCAAAAACTTTTCAAGTTTACAGTAGGCTACACTCAACAAGTCCATCATTTTTGGAGGCACACCGTTTTGTTTTGGGTCCAAACCATGGAAGCAGAAAATGGATCATACAAATGTTAAAGTTAATACATGAATTATTATAACTATAAAAAGCTTTAAGCTACTTTTAATATGATGACCAAGCTCCTTCAATTCACGTCTTGACCCTTTTAATCATTAATAAACCTCTTCCCCCTAAGGTTCTAACGCAATACTTGAATACTTATAAAATATTTATGACAATAATAAATTCAGAAAAAAATCAAATTCAATTTAAAAGTAAAACTTAAATTAGGTTAATTTCAAGTTTCAAATAACACAGTTTTATTAATTTTGTTTTTCTAGTGATCTCTTAATTTTAGTAGTTTTAGAATCGCTATCCGGTAAAGAGGCTAGACCATTTTATATGAATAAAAGACAATTGATTTAAGAAAGACATTATACACTAAGTTTCATTATAAACCATTGTATTTTTCGTATAAATTGTGCACTGAACGCTCTACACCCCCCCACACGATATATTATTGGCTAGCGTTATGCATGAATCTAGACACAGCCTTAGATTAAAAATTTGTCACATGAATCTTCTGTCATACAAGTTTCTTTCAATTTAAGTCTAATAGTACCAATCATTGGACCAATGACGTTTCGCCATTGCGTAAGATTGTTTTTTTTTAGACTCAAGATGTTGGTTTGGTTGCCTATCTCCTAATCTCACTCAATAAATATTGCTATAAGAGTAAAGACTGTATCTGTGTAGTGTTTGCTAAATGTATACTGGAAAAATGTTAACAGTATCTATGGGATGCTTCTCTTTCCCCCAACAATCTTTCAACTTTGCTGTAATGATGTGTTGTTTGTAATGAAGGTATGACTATTTTTAGAATGGTTTATCTTGGTTGCCAAATTGTATACTATTGTAATTTTTCATCTGTATAATTAATGGTGTCAACTATATTTTCTATAGGTATATTTTTGAATACGGTCTACAATATAAATGAGATTTTTTTTTATTGTTTATTGTTATTAAATAAAATAAATAAGAATTATGATGAAAAAAGCGTTCACTTTATAAATGGAGCATCCTAACTAATAATTGTATTAGTAATGTTCCGTTTATAGCGCCATCCTTCCTTCAAAGTTTTTGTTTTTTAATTGTAACTGTACCTGTTCTACTGTCAGATAAGGTTCTTCCTATGTAAATAGCCCTAGTAACTGTTCTAGCTGTCAGATAAGGTTCTTCCTATGAAAGTAGATCTATTAACTGTTCTAGCTGTCAGATAAGGTTTTTCCTATGAAAGTAGATCTAGTAACTGTTATGGCTGTCAGATAAGGTTCTTTCTATGACAGATATAGTAACTGTTCCAGCTGTCAGCTAAGGTTCTTCCTTTGAAAACTGGCCTACATCCTTTGTCCATAGTATTATTTTGAAAACCTTAATTTAACGAATCTTAGGGGTTCCTTGGAAGTTGATCTTAAGCTAAACTGTTCATTTTAAAGACAATTTTTTTTTAAATCTGTTAATATAAATAAGAAAAATAGATCTCTACTAAAAATGTACATCACAAAAAATATGTTGTCCTATTTGTAAGTAACTAATATCTAAGCGTTCTCTATCATTGTTCTAGGCCTGCTCGCTTTCAATCATGGCTGCCTAAGTGACCCTGGTTCTTTTTGCCCCCCCCACGGGGGGCATTGTTGAATTTATTAGCAAAGGAGAACCAGAGGAAGAAAATAAAGGTGTTAAAATAAATTTGACAATTTCCTGCTCTAAGAACTCGGACTGACGGCAATTTACGATTTGGACATTGATGCAGTGTTTTTTGTAAAAAAAAAATATCCTAGTCAAAATAATAAATAGGCCTAATAAATGCACATGTTTTCATTCAACAAATACATGTAATTTATTTATATAATTTTTATGTTTTACTAAGCTGTTACTAAAGGACACAAAAACATTTTATCTGTTCTTGAAAGGAAGGCTACCATGACAAGCTGTGCACCAAATATATCTAGAATCTAGGGTGTGCGTCAGAGTGTATAAAAAGTGTTATGTTTGTATGAATGTAGAAGTGTGTAGCTTATATTATGAAGTGATTGTATAATAAACCAGCACAGAAGTGTGAAGTGACCCAACAGAAATGCCACCACCCTTTTTCAAAAACCTTTGCGTAAACAATTGTATTGAACAAACACTCTTATATCGGTGTGAACTTTACTGTTAATTATTTCGATGCAGAACTACCAACTGACCAGCTGTTCTCGCCAATTCTCTTCAATATATTCTTTCCCTGGAAGCTGGATAAATTAGTTAACAAAGTCTACTAGAGTTCAGAAGGGGAAATATTTCAAATCAAAATCTCAGATGATAACTATCCTTACATATCTTCTAAGATACTTTGAATTGATTAAGTTGTCAATACCGTTATTTGTAAGCGTTGAACTTGATTGGATTATGTTTTTACATGCACGATATCAAGACTTGTTTACAAATTATTTGCATTAATCAAGGGGGGGTTTAAGCGGTTTTTGTTCATTCATGGTAAATAAACGAGAAAAATTCAGTATTATTCTAATATTAAAAAAAAGGTTAGAAAAGAATTACAAGAAACTTCATCTCTTTCGACCAGACAATTTTATGTTGGTGAAGTTTATTTGAACACTTTCAGCGGAAATTAAAAAAGATATAAAAAGAAAAATCTGCTTTAATTCACTTTATTACCATAATCTTAATTTCTCTCAACTTAAACACATTTTTAGTAAACTTTAATTTATAAATTATTAGCAGAGTTAAATAAGAACAGCTACATCTTTTTTTTCTAAACATCACTTCAAGGCTGAGCGTGGTTGTTCCTATCAGCCAAAACAATATTGAATATGTCCAAGTCACAGCCGGAGAGAGACTGCACGCACCGTTGCGTGTCCCGGCAGCACGGAGCCTTACTCGGGGCCACAGTGTCCAAGAGGGGCAACCACGATTCTGAGCTAGCCGCTTACTTGCACTGGCTCTGCTACAACTGTGGCCTCGTCGCAGATGTCCAGGGGCGCACAGCACTGCACGTGGCCGCGTCTTGTGGCCGCAGGGGAGTGGTCCATTGGCTCATCAAGAATAAAGGGGCCAACATCAACGCCAGGGACATAGAGTCAGGGTACACCCCTCTACATCGCAGTGTCTTCTATGGTCAGATACATGTGGCTACAGAGCTCATTGAGGTGAGTCGGATTCTCCGAAACACAAATTTAAGTAAAACTGAAAGTATTGTTTATGGGCTTGAATCCTTGAGAATATTTGGGATTTGAGGATTCGCGAAATTATTGAATTAAAAATCAGAAATAAAAGAAAATAAGCTAAATTTTGATTTTGCTAGTCTTACAGCTTTAATACTATTTTTTTTTAAAAGCCCCAACATAATTATTTTATATTATTATTATTATTACTATTAGCACTGCGTCCTACTACCAGTTCGGGTTGTACGCACTTACGCTAATGTGTAATGGTAGGGTGATTGTGAGATGAAATGGAGGACCTACAGTTTAACGTGGGGTCCGAACCACGGTGGAGGCCTGGCATTCCCCACATTCACAAGTTGTTATTAATACACGTCTTGTCAGAGGTGAAGGAAGGGTTTGACAATCAGATAAATCTTTGCAGGGACCGGGGATTGAACCCCGGACCCCTAGCACAGAAGTCCAACACCTTACCCCTAGACCGCCAGGTTACCAATTATTTTATAAACTAAACAACCATATCTCAAACTGTTAATTTAATACTTAAATAAATATATTACATTTAAGATGTAATGAATGCATTTTGATTATGAGGTCGGTATGCCAAACCTTGACTAACTTTATTTTTCTATTGTCCGACTTTGACTCCATCATAAATAGCTAATGTTTATTAATTAATAATAACAAATGATTACAGTAAAATTTTCCACAATTGTTTTTTATAAATATGGCCTAGGCCCTTTATGTTTAAACTGATAACAATTCATGGTAGTCACCAACATTAGCTTACCTAGGGGAACAGGATAAATAGATGAAATATCAGAGTTTGAAATTAAACAGTTCCCTGTGCATTTGGTCCAATTTCATAAATCCCATTTCTGTTTTTTATTATTTCTTAGGATAAATACCCTCATCGGTGGTTATCTGGTCTACCAAGTCGCTTTCATCGTGTTGGACTGGATTTCCAGTGACGAGAATATTGAAGTTTGAATACCGGTCGAATGTACTGAGGCTGTTTTTTTTTTCCTAAATGGTTTCTCAGTCTACCTCCACACAAATGCAAGGACATTTCCTCAAAGGTTCTACCTTCCTCATCCCTTCTTTGTTAACATAATTAATGTATGGGTACAACCCAAACAATAACTAAGATGGAGTAACAGAAAATAAATAGGAAATCAAATACAAAATGTTTGTTCTTGTGCAGCTGGGAGCCAACATGTCTGTCATGGACTATGACGACTTGACGCCTCTGGACCATGCAATGAAGGACCGTCTACGGTTCGTGGAGTACAGCCTGAGCGGTCCTTGCGAGGTGTACGTGTGGGGCACCAACACCAACTACACTCTTGGGACAGGCGGCGGGGCCAACCGGACTTGCCCGGAGCTCCTCGACTCTTTCCGCAAGCAGGGCGTCAGCGTCAAACAGGTCAGTCGGTTGAACCGTTAGTTTTACACTGGAGCAGGTTTTGACTTTCTTCTTTTATTACTTCCTAGAAGCAGTAAAAACGGTTTTAAAACTCTTCATAGTCATTTTTAGGGCTTTAAAGTTTAATTCCATTCCAACAGTTTCTTTTTAGTTCTTTTATTGGCAGTAAAATATAATTTTTATATAGGGTATGCCAAGAATTCTAGAAAACCCTACACATTTGGAATTAGAGAAACTTTCACTATCCTGGAAAATTTGTCAGAGATTTGAACCTCTGCCTCCTCCAATTATTGTGAGCCTGATCCCTTAGACCGTGTGACCACAAGTGTTGGCTATTATAACCTCGTTTTAATACCTGTTCAGGCTATACACATAATTATAATTACTTAATTTGGTAGGGTTGAGGAAGGAAACATTTTAGAGGTAATATACTCGCATTCGCGTGGAAGGAGAGTGAGAAACCCTTTAGGAAAAAATACCCTCAGTAGACCCGACCAAGATTTGAACCTCGACCTCCCCATACTCAGCATGCCAATTTAACACGAGAGTAACACAATAAACTTTTTGGCCACTGAAGCCCTCTTTGTATCTCTTTTTTAGTGAAAAAGCTCAACTTGGTAAATGTTTTGCCAGTAGACCAAGTTCTATTTCAGCGCCATTTCAACGTATTTGTGTGAGTCTGCTGCCTTGGACTCTGTGACTGTTGGTGCAACCATCAGATATTTATACAGTTCTTGGAAGTAATGGGTTATGTTGAGTGTGATACTCTCTTAGTAACATACTACTTTATTTACTTTACTTGCTTATAAGACCCCCCTTTTTTGGCTGAATTTTAATGTGTCGGGTATGTCATCATCATCATCAACAACTGTTTCCAGGCTGTGGCCAGGTCAGTTCCTCTCACTTGCACACTTTCTGTTATCTGCTCCTGCCATCTCCAGCTTGGCCTCTCTTGTGGTCTTTTTACATCCTCATCACATACCCATCCCATCTCAGTCTTGCTTCCTCTACTATCTCATGTACTCCAACATCCTCATTACATGCCCATCCCATCCCAGCCCTGCTTCCTCTACTATCTCATGTACTCAGTACTCCCTGTACCCCAACTCCTGCCTAGACAACTATTATTAATCTTGTTTCTCCTTGTGACAGCTAATATGCTTCTCAAAAACTTCATACCAATGGCCTCCACTTTCCAAGTCTCTCTCACATTCACCGCCCATGTTTCTGCTGCATATGTGACAATGGGTACAAAGTATGCCCTGTACAACACTTCCTCAGGACCACACTATTGGTCCAATAAGAATTCACTAACGTTCTTACATACTGCCCTTAGTAAAATAACTTTCAAGTGAGCAGCATGTTCTTGTCAGTGCTAACTTTGTCTGGCCTCAGGTCGCCATGCACAAGTTCCACTCGGTGTTTGTGTCTCACGACGGCCGGGTGTTCTCTTGCGGTCATGGTCAGGGCGGCAGGCTGGGCCTAGACTCGGAGCAGGCGTTCCTCACTCCCCGCCAAGTCCGTCTGGTCAATAACTCGACAACGGGCGTACCGGAGGTTTGCGTCCAGGCCAGCGTCGGCAGGGACCACACCGTTCTCCTTACGGAGACTGGAATGGTGAGGGTGGTGTACAGCTAGGTACACTCTAAACGCGGCTTTACCATTGTGAGTGACGCGATGCCACGCCTTGCGCCAAAGCTCCCAGACCTTTTTATACCTTACAGCACATTCAAGGCTAACGGTAGAGCGGTGGACACCATTTAGTTTATTAAGACATTTAAAGGAGAAATAGGGATAGGGCAGTTGGTGGTTCAACACCTTCCTCCTCCAAGTTGATGAAAGAAATGAAATACTAATACTGTACTGTCTTATTTATGATTTGAGTAAAATAAAAATAAATATACTTGAATAGATAGATACAACCATTCACCAAAGGAAGGAAATATGATTGTGGTAAGAGGGGGAGTAAGTCTTCTAGATTAGGGAAAAGCAAAACTTTTCAGCTCCAAACTTTTAGAGTGGTAATTACAAATATACGTGGCAAATGAGTCGGCAAAGAAATAGGAAGGGGAGGGGGAGAGTGAATTGTGGAAAGAAGGGGGTTAGATCTCAATCCTCAAACTTAAGAACATACCTAGAGATAAGTATATAGTGAATTTTGTCATACAAGTGACAGCTTACTAAAAATGTTAATCACAAACTTATCAGTTGTCGTCACAAAGTAGCGAGCACACTCAAAAGAGCCGGTGGTTGCCATGAAACCCACAGGCATGGGGTAAGAGACTCCTGTCTTAGACCATTCAATGACCTAAGAGGGTTTTCCATATATTAAGGTTGTTTGTATTTATTATGAGAGTGAGCCCATCTTAACATTTTTGTGGTTCTCTCCCCAGGTCTTGACGTGCGGGCTTAACGCCCACCATCAGCTAGGCCACTCACCCCCACCACCATTCCTCCTCGTACCCCGACCTCTGCCCCAGAAGGTGATCAAGGCTGCAGGGCCCGTTTCTGGTATTTGCGCTGCACGCTTCCACACTGTGGTGTGGAGCCCTTCTGGCCTTCTAACTTTCGGGCTCAACGCGGGCCAATTGGGCCACTTAAAGACCCCAGGAGAGAGGTCCGTCATCATACCTAGACAGGTGCGAGAATGGATTCACCTTTGTGGTGTGTTTGAAAGTCACTTTATTTCATCCAGGACAAATTAAAGTGAAACCTTAAATAAAGAAAAAAAAAAAGGCAACAAATTATATTCTAGGTTTTAAATTATGTTATCCATTTTTCGTTGTTGTCACATAACACAGCTTTTAAGTCTAATTGCTAAATAATCCATTAGGTGGATCTTGGTAGGGAGAAAGGTTTAGAGAGTTAAACAAAGCACGCTGTATTATTTTATATTAATAAACAAAACACAATGTATTATTTTACATCAATAAACAAAGCCAGCTATATTATTTTATAGTAATAAACAAAGAAATTATATTATTTTATAGTAATGAGCAAAGCCCACTATATTATGTTATAGTAATAAACAAAGCCCACTATATTATGTTATAGTAATAAACAAAGCCCACTGTATTATTTTATAGTAATAAACAAAGCCCACTGTATTATTTTATAGTAATAAACAAAGCCCACTATATTATTTTATAGTAATAAGCAAAGCCCACTATATTATTTTTAGTAATAAGCAAAGCCCACTATATTATTTTTAGTAATAAGCAAAGCCCACTATATTATTTTTAGTAATAAATAAAGCCCAATGTATTATTTTATAGTAATAAACAAAGCCCACTGTATTATTTTATAGTAATAAACAAAGCCCACTGTATTATTTTATAGTAATAAACAAAGCCCACTATATTATTTTATAGTAATAAGCAAAGCCCACTATATTATTTTTAGTAATAAGCAAAGCCCACTATATTATTTTTAGTAATAAGCAAAGCCCACTATATTATTTTTAGTAATAAATAAAGCCCAATGTATTATTTTATAGTAATAAACAAAGCCCACTGTATTATTTTATAGTATTGAACAAAGCCCACTGTATTATTTTATAGAATTAAACAAAGCCCACTGTATTATTTTATAGAATTAAACAAAGCCCACTGTGTTATTTTATAGTAATAAACAAAGCCCACTGTATTATTTTATAGCAAAAAACAAGGCCCACTGTATTATTTTATAGTAATAAACAAAGCCCACTGTATTATATTATAGTAATAAACCAAGCCCACTATATTATGCTATAGTAATAAACAAAGCCAAATATATTATTTTATGCTGACATAACTGAATTTATCCATGTTTATGTTATAAATATAATTTATTCACTGGTTGTTAAAATACTGTTTATTAACTATTAACCCTTTTGCACTCAGCATATTTTCACGATTTATGTGTTATACACTCGGGCCAATCCTTACATATTTACCTGTGTTTTTGTGAATTCTCACCATAAAAAAATATTCAACATATATACAAGAAAAAACTCACACTTATGCTCTAAATACGTTAGAATTAGAAAAAAAAGTTATCTATCAATAATCATAAAAAATATTGAAAATTGGAAAATTTATAAAGTTTAACCAAAATTTGACATTTAGAGGTGAAAAAAGTCAATTGAATTTTTGCCTTTTCTCTTAATCACTCCTCCCGAAATAAAGATAATTTATTTCTGTAAAATCTTATATACATTTGGTGTCTGTGGTGTTGTTAGTTTCTAAACTACATCAATTTTAGTAAAATTGTGTATAGGCTTATATACACACTTTTAGAGTCAGCGCCTTTGTTTTGGAAAATACTCTAGATGCAGCAAATAAATAAATAGGCCTAAATAAAAAATAAATAAATCAGAGTCACATTCAGGAATAAATTCACTATCATTATTATTATTATTATTATAACCTCATCTTACTACCAGTTCGGGTTATACGCACTTACGCTAATGTGTAATGATAGGGTGATTGTGAGATGAAATGAAGGACCTACAGTTTAACGTGGAATCCGAACCACGGTGGTGGCCTGGCATTCCCTACATTCACAAGATGTCTTGTCAGAGGTGAAGGAAGGGTTTGGTAATCAAATAAATCTGTGCCGGGACCGAGGATTGAACCCCGGCCGCCAGCACAGATGTCTCCGACACCTTACCCCTAGACCACCAGTTCACCAAATTCACTATAATTATTTATAGTATCTAAATAATCTAAAATGTCAGTCATCTACCATAAAACTTGGACCTTCCATTATGTATTTATATAAAAAAATATATATTGAACTAGCACCTAGGCATATATAAATTATAATAAAAAGTACTATTAAAGAAACAAGAATAAAACCATAAAGAATATATAAACTTTTGTAAGAAAACAAAATAGCATCTGTAAACACTCAAATCAAAGTAAAACACAAGAGTCAAAAACGTACTCACGCCACGGTGTAAACAACTGGGAATAAAACATAATTCATTTGTGCAAAACAAACCTAGTTTTTGTTGAAATTACAGTGCTTTCTGTTGAGGAAAATATGAACTAAAGCTTAATATTTAGAATAAAGGCTTGGAGTGCCATCTAGTAACATTTATTATACTAACAGACAAGATTTAGCTGGTGCTGATGGATTGGCTGCGAGAGTGTTTTAGCCATTACTTAGCGCGTTGGGCGTTTAAGGGTTAAAACAATGATTCTATATTGGAATATGTCTTATTTAGTGAAATATTTCAAATATGTTTATTATATATACAATTTTCCTTCTTAAATGTTTCCAAGATGGTAAAATTATTGTGGCTGTCGAAGTCAAGGTGAAGGAGATCTGACCTTTTAGTTTGACATTTTGAAGCTTCATACACCTCATAGTCCAAACACAACACAACACTCGCACAACTTGTATAAAGTAGTTGTGTATGTGTGTGGTGCAGGTTTCTTCTCTGAACCACAAGGACTGCCACATCACACACGTGGCCGCTAGTGATGGAGCCACTGTGGTTGTCGTCAAGAAGGGGGACATCTATCTCCTACATGAATACCAGTGTAGGAAGATAGCCTCCAGGTTAGTACCTACAAACTACAGTTGGGACCAATCTGAGTCTCCATTTTACTTCCTGATCCAAATCTGTATTCTGGAAAGAATTATGAACAAAAGAGAAAATATAGATATTATGGAATAACCATAATTATTATTATCAGTTTATTGTTCCAGCGAACCAGGTAAAATTTGTGAAAGTCTACTATTTCTATCTAGATACAGTTCTTCGTCATTTATGACCCTTCAGTCACCCCTCTTCTGGATGTCTTTATTTACAGTGTCCATCCATCTACTTCTCGGTCTTCTCCCGACAACCCCCTCCATCCACTTCCTCGCCACTCTTCCAATCTCCATCCTCCTCACATGTCCGAACCATTTCATCCTTGAGCCGGTGATTTTTTCACCTAAGGGTTCTTTCATCTTAGTCTGTATTTGTATAACATCATTTCTTGTTTTTACTCTCTTAGTCTTTTCCATCATGGCGCGGAGAAATTTCATTTGTGTGGTTCTATAGACAGCTTTCTTCTCTTTTGGATAAGGTGCATGTTTTCGGGCTGTAAGTGGTCATTGGGATAAAATAGGGTCTGTTGTAGAGGGCAGTGGCACATTCACACCCCATAGTAAATTTTTCACTTGAAATAATAATGAAATACCAGAAAATAGAAATATTAACTAAATGTTTACTTTATTTTTTTAAGGATTTGCATCATGAATCCTTGAATTTTCAAATATCCTTTAGGATTCGAGGGCCCATGCATAGTACATACACTTGTTACATTCTTACTTCGATCCAATAACATAAAGGACCCGTTTCGGTGGTCGGTTGGTGTAAGTTGGGACCGAACTATGGGCAGTATTTTAGCAGGTTTTGTAGTAAAACTTTTATTCAGTTAAAATAAATAAAATCGAAACATATATACTAGAATTTTGTTCAAATAGTAACTGCAACAGTTCATTAATATATGTCAATGAGGTCCTATCATATGTTTCTATTGAAGTAATATTTTATTTAGGCTAAAAACAAAGTGTTGCTATAAAAAGTGCAAAAAGACTGCCATTGAATCGCATTCTTTGTAATCCCACCATAAGATGTCACCCTCCAAATAAACTTGACCACCAATGACGGAGAGAATGGGGCTCAAATCTTTATGAGGTGTACAGGGGGTGGGTTCTTCGGTCTCCCCCACCCGAATGTGGATACATTTCTTCTAAATTAAACACTCCTCATCCTTAACACATTAACATAAATAGTGCATATGTATACAACCTGAGCAGGTAGGGAGACTCGATGCTTAATTAGGTATCAGTCTTTGGAATATTTTCTGAATCCCTTGAACATTTAATGAGGTTTGATTAAACAAAACATTGAAAGTGGGATAGATGGGCAAGGCCTACACACTTACCAGAAAAATGTAGCCCTCAAAGTTCACAATTAAAAACAACAAAACACATGACTATGTCATTTTCACTAAACATCATTCCCCTTAAGCAGAAGAGAATCTTAAGACACAAGGCTGTGTCAACATTTAGGAGTACTATCTGCTGTGGCCATTTTGTGGTCTTGAAAGCGGCTGGTTTTTGTGAGAAGTGGTGTGAGTTTGTTGTTTTTTGCTGCAGGCAACTAAACGTGGCACAAGTGGGTGTGATAGGAGGCACTCTGGACTCCCAACTCGACGCCAGCACGTTGATGGACAGAGGAGGAGAGCAACTACGCGTCGCGGTTCTTACCAAGACAGGCAAGCTGTTGCTGTGGCAGGAGTCTTCGTTGCAGCTCACAAGGTCACATTAGTCAGTCGATACATTGGGTCTCTCTCTACCCTGCTTACAAACGCCTCAGTCTTTTTATCAACGACGAGGGAGGGCAGGTCTGCTAACACTGAAAGCTTCGTCTAATTTCTCCGCAGATGCATCTTCACCCTGAATCGACTCCTGATCTTCACGGACCTAGTGCTCACCCGACACCACCTGCTCCTAGTCACCAAAGACGGGGAGGTCTTTCAAGGGGAGGTGAAGCAGAGGAAACCAAGGAAACAGCCTCAGGTAGGGGTGCGACCTCAGGGGTCAAATTAATACTAAAGTACATTTTTCTGATTAAATGATCAATTATCGATGTTAGTGCTTGACTTTTGTGGGATTCTGAGACTGGTTTCCGGGATAAAGTACACCTATATTGGTGTTAGGAGTTGTAATTGGTTAAAATACCGTTTCCATTTCACCTAATTTCATTTCATATTAGAACATTATTATTATTATTATTATTATTAGCACCGCGTCTTACTACCCATTCGGGTTATATGCACTCACGCTAATGTGTAATGGTAGGGTGATTGTGAGATGAAATGAAGGACCTACAGTTTAACGTGGAATCCGAACCAAGGTGGAGGCCTGCCATTCCCCACATTCACAAGATGTCTTGTCAGAGGTGAAGGAAGGGTTTGGCAATAAGATAAATCTGTGCCGGGGCCGAGGATTGAACCCCGGCCGCCAGCACAGAAGTCTGACACCTTACCCCTAGACCACCAGGTCACCCATATTAGAACAAAACCCAACAAACAATTTTGGCTGTAACCCTATGTACAGTTAAGAGGGAGTTTTAAAATTCTGTCTTGTTTTAAGTTTGGGGGACACATTGAACTTCAATAACTAAGGATGTGCGAAGAATACGTTATTTATTGAAAGAAAATCTGAATTGAATATATTAAATATTCTCAAAGCTAAATTGAAGTTCAAATATAATTTGTAATTTTGTTAGATGTTTTAGGCTTGTTAAAATATTTTGTCAATTTATAAGAGTGCGCAAAGATTCAAAAACTTATATTTTGACTCTAGAGTAAAATTCTGGATTTGACAATTAATATGAGGCTTCGCCAAAAAAAAACAACTTAAAGTTTAAACACAACATATTTATGTTTATTTTTTAATTTTCTGCTGTTATTTCCAACGCCAATTAGTTTTAGTGTAAAAATAAATCTGAACTAATAAATTATATTTTTTAACAATAACTTAATTTATCATTCTAAAATGAAATATATTAATTGTATTTGGAGTATAGCATTTTGTAAATTATATCTATTATCTAAACTTACATACTTATGCAAAGTATGTAATATTTTTATCTAACACTAAACATTTTTTAAAATATTCAAACTTCAATTCGGCTTTGGGAATATTTCATATTACTCGATTCGAGCTTGCTTTGAAATGAAAAAAGTGTATTTTGCACACCCCTAATGTACTTACAGTTCAAAATTACAATATTTGAATATACATTTTGAGTATTTTAGCTGTGAGTATGTTTATTGATGAAGCTGGAATTTTTTTTCAAAGCGAAGTCGTAGCTTGTGTTGGTTTTGAAGCAAAGTGGAATTCTCAAAGTTTTGAACACACCTCTCATAATCTTAAGGTAAAAACTGTTACTATTACAACACTATATCTGTATGAGAAAATAAAAGACCAACAGTTTACCCTCTACACTACTGCCACTGGTGGAGACTGTTTCACCTCTATCCCCCCCCCCAGTCCCCTGACCTATGTTCCATTCATAAAATAAACTAATGAGAACTAAACGATCCTCCTCCAGGACAGCGCAGCATCTCTCTCCAAATCTCCACTGGCGGGCGCATTCAATAAACCGTCGGCTTTCCACGATTTCCTGGAGAAAGACGATTGCGAGGTTGTCATGCTGAAGAAACTCCCGCATATCCACCGGGCTGTCAGCGTCACCGCTGATCTCAAAGGCAGGAACTTCGCTGTCATTCAGGTACAGCAATCTACTTTTCTGTTGAGGAAATTATATTCAGTTTTAAATAACAATTCAATACAAATATTAACTAAATGTTAATGTTCTTTCTTATAATTCATTCATTAGAACATTCATACATTCAGTTAAGTGAAACAATAGCCGGAACTATTGTTAATGCATTTTAGTGAGGATAACACCTCTCCGATATCATATTCTGAAAATTGAAAAATGACAACCTTGACCGGGTCCCGGGTTCGATTCCCGTGTCCAGGTGTCATTTTTCAATTTTCAGATTCAGTTAAGTGTTAAATTACTGATCTGGGATATGGTTGTTGAGTTCATCTTATAATAATTATAATCGGTTAATATCCACCAATGTGCAGTATTAAAAAGCTCTAAAACAAATTTAATTGAAAATAAATTTTTTTTTAATGATTTTAGTCTCGAATCTGAAATTTTCTTGAATCTTCAATCTCGAATATCCTCAAGGATTCGAGGGCCCATCCCTACTTGCACAATCCCTTGAGAGTTTTTCATATAATTATTAATCTATAATGTACATAAAGACTCAGCATGTCAATAATTGAACTTAAATTGATAATTTTAGTCATTAATACTTTTATAAACGAAGTTTTGTAACTATCGAGGCTGGATTTTTTTTTTTTCAAAGTGAAGTTGATATTGGTTTTGAAGCCAAGTTGAAGTTTCTAAGCTTTGTACACTCCAAACCTCAAGGTAAGACTTTTCAGGGTGAACAAAGTTGACAAGTTTGTGTATTTTTGTTTGTTTATAGAGTCACCCTAAAGCCTCCCTCTTGGAAGTGCCTCAGATTGAGACCTCCAACATGAGGCAACATATGATGAACTTGCTGCATGAGGCTCATCCAGACGATGCCATACACGACGTTGAGTTCCAGGTACTCTTCAAGTTCCAGACTCGCTTTGGTGGTCGCATGGCTTAATGCGCTACTCAGTAGACTAAACTGCTGATGAGAGGAGGTCCTCAGTTGTGAGAACTGAGCCTGATTTTTTCAAAATTGTTTTTCACTCTCCCGCCACACAAATTTGGGTACACTTCCTTTAAATATAACCGTGTTAATCCTTAAAACCATAAGCTTAACCTTGAGGTATATCCCGAAAAGTTAGTAAGACACAGTGTAAATTTCAAAAATGAGGCAGAGACGACCATCTAGTAATGGAAATGTCTTACCAAAAGGAAAATCAAAAACTACTCTCTAATGAATGTGCAAAGACAAAATAACCAAAATATGTTTACTTCAATACGGTAAGAATACACCTCGGTGGTTGAATTATCTAATGCGTCACTTTTGCAATAGGTTGAACTATAGAAGACAAGGAGATTGGGATTTGAATCCTTGCTGAGTGCATTGCAGGTGGTTTCTCCCTAAATGATTTCTTTTTCTTTCTCTCTCCATAAATGCGGGTTTATTTGTTCTAAACTTCTACCTTATCCATTCCTAAAATATTAGTGTAATTAATATATATGCGGATAAAATATGCAGGTAATGAAACTTGTTTGAAACAAATAAATAATAAAAATATTTACACAAGAATTCAATAACCATAAATATTTAGACTGCATGGGTATCAAAATGTTAAACTCGACAAAAATAACAAAAAAATATTTCATAAATGTCAATTTCTCAACATGTCTTTTCCTTTTAAAGGTCAAAATTCAAAGGCTAAGAGAGTACAAAGATCCCCTTTTTCAATTTGAAGTGGAGTCGACCTTGGTGGTCTTGGGGAAACGTTCTTTCCTCAGTACCTCATGGTTTTTGGTTCAAACCCATCCGAGGTCGACAGATTTTTCTTGAGTGATAAATATCTGTTGCACAACTTCCTTCGGAGTGGAAGTAAAGCCGTCAGTCCCATGTCGAGTGTGGTGTGTAAAAATACCTTTCCAGGCTCTTTCTCTCTCGCTCATAGAAATTTTCTTGTGCTGATATAATCAGTCGGTTCAGAAAGTGCATGTTAGATACCTTAAATAAATAAAAAATAAATTTATACAAATTTTATGCTTAATTGAATCGAAAAATATAAAACACTCTTGAGGCCAAATAGATGTTAACATTAAAAAAAAAGTTTTATGTTAAAAAAATATTAAATGTTGCATAACTGTATAGGCTAACTTTAGGTATTGAAAATAATCTGATAATGTATTTTTTTTTAATGATTAACATATTTCAACCTAAGCTGGAATATTAAATTAGCAATGTTTTTTAATTATCTTAGATCTTCTTCATGTAAACATTAATGTGTGACTTACATAACAACACAAAGTGACAAAATAGAATATAATTGCATTATATTTGGAAGAAGGTATAGGAAAGGTGGATGGAAACATATAAAAGGGACGCACAAAATATGGCTTTTACAATGAAAAGAAGAACACAGTTCACACTTCACATTGCTGCCACTGGACAAAGAGGTAATGGTTGCCTCTTAAAGAAAATCAATCGTCACCGCCCAATCCCCCGACCTAGGTTTCATTCATATCGGAACTCATCAGGGAGAAGCGTGAAACACGTAACGCAACTTCTTATAAGAGGAAACCAAAATAACACAAAAAGGAATGTAAATGTTTATTTTAACTTTAAGATTTAAATATTCATATTGGTGAAGCTTCTTAGTTGTCAAATCCAAAACTTTAACTATAAATTTAAGTCGTAGATAACTAATGTTTGAAGTTTCACACACCGTTTATATAAATAATAATTGTTTCAACCTTTCTCTCTCGCTGAAGGTTGGTCCAACTTTGTGTACATTCCCTGCTCACCGGTTCATGATATCGTCTCGCAGCGAACCGTTGGCCAAGATGATATCCGAGTGTTCAGGAGGGGATAAAGTTCCGAAGGTGAAGCTACCGTCAGTCCATCCTGAGATCTTTGAGCGGATTCTCACCTTTATCTACACCAACAGCTGCGACTTACTGAGGCCCGGGACCTGTTCTATCAGGTGACTCGTCNCTTGGGCCAACACCCTGACTCATGTGGATCCTTTGGTTCACTCCTCACTGACATTATTATCGTTTACTCCGCTTAGACGATCACAATCTTGAACCGGGACGCACTAGTTGGAAGCGTTATGGATTGGGCTGTCACGAAGTAATCATAGGAAATTGATCACTTGAAAGATTTATTTAGGATTTAATACACGGAAATAGTTGATACAAACACACAAAACAATAAGAATAAAAACCTCTACTCTGTGCTTGCGTGTGCATGCAATAACAATATAAACTAACCTACATGACCGCACATCAATGCAACAAGCCATCTTACGCTAACATAATGTCAACAGGGGTGAGGCCCATTTCAGTGGTCGTATGGTCTAAGGCGCTACTCTCACAATAAGATAAACTGCTGAAGACAGGGAGATTTAGGCTCGATCTCGGTCAGGTGCAATAAGGGTTGTTTTTCATAAATGGTTTTCCACTCCCCCTACATGCAAATTCAGATACACTTAATTTAAATTAAACCTTCCCATTCCTTAATACATTGGTATAATTAGTACAAAGGCGTATAACCTGAAAGGATAGTAAGACACTTTAAAAAATGGGGGAGGGGGTGAGAGTTACTAAGAGCATTCCAATCACTTAGTCACTGAATGGGTAGTAAGACGCGGTGCTAAAAAAACTTAGTAACTGGCAAAACACTCTTTGCTGAGTCAAGCCACACATTTCTCTCCCCTGTGACCGTTGTTTGAACACCGCTCTTTCAACAGAGATCGAACTGACACTGTCTAAGCACGGTTCTAGTCTACAATCAACACACTAACTCGCTGTGGCCCTTCGCAGCTGATCACACATCTTCCAGAGACTCCCAGATGCAGTTACATGATCATATCTTTGCCAATGGTAAGACTCGTGGGAGAGATCCAAGCTCACAGTTTGCGCCGACCTTACGGGCAAAAGCCGGTGCACACACACTAAAACAAAAGAGTGGAGAAACAATCTATGCCATTGATGTCGTAAAAGGAAACCATGGTGTTAGAAACTGTTCCAAGGTCGAGACAGGCCGAACATTATATAGATACCATCACTAAGGCTGTGTGTAAAGACGAGTCTTGGAATTGCACAAATCCTTAAATATATTTGAGGATTTGAGAAAAAAAAAATTATCGAGTATATACTACATTTTTATCAAACTACTAGTAAATTAGTTTATATTTTGATGTATGGACTTTTATTCTCCTTTATTTCCCTTTATCTCACCTTTGTTTAGTTTGGGATATATTACAATCTAAAACAACCGTTTGTACTTTACATAATAATGTTTAATGCTTTTAAGAACACCTGGATGGGATGCATTGGTTAGACCTAAGCCCCAAAAAGGATACACAACAGTTGAAAATGCGAAAAAAAGCTGTTTTAAATAGTGGTTAATTATCTTCTTTCTTTTTTACCATCAGAATCCCAAAATCCAACAACATAAAAACGTCGCTCACCAAGAATGATGACATGTTGTTGGACAACGAGAGAAGCTTGGAGTCACTGTCCGCGTTTGCGGTGTATTCGAGCGAGAGTGTCGGTAAGAAGGTCAAGTCTAAGCAGAAGAAAGTGTCGACGGTAAAGTCACAGGACGAGGAGAATGTGTGCAGTGTCTGTGACCCCGTCAGGTTGGCCCAGGAAGCAGCCAAGAAGTTTGGCCTTTCGACTCTTCACAAGAAACTGGAAGGTGTTAGGTATGCAAGCTTCGATTTAATATTTATAGAGACTTAAGGCTTCAACTCTCGAAATAGAATAGACTTGCCAATGAGGGATAGATTGAGGTTCGAATACTGGTCGGATGTAATTAGGGTAATTTTTTTTCTAAATGATTTTCCACTTTCCTTTCATGCAAATGTGGTTACACTTTAAATTCAACCTTTCTCATCTCTAGCATATTTGTATGCTTGTGCAGCCTGAACATTTAGTAAGGCGCATGGGGGGAAAAAATGAATTAAATTAATTAAACTCAAACTTTTCAAGATAAATTCAAATATTACAAGTAGTACTTGAATTTTTTGAGCTTTGGAAACATTTTCAAGTAAAGTTTGAATACCTACAAAGACTCTATTCACACTTGAATTTTTGAGTACTAGCACAACCCTTGTTGTAAATGTTAGAATTGAGCTTATTGACTTCATTGTCTGATGGGAAAATGTGACATAAACGAAGTTGATATACAATGTTCCCAGGTTTGAAAATGGTGCCATCGTGTCCAAGACCAATCGCTCCTCCCAACCCGCCAATCTGAGTCTGGACCGTAACAAGCACCGGGAACTGTATGATGTTACCATTCACAGCAAGGAAGGACGAGAACTGAGAGCCCACAAGTGTGTGCTCGCTGCCCGGCTGGAGTACTTCAACAACATGTTTGGTGGCGGGTGGGCGGAGGTAAGCGTATACTCGACTCTCGGGGTAGTCTAACTAGGATACACTCGACTAGTCTAACTAGGATACACTCTGTAATTCTAACTGGGATCACACATACAAGGATAGATGAGGTTTCCGGATGTCTAATTTGGATGCCAACAGACTGCTTTAGAGCTCTAGTTAGGTATGTTTTTAAAATCTGAAATTAGACTTCAATAAACCTTACAGTTTTAATGCCAAACATTGACTGGTGTAATGTAGGATAAAAGCAGTTTATTTAGGTCTCTTTTCAATGTTTCTACCTATGTCTAATCTCCTCTCCCCTACCCCACATTATTATTATTCTGTTACCTCTTGTATAAAGTTGTGTTGCGCATTTCACACTCCCTCCTGATGAGTTCCAATAGAAGAAACCCGGGTTGAGGGATCGATCAATATCGTCCAGCAGCAGCACTGTAAAAGTCATTATGTTTTGTTTTCTTTGATTTGTTCCTATCGATATTTCTCTAACTTCTCACAATTAAGAACAGTACGTTAAAAGCAAAGGTTTGCTCAAAGGAAAAAAATTAATATTATCACGCTCGAGTGTAGTTGGCGACCCCTTCTTGACACTCGTCCGTTGTTGTTCATAGACCAGCAACAGCAGCAAACCTCTGATCATTCCGATACCGTACAACATCCTGGAAGCCGTCGTGGGGTTCCTTTACCAGGACGAGGCGGCGGCCGTCCAGGCGTCCGAGGACCTCGAGTTTGTGTGCGACGTGCTGGCGGTGGCTGACCAGCTGTTTGTCGAACGTCTCAAGGAAGTGTGTGAGGCGGCTCTGGGGGGTCTGGTCACGCTCAAGAACGTCGCGCAGTTGCTGGAGTTGTCGGGGGCGTACAACGCTGACCAGCTCAAGCGTTGCTGCATGCAATACATTTGTCTCAACCTGCCGGCTGTCCTGGAGGCTCGGTGAGGCGTTATAATGTTTCAATTGTGGGATTAATTAATTAAAATGAAGTAAAATTCAAGCTGAATAGTCGTAAATGATTAAAAATTACAATTAATTGGGTGGAATTCACTATTTTACAAATTCGAATCTTCATACTAACCACAATCCATGAATATTGGGAAAAATCGTAAACTTAAGAGGAAATAGGAAATGGAAGTAGTTAACTAAGGGTGTGCGAAGCTTCAAAACTTCGACTTCGCTTTGAAACAAATATCAGTTTCGAATTTACTTTGAAAAAATTCTGACTTCGACATTTTGCCAGTAAAAACATTGAACAGCTATAATATATATATATTTAAAAAAAAAGTTTATTATTGGCATTCTGAGCTTTCATGTACATTACAAATCAATATTAATATGGAAAAAATCTGAAGTAATTGTTTTCAATATTGTGATGATAAATTAAAATTAAAATTTAGATTAAATATTTGTTTCAAAGCCAAGTCAAAGTTTTGAATCTTTGCCCACACACACATTCTATGTTGTGTTAGAAAATGTTCCGGTTTTGTCTTGTAGGTCTCTGGAGATAGTGAGTGAGAATCTACTGGAGGATTTGAGTAAGTACTACCAGGAGCTGAACACCGTAATGTGCAAGCGAATCATCACCCCGTACTCGGCTGCCCCCAGTGACACCACGGTGCGCTCTGTCTGGGATACCCATCCCATATCATGGGGGGACGAGACGGAATCCTGCTTCATTGACGACAGGCAGAAAACCGTCAGGCCTACGAAGAAGAAACCTCGTACTCACAGGATCAGCGGAGGAGAGTACAGCAAAAACACCCGCTCACGCAACGTGTCGGTCAGTTCCAATGAAGACGTGAATCCGAAACAGCTCGATTCTCTGGATTTCAACGAGCTGACAGAGAAACATTTCAGGAACAGTGTTTCTGCCTCGCCGGATATAACACTCTCTCTCACCAAGGTTCTGACAGAGTCTGATCAAAACGAGATCAACGCAGGCACTCCTGCTTCCCCTTGGGTCAAAGTCCTGGCTCACAGCAAACAACAGAAGGTGGTGCAAGCAAGGCTCAAAGTCCTCTCCGCGGCTAAAGAGACTCCGTCGTTGGTGGAGATGTTTCCCGAGACGTTCACCAAGTTGGTGAAGAACTCTCCCCTCCAAACCCCTGTTCTGTTGACTAACAAGGACCCCTCGGTGGACCCCAAAAACCCCAGACCCGGCCTGAGTTCTAATAGTACAAACTTGAGTATTTCTGAAGAGATAACAAAGACTGTCACAGCTTGTAACGTAAATATCACCAGCTTGGACTTCCCAGAGCTACAGAAGCCGCCCCCTTCTGGACCACAGGAGACAAATATCTTCTTCAAGACTCCACCCAAACAGAGGTGAGAACGTTATATTATACAAGCTCTCTTGTTCAGTTCAATCCAAACAAACTTGAAATAACAACTTTCTATTATTTACAAAAGTCATCAAATGAATATGTGATATAAAATACACTGACACATACCTTTCATCTACTCTGTAAGGTAGCATGCTTCCCTTCCATTGTTCCACTATGGTTTATCTCATAGTGTAATCACTCAAGGTAAGGCTGCTAGCATTCTAGGTAAACAAAGTGTTCAAACACTTAAACATTTCTTCACTTTTTGAGCTAATTATTAATATATATATATTTGGAAGAAGGTACAGGAAAGGGTAATATATAGGCGGGTGGTACACAGTAAACCCATAACCTCAAAATAAGCTTAATATAAACATACACAATATACACAAAGGTATAAAAATACAAAATATGAAAATCTGGAGAAATTAACAGATGAAAATTGTAGAGTTCAGTTTTTGCACTTTATTGACATTACGGTAGAAACAAGTTTGTGATTATGGTTAGTTCTAGTTTTCTTATCTTTACGCAATAAAAAAAATCTTCAAGGCCATTGATAGCATTAAAAAATTTGTCTTTTGTGTCTGATTGATATTCAGTGAATCTTCTCGAATTCATGCTGGGCCACACGTAAGTGATCAAAGCTGATCCAACACTTCTAATAAACCCGTTTAACGCCGGTGCAGAATTGCCCATTTTTAACTTTTACTGTGCGTCAATAACTCTTAATTCTATATTGACATTCTCAGCACATGGGTGGAATTAATATAGATCATTAAGATAGGTTTGAAATTAATACACACTAGAAAAATTAACGATATATTGGCTTTGAATTATCCAAATACTTTTAAAATTCAAATGAAATGTGATTTATTACTATTGATTTAGATATTTATTTCACGGAGAATCATGGTGGTTTCGAACTATCCAATTTTTTGAATTAACCAACATCAAATTGCCCAGATCCTACTGTATGTAATTATAAAAACCTACCTTGTTTTTGGCGCATCAGCGAAGTTAAGAAGCCGGCACCAAAACTATCCCAGAAGCAGCGTAAGAAGTTGGCCGCGGCAGAGACCGCCAGTGTGGCCTCTTTGGCGGAGCATTTGGACCGCATCAACCAGACGTCGCCCTCCCGCCCCTCATGGGCCCCTGGGGCCTCACCCGAAAAGGACACCACCGTCTCTGCAGTAGTGGGTAGTCCCACAACGAGCTACTCCTTGTTAGACTTAATGAAACAGGAATTCAGACTCAACCGACAGGGCAGTGCCCCCATAGCCATCTCGCCTGCTGCCAAGAAGCTCAGGTGAGCACCGACCAGCTGATTAGATTCAGGGCACTAGAATGAAAAGCCATGTTCTTGATATGGGTAACCTATAGTTATTCACTTTCTCTAAGTAGGTATAAAGTACAGTCTAGTTTTCATAGGAATACCCTTATCTGACAGCTAGAAGTTAATAGATCTACTTTCTTAGGAAGAACCTTATCTGACAGCTAGAACAGCTACTAGATCTACTTTCATAGGAAGAACCTTATCCGACAGCTAGAAGTTAATAGATCTACTTTCTTAGGAAGAACCTTATCTGAAGCTAGAATAGTTACTAGATCCACTTTCATAGGAAGAACCTTATCTGACAGCTAACGGCAAAATCACTAGTAATGGATATGATGAAAAATTAGTAAATTTGGAACACTCTCGTCTGTTTATTTTCAATGCGATCAGAACTTTCACTAACCGGGATTTAATAGCTAGGAATCAAGGTAGTAAAGTTTAATATCAAAATTGATTCTTGATTATTTTGATACTAGTATGAATTAAGATTACTGTATGTTTGACATCACAAACCTAGTGTCGCTTCATGTTGCAGCTGGTCGGGAGGTTGCGCGTCCTCGCCCACTGACCACAGTCCCTCGGTGACAATCAACAACCCCTGGCTCAGGGGCCCCTCTCCCCCTTTCCTACAGGCGGCCAGCCCGCCTCCCGCAAGTTTCACCGACATAGTGGCCGACGAGAGGAAACAGCGGGACAACTGGACCAAAATGAGGGCCAAACCCTTGCAACTTACTCAGGTAGACAACCTTCCACAAGGTCAGGTTGAATCAAACAATCTAAAAACGTTATTAGGGGTGTACAGAGCTTTGAAATCTTCGACAATGCTTCAAATTATGGATGTGTGAAGTACACTTTCAAAACAAACTCAAATCGAATATATGAAATATTCTTGAAGTCGAATCAAAATTCACATATTTTTTAGATAGTTTTTAATGTTAAAAAAAATTATATTGTGGTCCATCATCATCATTGCCTCTATCTCTCTCTTTGTCCTTCCACTATTCTTTCTCCTGCACTCTCTTTCCCTCTCCTCTTCTCACTTTCACACTTGCTGCTATCTGTTCCATCTTTTGGTCTTCCTTGCGGACTAGTGTGGTTATTTATATACAACTTCATTCACTAGAATCACATTGAAAAGTTTTTATTACACAATAATTTGTAATATTTAAGTTTCATTCTGTTAAATCAAGTTATCACAACTTATTTCAACTACTTGTGATATTTTAATATAGTTATTAATTTGTATCGTATATAACAGCTCACAATGCCGATAATTCAACATAAATTAATTTCGTTCAGATCTCAATATTTTTATCGACCAAGCTTCATAATTATGCATACTTGAATTTTTTTTTTCGAAGTAAAGTTGAAGCTGATATTGGTTTTGAAGCCAAGTCAAAGTTCTGAGGCTCTGCACGGTCCTACTTTGAATATTTCGTATTTGTCAGCCTAGACTTCGAGTGGTAAGTAAAATTTCGAGTTTCGACATTTATTAAGCTTTGCCAATAAAAATATTGAGAGTTAAAATATAGGTTTTGATACAATTTTGGTCATTTTGTGCTGATATGTAAAATATAAATTAATATTAATTTGACACCAATATAAAATAATCAAATGATATTTTGTGATGGTAAGTTTATTTATCATCCTTAGATGAATCATATTAATCATGTTTGCAATATAATATCTTGTAAATTATATTTGTTATTATATACTTATGCAACTTTTTCTTTACATCATTAAACATTTGAAAGTTAAATTCATATATTGATCTGTCTTCGAGAATATTTAGTAAAAAAATAAAAAAATAGATTCTACTCAGCACATTTGTAACTGTGGAGGATAAGCGCACGCTTCTTCCTCCTCTGATGTGCATTGATGTGTGCTTCAGCTTGAAGACCAGGCTATGGAAGATCTCCTGGTGTTCTATAACGCAGCAGGAGCGACTGACGAGCGCATCACGGTACGAAGAGTGTTAACTGGGGCTGTGGCTGCCCCTACTTGGATCACTTCACACCACTGAACTGGCTGGAAACACCCACCCCCCACCCCCGCTCTATTTTGAGGGGTTGGAAAGCTACCACTATATATATATATATATATATATGTTTTCTGCTTGTAGTAGTTGTGCTAGAGGTGTGTTGATACATTAACGATCAACTCATATCAACAATAACATACCAATTAATAGGTGAACACACATGACCTATACCTCTTACACTTTCATTGCACAAATTGTCTCTTTATTAATCATACAAACAATTCATAACCGCTTGTTTGCATCATTTCCATTTGTCAACCACCCACCCCCTTGTTTCCCCACTCCCTCCTGACAGGTTCCAATAGAATGAAACCTAGGCCAGGGTTGTAAAACCCATATTGTGTTCGTTCCCCCCCTCTTCCCTGATCCTTCATAAAACATCAAATAATAACTATAGAAAAATGACCCATATTTATGTTTAATTTCATCAGCTATTTTCCTAAACAATCCTATTTTATTTATAATTTTAATGTGAAACTAAACTATTCTAATATTTCATATTGGTCTAGTTCAAAACATTTAGATGTTTACAAAGTTTCTGAAGCAAGCTATAAACTTTGACAAATGTGAAGAGAAAAAAAAAAAGTTGAAGTTAAAAAATATTCTTTTTTTTGGTCTAACTTATTTATTTTTCAATATATTTGGAAGAAGGTACAGATTTTTCACTCTTAAAATATAACTATACCTAATATTTAATTTATTAACACTCCCATAATTATTTTATACAACTAATTAATTATTATAAAGGGGTGATTTATACGATGCTGCTTTTGCTTGTTTTGAACAAGCTTCTTTATTTGCCGGTACATAATTTTCAAGAAGCAACTTTTTTTTTTTCCACAAGTGTCTTATTTTGAATTAGCAGCAACTAAAATAAATGCGCTGACAAATTCATGTCCAAACTAATTGCTCTTGCAAAGTGATTAGACTGCTGATTTTACCAGCAGTTTCCAAAAAAAGTGGGGTGTTAGGACTTTAGCGAATGAATCGGAGTGCGATCGGCGAATAGTCCTACCTTCTGCGTATGCACATGAGACGGCCAACTGGCTACAAACCATCTTTGAGACGCACATGCGAGGTGAGGTGTTTGGTTTTCTTGTCATGTTTAGTTTTTTTTTTTTTCGAGTTGAATTATGGCGAAACTTAACTGACTTAAACATAATGAAATATGGATGCTTCTTAAGGTGTTGGAAAATGATCCAAGTATTTGGAATATTAAACTAAAGGAGTATTTAAACAAAGCCCTGTGAAAGGAACTAAAGTTTGATGACCTTGCGAAGGGAAATGTTAAGATGTATGGAGAAGAGTTCAACATCTTATTTGGAAAATTTTGGAAAATTTTATTTACAGTAAAATAAAAGCTTTTCATTTGGAAACCAATACATATATTTAGTTGGTGTAAAATACAGTTTTTAAAAATGAAATTCAGAAAAATTGTCAGGTTTTTAGATTGTAGATGCACTTGTTAAAGTGTTTCATATCCTCCCATCTGCTTCTAGGTCGCTGGTGAATTTTTAGCCAGATATTCGCTCTGTAAAGGCTTGAAATCAGCAAATAACGTCTAAAGCAGCATCTTAGACACTACCCTTAAGATTATTTTTTTTAGTCACTTCTGGGGTATACATTTTTTTAACCTTATTTATTTTACAGTGTTATCCACACTGTTTTCGTATAAGCCTGCTAATTGGTAATTTGAACTGATAATCAAAGTATAATTTTTTTTTATCTTGAACATCAATTAGTTTGGTTTTCCTCATCAGTACATCTTGTTTATATACACTGTGGCAATTTTTAGCTTTCATTAAATATAATCCTTGCCATATGATGTGTATTTAGTGGCTTACGCTGCGTCTTAAACCAGCGCCACTCATTATATATAACTTCTGTAGCGCTTTATCTCTTGAGTTTAACTTTATGTGTGTTTATTTAAAAAGTATGTTACATCTTAATATTATTACTCTTTGAGGTACAATTCCTTTACCCTGTAAAATGTAAGGTAGTAAGTAGACTTACCATGATCGATTACACTATGACCCTATCTTAATTGCTGAACCATAGTGGAACCAAGCAAGGTAAGCCTCAATAAGATAAGATTCCTCTTTCCTTCTATATAAAATATTATTTACAGCAACGAGTGATTATTACTTTATTTAATTTCTAGGCACCTTGAGTTATGTGATATGTAAAAATGATAAATGGTTCATTGAATTATTTTCTCCTCTATAGATGTAGGATTTGAGATTAAAAATATACATTCAATTTGATAAAATGTATATTATTAAATTATATCTATATATTAATTCTTATTTTTACTATTAGCGGTTTATCACTTAATCTAATTTGGATTCACATTATAAAATCAAATTTATCATGCAGTTTCTATTTTTATTTTAAATTAATAAGAATTGAGCAGAAAAAATATACTCATTTGGGAAAGTTGATCTCTTAGTTCTGACCTTGTTTTCAAAGATTTCCAGTTCAGAAAAACATTGAATTCAACCTATCCCAAGTAAAACTTTAGCTTATATAGAGGGTCTAAGTTCCACTCTTTCAATTAAAAGCCGACGAAAATCAATTATGAAATATTCAAAGATCGATTTGGCTTTGAGAATATTTTTTAGTAAATTGTTTTATGCTTAGGAAAAATATATTGTGCTTATTTATATAACTTTATACACAAAAATTACTTATAAAATGATTTATTACATAATTGTTTGTAATAATTTGTTTCGCTCTGACAAATCATGTTACAAGTCACAACTGACAATTCAACTACTTCAGTTTTTTACGTGTGAACATACATTTAGTGTTTTAGTTGTAAATATATTCATTGGTGAAGCTTCGTAATTGTAAAAGCTAAGCTTTTTTCTTCTTCTCAAAGCGAAGTCAAAGCTGATTTATATATTTAAAAAAATAAAGTCATAGTTTTGAAGCTTTGCACATCACTAGTTTAAGTAGAACTAGCTAATAAATAGTTTTGTTAAACAGGACAAATACATAAGAAATATATTTAAAAGTATAGTTAAAAAAAATGTTTTGCCCAATTGAAACTATAGGGATTTTTATTTTTTTAAAAGAGCTCTTTTTATTGGGCTGCCTATTATTGGTGTTTGGCTTAACATATTTTTATAAAACCTGGAAAACCTAAAAGTTAGTAATTTGCTTAGGTCATATATATATTTTTTACATTTAGCAAATTTTATTTCTTCACATCCACTACCGGCTGCTAGGCCTGTCATAGCTTCTAATTCCTTAAAATCTAACCTAATACTAGGGCAGGCACAACATCTAGACCCCGGCCCTTAATTTATCAATATGAAAGGGTAACTCTATATTTCACCAGTTATAAATTAACAAACCCGGGACCCCTAGCTCAAGTAGGCAGGCACACTACCTGTGTCGGTTATATTTAACAAATTGAAGATTTCAAAAAAATTGGTTTTTCATTCTGTGGCTCCAAATTACATGTATACCATATTTGACTTGGTAGTAGCCTGGCTACTATTGACAACTTTACTTTCCACCCCATCTACACTTGGAGCTCCATTTAAAAAAACGACAACTGAGTATATCCTGAAGAATTGTGATCTCGCCTCTAGTCGAGTGACATGGTCGTTCCACAAAGTAAAATGAGAGAATTACCAGGAAATCTCAGCTTGAGTTGAAGTCAAGGAAGTTGATTAATAGGAGGGGTGGGGGGAGGACTAGGAAAATTCTCAATACCTATGTCTTGTCTACATTAAAGAGTCCCCAGCTGTGATAACATCTGCGGCTACTGTTACGTCAAATATGGTAATTGAGGTAAAACCATATTGACAGTATTAAAAAATACTGCCAACAAAAAGCTGATGTTTTTTCTTTATTCAGGCACCTTACCATGTTTATTTAGTTCTTACAATTTATCTTATGCTCCGCAGAAAAATTTCTGCATTATTGTTGGTTCATCAAATGTTATTTGAAGTTTGAGTAATTTCCTTCTACCAAAATGGGTAGTAAGACATGATGCTAAAAAAAAATTGCTTCTAAATAAACCATTCATCAGCTGACTTATTATTATTTGGGTTCTAAGGGCCTTTTGATTTAAGTTTAATAATTACTAGCACATCCAATAATTCAAGTTTTTAAGGGTGTGCGAAACTTCAAAAACTTTGCTTCAAGTATTTGATCTTCTTTGATTTTGCTCCAAAATATTCCTCTCCGATTTTGATGGCTGTAAAGCTTCGCCAATTAAAACATTGAAGACTAAAGTAATACAATTTTGTTAAAATTTTCTCATTTTGTGCTATTATATAAATTACAAATTAATGATCTCATTGCATAGATCTACGTTAGTCGAATTGCATTTTATGACATTAACTTGATTCATCACAATAGGCTCAAAAATATTAAGAAGTTTTAAAATAATATTTTGATTTTAAAACTTAGCTTTAATTATTTGCACACTATATTATTCTTTTCCAACATAAAGCATTATCATTTATTTCTTTTATTTTGCCCTTTATCGAAAAAGTAGATTTCACACTCTCCAAAAAGTTATTATTTAAACTTATTTTTGTGTGTGACAATTTTTGTATCAAAGCCAAATTATTATTTTTTGGTTTGAAGGTTTTTTAAGTCTTGTTAAATCATTTATTAAATTTTTATTTATTTTATTTTAGAGAATAAAATTATTATGTGTTAGAGAATTTGTGTTAGAGTTATTTTTATGATTTGTTAAAAAGTACTTCAATTCTTAATATATATTATCTTAAGTGACAAAAAAAAAAAAAAAAAAAAAAATNACAATTTTTGTATCAAAGCCAAATTATTATTTTTTGGTTTGAAGGTTTTTTAAGTCTTGTTAAATCATTTATTAAATTTTTATTTATTTTATTTTAGAGAATAAAATTATTATGTGTTAGAGAATTTGTGTTAGAGTTATTTTTATGATTTGTTAAAAAGTACTTCAATTCTTAATATATATTATCTTAAGTGACAAAAAAAAAAAACAAAAAAAAAATTAAGTTAAAAATAAGACAGTGTGCTAATAATAGTAATAATAATAATAATAATTAACAAGTTTAAAAAAAGGTCTCTAGTTTTGAAATAAATGTAACATACAGATTTTTTAATTTAGGAGAAAGCATTGTAAAGATTTCAAAGTTGTGTTGCTTTATAAATGTTTGTATAGTTTTTCAGAAAAACACAAAACATGCTACATGGTTCACTGCGCACACTATTGTGTTTTGTGTATAATAAGTGTCTATTTTTTCTTTTTTTTTTAAACGTAAACTAATGAAATCTTAGTCGAATATAAGAAGAAAAACAAGATAAATTTTGTCTTTCCAACTTTGGTTGGTTAATACTTACTTCACTGGTTGAATGTATCAAAAGACATCACCGTGCCATTGATGAGGTGAAGTTTAGTAACCTGAACATCTATACAAAAGGCTATTTTCTAAATAGATTTCCACTTTCCCTCCACAAAATTACTCGTACATTTATTCTTAATCTATACCCTCGACCTTCCTGCGTTATTGGTTTATGTGGATAGCCCAAACAGGTTGAAAGACACGGTGCACAAAAAATAAACTCATCACTCAGATAACACCTAACTTAGGTAGGTAATACAGCTAGAACCAGACGTCTTAAGAGCTCGTCTCACCCCACAGATAACACCTAACTTAGGTAGTTAATACAGCTAGAACCAGACGTCTTAAGAGCCCGTCTCACTCCATAGATAACACCTAACCTAGGTAGGTAATACAGCTAGAACCAGACGTCACATTTTTTTTTTTTTTTACTTTTTAATTCATGAAACCATTCGACCAAATTCTTAGCACCACGTCTTACTACCCATTTGGGTTATATGCCTATGAACTAATTACACTAATGTGGTATGGATGAGAGGTTTGATTTAGAGGAAATGTACCAGCATTTGCATTAAAGTAAAGTGAAACTCCTTTCAGGAGAATAACGCCATTAGTATACTTAGTCATAATTCAAACCTTGATCTCCCAATCATTGGCAGTCTCCATTATAATAATAGAGGGGTACCTTGAATCATTTTACCCCTTAACTGGGTAAAAACAACTAATCATCTGACCCCAATTTCAACATTGTCAAATTAATTTCTTGTTTCTAATATCTAAGTTAATTGCCTTTGATGTGGCACAACACAACTTTTAAACTTAGAAAAGAAAAATACTCGGCTTTAATAAAATAAGATCTGTATTTAATGCTTCTTATATCTTCTACTTTTGTGTTTTTATGTTTGTAAAATGTATAACTTGGTCAATTTTGTTAGAAGTAAGTGATGTCGGCTTCTACCGGCCTCTTATATCAAGTTGCACTTAGAGCTAAGTTGAGTGTGAACATGTGTCAGCTGTAAGTTTGGGAAGCTATTGTTTCAACAATAAATAAAATGTTACGTGATGTCTTCATATGTGTTTTGTATTATTTATTTATCAGCGTGTATTACTACCCATTTGAGTTATACGCTTAAGTACTAATTACAATAATGGGTTATAAATTGGGAAGGTTGAATTTAGAAGTAGTGAACCCGCATTTGGGTGGAGGGAGAGAGGCAAACCATTTAGGAAAAACCACCACAGGTCACCCGACCGAGATTCGAACCTCGATCGCCCCCGTCATCTGCAGTCTAGCTCAACACGAAACTAGTGCGTTAGCTAACTATAAAAATCTGTAACACAAGTCATATTAAAGTTTACAGACACGAGTTTCTTTAAAATCGAATTTCATTTGAGTTTTTTAACGTGCACATTTTGAATCGACTGATTATATCAGCACACAATTTCTACGAGTGAGAGCAAAAGAGCTTACCAATTTTTCCGGTAAAGGTATTTTTCCATACTTTCTAAGGTTCTTTTACATGTCCACAATCAACATAGGATTGACAACTTTACTTTCACCCCGAAATAAGGGTTGCTACGAATTTTTACCCCACTAGTAAAATCCATCGACCCCGGCTGGGTTTGAATCCAGGAACACCGGGTCCATAGGTGAGCACTTAACTCAAAGAGCACATGGATTGACCAACACAAGTTGATATAATCAAATTAATAAATGATTACTCTTACTAAAAAAAAATGTAAAATGCAATAACTTCAACTATCGTATTTTTATTCGTTGACCGAAAATCTTCAGTTGCATCAGTAGTGCAACAATGTTTGCATCCCATTGGTTGAACGAAAGCTGATGCAACTACATGAAGGTAAGAGATGGACAAAGTTCCTCTCCTGGGAGTAATACGGGTGCCGGAGTCGCCGTAGACGGTGGATGGGCGCCTACAGACCAAACCCCTCCTTCGCACCAGATTTGACCAAACCGCAACCTTGACGATTCACCCACAAGGCCCATTATACCTCGAATTCCCGACCACAACTAAAGTGACACTAACTGTAACAACAGCATAACTTCATTTTGTATCAGCTTCATCCCGAGGGGATAAGAACTAGTGACTGATGTTTTGTAGCCCAATAAGTAAAATCAGCCCGGTAAGACGCTTCTATCTTGCTGGTCTGGAGGTGGCGACAACCACCAGGACAGTTCGTTTCCTTTTTAGAAGTGATTCAGACAATTCCGTCATGCGACTACTCTTGAGTGTGTTATTGAAGACAGACAATATTACAACAGCTCTTGAGTGTGTTATTGTAGACAGACAATATTACAACAGCTCTTGAGTGTGTTATTGTAGACAGACAATATTACAGCTGCTCTTGAGTGTGTTAATGTAGACAGACAATATTACAACAGCTCTTGAGTGTGTTATTGTAGACAGACAATATTACCACAGCTCTTGAGTGTGTTATTGTAGACATACAATATTACAGTTGCTCTTGAATGTGTTATTGTAGACATACAATATTACAGCTGCTCTTGAGTGTGTTATTGTAGACAGACAATATCACGAGAGCTGGTCCAACAACCGGTTGTAGATGGGACCCTAGTAGTGTTGATGCAGTGAGGTAAAGTCAATCCAATATGTCTTATAGTGGCCAAACCACTGGTTTAACTAAGGTAAAACCAGCACTGCTGAACACATCCATATTGTCTGTTTCACCGGTTACAGAGATATTGAGGTTCGAATCTCACCCAGGTTGCACTGTTGCTGGTATTTCCTGTGACTTCCCACTATCGTCTCACCCCTTCACCCCATTCAAATGCTGCTTTATTTTATCTAGTTTTTACCTTTCAGGAGTGTAATTAAATGTAAATTGTTTGTATGGGTAGTAAGACATGGAGTTAAAAAAAATACCATAAAGCAGCGGGTTTAATAATATTTTAAAGTTTGCAGTGTTCCTGCCTTTTTAGCTACGTAAGGGTACCGTGTTCGATTTCTGGCAAGGCCGAAAACATAACTTGATGAGATGTGGGTTTACCGTTTCACAATGATGAATTTAACGTCATTAGGACTGATTGTTGTGACTTTAAAAAAAAATTTTTTTTAGCACCGCGTCTTACTACCCGTTCGGGTTATACGCTTTAAGTACTAATCACACTAATGGATTAGGAATTCAGAAGGTTGAATTAGATGAAGTGAACCCGCATTTGCGTGGAGGGAGAGTGGAAAACCATTTAGGAAAAACCACCCCCAGTTCACCCGACCGAGATTCGAACCTTGATCTCCCCGTCCTCAGCAGTCGAGCTAAACACGACTGGCGCGTTAGTCAACTACGCCACCGAGGCGGGTGATTGTTGTGACTGTTTTAAATTTAAATTGTGCTATAGGTTTATGATAATCAGTCGTTTTAGAAAGTACACGTTCAGTAACTAAAAAAATGGTATGTGGAAATTCACAAAGTGGTATTTGATCAAGAATATAATGCTAGAGATTTTTTTTTTTACTGTTTGAAATTTAATTTTAAAATATTGTTTTTCCCTTACATAAACCTATATACAAATATGTATCTTGATAAGCACCGAATATAAAAAGACCCGAGTATTTAAAAAAAAACTTACATTATCAATTTTTGAATATATATCTATTTTAAATGTTAGGACGGGGAGATCGAGATTTGAATCTCGGTCGAGTGAACTGGGGGTGGTTTTTCCTAAATGGTTTTCCACTCTTCCTCCACGCAAATACGGGTTCACTTCCTCTAATTCAACCTTCCCGATTCCTAACCCATTAGCGTAATTAGTACTTAGAGCGTATAACCCGAACGGATAGTAAGACGCGGTGCTAAATATTATTATTATTATTTTAAATGTTAATTTTTATTTACTTATAATTTTAGGTTTTTATAAACACTTAATATTCTAGTCAAGGTAAGGGGTTACCACATACAGAATTGGTGCCCGCATTTCTCCCTCACATGGGGGTGGAGGGGTGGAGGGGGAGGAAGGAATACAAGGCTTGCCAACTTTGAAATGGTAATCCGGCTCAAAGTAGCAGTGGAGTTAATTCGAGACAATGGCAGTTGATTACTGCTGTGAAGGGAATGAATTAGGGCCTTAATGCCAGTCCTACCACCCCCTCCCTCTCTCCATCTCTCTCTCAAAGCCTGCGAATAATGGAGGAGGTGTTTTGAGGGTTAGAAACGGACGCGGAAATTGGTGGTACAAGGTGGTGATATTTTATTTCTTTTTTCTCTCTGTTGTGTGATATAGAATAACCTCTATAGGAAGTAGATATTTATATATCAAGGTCATATCCTTAGAAAGCCAATGGGACATTTTATAGAAAAATAAATACCTTCCCCACACCCGTCTTACTACCCATCCGGGATATACGTATACATTAATCACTCTATCGAAATATATATGTTAAAGTTAGTATTTTAGAGGAAATGTAACCAAATTTTCTTGGAGGGAGAGTATAAATAGCATTTAGCAAATATCAACCTCAATATACCCAATCAAGAATCGAACCTCGATCTCCCCGTCATCGGCAAACAAGACCAAATGAGCCTGGAAGTCTAGTCCGTGTTCTCACCGCTTTGGGTCAGAAATAATAAATCTCTAGTCTAATATAAAACTTTTGTGTCCAAAGTCTAGAAAGCTAGCCACTGCCCCCTTCTCAATGTACCCTGCCCCCTCACAATGCCCACCCCCCTCACGTAGCCCCCCCCCTATACACTACCAGAGGAACGGGCAGTAAAGCAATCACTAAGATCACGACATTAAGGAGCAGGATTTTACGTCGTATATTTGGCAGCGTCCTGATTTATTGTAACGACTCAACTAGATTGGTCTGATGTGCCCCAGACCGAGGGTCGTCTTAGGTTAAAACAGGGTCGACCCTAGGTGCGATCCTTGCCGGCGACTGATATTATAGGTCCTGCTTAGTGTTAAGTGGCAATGTATTAGGTTAAGTTGGTTTGTAAGTATATAACCGTATAAATATATTTAAATAATTTATAAATACAAACAATATTTTATGATAGAAGATAATATTTCATTTCACAGACCTGACGTCATTCAATTAGTTAACATAAAATATACATACCGGTATATTAATGTTTACGAATCTTTTTAGAACGAATAAGATTGTTTAATACGTCACTAACATCGAAAAAAATTATAGTTGATCAAAACATCAAAAATCTCTCTAATACTAAAAATTAACTGTCATTATTATTTGAGGTATTTAACGAGCATGTTCTAAACCGACTTAATATATCAGTACACGACTTATAAACCAACTTAAACCTAGATCAAACACAACATCCACCCCCCGGTCGTTAATTTATCACTGTGAAAATAATAAACCCACATTTCGATAAATTATATATTTTTCAGCCATGCCGGGAATCAAACCAGGCAGTACAGACACGCTACTAACTGAGCTAAGGTGTAAAACATAAGAAAAGCACTAGAATTTATATACCAAAAACCAAACTGAGTGATTGGAACATTTAAGTGCAATAAATACAAATTGACGAGAGAAAAAAATAAGTCTAACGATGAATTTTTGTCCAGGTCGTACCAAACAGACTCTGGGGCAGGTTCAAGAGGTCTACTTTACAGAAAAACAATGTGTACTTTTTACTTTCTCTCGACACCTTGGAGAAAGAACTTATTTTGATCGACAAAAATAATCTACCTTGAGATTTTGATAAATGTCGACAATTCGTGATCCTCTTGAAACATAAAAAGGGGTTTTCATGTCTGTCTGTCTGTCTGTCTGTTAATCCAATACATTTTACCGATCTGGCTAAAACTTGGCATCTAGGGTTTTCATAGTTTTTATCTAAAGAATTTTTGAAATGGTACATATAGCCCTAAAATTAAGGATAGTTTACTGAAGGGCATAAATATATAAAATCGATTTTTATCGAAATCCGTTCTAATAGTTTCGATTAAATTTGGTATCAAGGCCCGGGCTAATATTATAAACAAAATGGAACCACTCATTTCCCCATGAACATGGCTTTGAAGTTATCTTACGTAAGTGGAAATGTCCAATTATTTTGATAATATTTTGGCAACTATTTGAGATACGTACCAACTTAACGTTGTAAAGTTGTAGTTCTATTTAAGATAAACATCTTTTATTTGGAATATATTTTACTAAACCAATAGTTTCTGAGATATAGAGGTCTTTGGAATTTGAAATTTATCGTGATACTCTTCGGTAGACAGAGATGTTCATCTTTTCTCAATGTATATGTAACAGTGTATATTATTTCATTTACGCTCTTTGGTGGAGTATTTCTGCAACCCCATATATTATTTTGTCTCACAAATCTTACGAGTATTTATTAAATATATTTATTAGAATGAACAAACGCTAGAGAAAGTCTGTACTGTACCATATATTTGTTGTTATAAATTAAATTCTCGACATACACGGATTCGTAGATACGCGGTTGTGGTACTTATCCCTGATACCAGTAATGGAAAACCTCGCACGAATTAATAAAGGTCTTTACTGTAGAGTTTTTTTTTTCTTAATTCAACAACCCGGCGGTTAGTTTGATGTGATTTATATCCACCCGGAGCGGGACATGCAATCAGACCTTTTGCTGGTTAGTGTCACCTACATCATCCGGTAGAAATCTCTTACATTAGGAGGGCCCAGTAAGTGTGGCTGCTCCCAGTTGCCTTCCACGCTGAATTTCTATGAGCGAGAGTGAAAGAGCCTACACATCTCGGCCTGGAAAGGTAAATTATCACATACCTTCCAGGATTATTTTACATGCCACATCGACATGAGAACCATGGCTTCACTTCCACGCAGAAGGAGGTTGTGCTACGGATTTCTAACGCTCTAGAAAAATTCATTGACCTCAGCTGGGTTTGAACCGACGACCAGAGGCGATCATCTTAGCCCAAGACCTCCAAGGTCAAAACTGTAAAATTAGTCCGCAGTACTTAGGACTAATTTTCCAACAGGAAATAGGAAATAAATCACAATTTACCAAATATATATATATATATATACTGTATATAAAAGATCTCTCACCAAGAGTAGGTTTTCAAATTGTGCTGCCCCCCACCCCCCACCCAACCCCTAAGGCACTTAAAAAAGTCTCGGTATTCCTTTACAGAAATTTCAGGGTGAGTTTCGGGTCGAATCCGAAGTTCTCTCTAAAGTGTCCTCAATCCTCTTCATGGGGGTGGGGGGTGTTTTCATCCCCTGTGGGACCTGGGACAGAATGGAGACGCAGCTGCTGTGCACCCCC